>BLFO01002822.1:110036-151454 GCA_014634245.1 Montipora cactus | reverse complement strand
ATAATGTGCACAGTGATTTCATTTGAATACAGTGACATGCAGAATAGACAAAAATGGTAATGCACCAACTGGAATGCTGATAGATTGTAGCTACTGTGTGATGGGTTTATTCAAATTATGTTATAAAATTGTCTACTAACAAATCTACTAACATCACTTTCTCAGTTCTGAAGCTAACAACATGATCACTCACGTGTGAAAGTCCCCTTTCATAAGGGCTGTTGGTAAGGTCTCACTGAAATTGAAATCATCCATAGTACACCACAAATCAGGTAGTGTGACATTGGCGTTGCTTAAATCTTCCTCATTTCCAAATCCCAGAAAGCTTAATCCATCTTCAGGATAGGGCAGCATACCTGATGTTGCCCGCATATTTAAAATGGATTTGTCTGCCACCATAACTGATAATGATGGCAGCAGTTCTTGCAGCCCGCACCCTGAAAGAGGAAATGATTCTGGATTGGTACTTAGAGAGCCAATCCAGTCATATACTGCACCCATTTCATCGGTTGCTTTAAAAGCCTGTCTTTGGATACCCAAAGTAACATGACGGACTGAGACAACAGCAGTAGCTTCATGAGGTAGTCTTCTTTTACGGGCAGTTTGAAACCTAGTGGGGGGGGGGGGGTATTTGCATTAAAACAATGGATGTTCAGTTGACTGAAGCATGATACATTACAAAGAGTTAATAACTGATATTGTTTCTTTATGTAAATACCCCCCCGCATCCCACCCCCATTATGGGATGGCAAAAATCAATTTCGTTGCCAGAAAAGTATTCTTCCTGTTGCCCTGACTTGACCTGACCTGCAACCTGACCTGACGTCATTGCTATAAAACCAAAATTTCTTGCATCGATAGTTCACCATATTTTCTTAATTATTGTGCTCCGCTCTTGGAGCTCTGCTAATAATCTAACTGAACGGCTGAAACATAGTGTCTTTCATGTAGATGTCCAATGTTACATCTTTGATATTGGACATCCATGTTCTCATCAATTGACACCTATCAAAACTAGGTATCTGCTGACTAGTATCACACAACCATATTGCGAGCTCAAGCTTAGAGCTCAGAGCTGACCAGGTACTGGTTTGCGATTGGATTGCAGGCTCAACTCAGGTTAACTCACGTAAACATAAACATGGCCATACTACATCAACTATAGTTCTTACACAGTCAACGCTTTTGGTGTTCAGGTAGAAAAGGTAAAGTCTGCATACAAGCCAAGTGGCCCATCAGGCCGGAGCTTATCCCGGTTGCCATGGCATGAAGCGACTAGGAGTATTTCTACTCCCCCCTGGATGGGATGCCAGTCCATCGCAGGGTTACCCCCAGCATTCGCCGGTACCCATTTTTACACCTGGGTGGAGAGAGGCACCGTGGGAGTAAAGTGTCTTGCCCAAGAACACAACACAATGTTCCCGGCCGGGACCCGTACCCAGACCATCCACTCTGGAGTCGAGCACACTAACCATGAGGCCACCACACCTCCCACATTCAGGTAGAAAACGGTTTGGACAATGTTTTTTTTCTGCATTTTTTGCTGGTTTCAATCCAGTTTGACATATCATGATAGCTTTGGTCCACACTGACGGCTATGTAGTTATGCAAGCATCAGAGGGATATAAACTTAAGCTGAGAGTTTACTTTTAATTTGCTCTCTCTATTGCAATTTTTGGCATATCTTTAGAAGCTCTGATAAAGTTACATGATGTCTGGAGGACCTATAACTAGAACAGAAACGAAAAAAAGGCAAAAGAGGACAACAACGACAAAACAGAATACCAGTAATAGCTCATTCTTAGTGCAAGACGTTACTCCACAAATTCTTTCCTTGGGCACTATACTGTTTGTTATTTTCAAAAAGTGGTTTAATCGGTTTCCTTTGTTCAGGAATGAAAATGGTTTTTTTATTGTCAACTGGAAGTAAATAACAATCATCTGTATTCTGTTCAATCAAGCAACTTGTGTGCTTTTTAATCCGTTTGCCCAACAGTGACAAGAAAATTCTGCCCTTATGTTATAAACACGTAATCGCAATGAGTTCTCGCAAAATTAGGGGGAAATTTCACTAATTTGTGTTTTCAGAAGTTTGTTTAAATTAAAGCACCTAAACGTTATTTAAGTTTTGGAGCGGATCTTGTTTGAAGTTCGTCTTTTCTTGGTTTTTGTCGATTCATGTTCCAAGCCAACCTGGCATGTATGAATGAAATACATCAAAATGTGAATGATCTCGTTTTCAGAGGTAAAGCGGAATAAAGTACATCAGTAAAACTCTCCTTTGACCTTGAACTGACAATTTTTTTATGGCTTCTAATTTTAACGTGATTCCTATTCGCTGGCTATTGACAGTTGACTCTGAAGTGTCTTTTTTCCTTTTCCATTTGCTCGCTGAGGATGTGCTTGTTTTCTTTTAAAACTCATGCAGTGCAAGAAAAATTCATTGCCAAACTGGTGAATTCCAAAGTAAATTTCACTCAAAAAACCGATATTGTACTCATCGCTTTGTGATTCATGCAATATTGGGTTTTAGCGTAAAATTTACCATAGAATTCACTCACTAGTCAGGCAATGAATTTTCCAATAGAAAAAAAAGCAAAGAAAATTATTTCATTATTAAAGCAGCAACCGGAAAAATCAAAACGAGGACAATTCGAAACCTTTTATTTTCACTAACCCTACAGCCAGTAAGAATATATAACCAGGTAGCTCCGCTTTTAGGCTTGGCTAAATCTAAATATTATAGTGTTAGTATTTCAGGTTATAAAATCAGCATTGTTACCAATGTCAACAATTATTCAGAGGTAATAATCGATTAATAAACCATGGCCAAAAATGATGTGTGTCAGTAATAATTTCTACAAAGCAGTGGGAAAAAGAGCTTATATGAGAGAATCTGTCAAGCGGAAGAGACGAAATAGAGTTCAGGGAAAAGAAAAACAATGCAAAACACCAAAAAAGATCTGAAAATATTGAAGCAGCAAAAGAATATGAAAAGCAAACATTTCACAAGGATAAAGCTTGCAATGCAGAACATATCAGAGAAATAAACAGAAAAGCACAGAACCATTTAAGGAAAGCTATGTAGAGCTCAAGGCTAAACCAAGCTGAAATTTGTCAAGGTCAAGACTCTATAAGACATTCCATGTCAAAAGTGATCCAGTCTTTTTGTGATAAGGTAACACATGGCCCTGAATATATATGCACTTGCCGTGATCAGTTATGGTTCAGACCATCTGTCTCTAAGTGTAACAGTATCAAATATAGTGATAAGTCTTCGCAAGGTTTGTTGGAGGAATGTATAACTGGCACAAAAAGTGTTAATAAATACTGAATGGTTCTGCTCTACTTGCCTAACCTGATGACATTAACAATATGACCTTAGTTTGTGCTAGGAACTTTTAACACATGGTACAGCTCTTTATCGAGGATTTGTTGAAGAGTAATCTTATGCCTATGGAGAATGGTAGACTTATTTTACAGGGTTGAATTTTAGCAAAGGGGATCACCTCACATTCATGCATTGTTTTGGGTATCTAGTTGCATATGAGAGCCTGCCGTGCTGATACACAATTATCCAGCTATTATATCATACTAATGCATAAGGAAAACTTCAGCCTGCAAATTTTGAACAATCACGGTAACTTTCGTATCCACTAGTAATGACAGTGGCACTTTGATTCTTGCTGCTTTCATAGAGCAAGTGCTCGTACACTGGCAAGTGTTAGGGACGTTATCCTGCGCAAACAGGAAGGAAACAATGTTGACTACATCTCGCACAATCAAGTGGCACAAACTGTAGTATTAGAAATCTAGGAAGAGACAATGCGATTCGTTGACTACAAAAGCAGAAAGAAAAGTTGTGGCATTTCTGGAGAACGTTCGAATGGAAATAAAGAACCACGATAAAGGTTTCACAACTTGAGTCGGCTTTTTCACGTGCACTCATACAAACATGGCCTTGTTTGCATCATTTGCATCTGTCAATTACAAGCATGCGCAGTAGCCGTGACAGTGCCCCTTTAATAACTGAAGCTTAAGTTACAACCCAGTTCAGAGTTACCTTGTCTCTGCGATGGACTTAGAAAATGAAAAGGCTGGTGATCCAAAGGGAAGCAAGAAAAAGAGAGAGCCCAGGAAGCGCTGTGTAGTAATGTTTTGCAATAACACCAATGCACACACCAGAGTTTGCATCAATTTCCGAAAAATGACCGGCTACGGCAACAATGGATTCAGTTCATGCTAGCGAAAAGAGACAGTAACTGGCAGCCAGGATCTGGGCAAATCTGCAGTAACCATTTTTCTCCAGAGTGCTACCACGGTATGGAGGCGAAATTGGCTGGGTTGGCTTCCACACTCAAACTGAAGGATGACGCCGTGCCAACAATTCAAGTAAGTCCAGCAAATTGAGGAACCACGGAGACTAAAAAGAAAGTTACCTCCCGCGGAAATGAAGGCGGTCAAGTGACAGGGAGACACCAAAGCAGCGAAGTCATGCTCTAGTTTATGCCGTGACAATATGTGGAATGCTTTTAATCATTTTTGCCACTTGATAATGATCCAAAGGTATTTTTTTGGGCAGAAAGCTTGTGGCACAGTTTGAACAAATGCAAGAGACTGCGTCAGTCAATAAGGAAAAGCCATCCACAAGTGGTCATTTTGATGACGAGAAAGACCAGGCAGAAGAGGTTCATTAACCAAATATCCTTTATCCCATAAATTCCGGTTATCCCGGAAATTAAAGTATCGGCCATTTTTCATGTTACTTGCTACGATATATATTTTATAATATTCGTTCACTGGCATTAAAACGTAAGATGGAAAAGTATCGTTTTCAAGTAGCTTATTGTGACAGTTGTTTAAACTGCTGTCATTCAAAATATGGTAAATATCAAGTGGAAAGTTAACAGATGTTGCCACCAAAGTCACTGTTGTATGCCAGTTAATATAATTAGCTTACCTGATACCCTTAATTTCTACATATTGCTTGATATCAAAGTCCTTTTTCATTTTGTTCCTTTATTAGTTAGTTGCCGTCCTGAGCATTTGGTTAGTTCATGTGTTGTGTGCAGTCCAGTGGCACAAATGGTGCAACTTTTATCAAAAAGCAGTTTATCTTTGGTATTAATCAACCATAGAGACAGTAGTGTCATTAGTAAGCATGGATATTTGGCTGTCAGTTGTAGAACAGGTATAATGATTGATCTCGGGGTCACAGTGTTCATCCAGACCGTGTGCTTTGCACTGTTGTCTCTGATGGTTGCACTTGAACGACTTCATTAGGTGCTTCTGCCTCTCCTGACACATCTTCTCCAATCTCAGCTGACTCTCGTGCCGTTGTCTGATCCCCATAGTCCAAACAATCAATGACACAACTAGAATATTCATTTTCATCCAGTGCCACAACATCAACCTCAATTAGAACATTCTCAGCCTTATGCAATATGCCACTGATTTCAATTTGCACTGGAGTTGCGCATCAACAAAATTGAAGGGGAGGAGTTGATCTTGAGCATAGATGGAGACTGTCAGTTGTTGTTCTTACATTTGCCCAAAAAGAAGGGTGCTTCTGGTAGTCGAGATGGCTGGTACCCTGGTTTGATAACCACAAATGCATCTTTGCAAAACAAATTAGAAGAAAAGGGAGCAACAGGATCTTCTTCATCGGAAGCAGATGCCATGCTGAGCAGGTTATCAAAATCTACAGGTTGTGGCTAAGAAGGGTTCGTGAAGTAGCAGTTGATCGGTGATGTACCTGGGTTGTCTGTGGTCTTTTATTACATAGGGTGACTTGGTGAACACTTTGGCCCAATTCTTCGCACCATTTTCGCATTTCCGCCAATTGTCGCCTGGTCACCTTGGAATCTTTCTGTGATTTGGACATGGTTGGAATTGTAGAGAATGGTAGGAAAACCAGTTGCTTTGTGTAGAATGCAGAGGAACTGGTGAAATAGTTGAAGCTGCATTTGGTATTCCTCTTCAGGTGCTCTCTAAGGGTTGATGACAATCTGTGTGCGAATTGAAGAACTAGAGGCATGTCATTACCATCCCTCATTTCGGCAAACAGGTTTCAACGACAAGAGTAGTTAGCGATGCCATGTCCAGCTTGCTTACGTACTCTGGTGAAATGTTTTCAATCGACCCGACAATGTGTTTCAACGTAGAAAGAGTGACTTCTAAGATATAGTTTGGATAGTTTGCTTTGAGCAAACGCCATCTGGTCCCTGAAGGATTCTTGTTAAATTGGTGATCTTTCTAACTTCAGAAATGCAATGTTTGAAGAAACCATTTACCTGCCCAGTTACATCAATGGCGTCTTTAGCAGAGAACATCTTTACGTTGGCTTGTGGCTCATTCCTTCTGTGAACACCAAAAACTCTGAGAAATTTATTAAGGTTTTCTAAGTATTACAACAATCTGCTTGGTCAGGTAATCATTTTCTGTGTTCCAGTTGCCGAGTCAGTAATAAAGATATTGCTTGCTTCTGTGCAGCATGACATTGGTTGTGAAAATATTGCTTTAGCACCATCAGTCTGACCTGCAGCTCCTGTGCCAGATAGAACCTCAACAGTCAGCACGTCCTCTCCAAGTAACAAAAACTTCACTTTCTTGGCACCGTTTCTTCGGCTGATGACAACTCTACAACTCTGTGCGCCGTTTTGCATTCGGCTGTCCCATTGCTTATAAGATGATTAGGGGGCTTGGCAGGATTCGTAAACTTCTGTTCTTTGTTGTCATAATCGTACGAGATGATACCACCCAAAGAACGATGCGTTGAAAGACATGGTTGACAATAGCAGCAATTCCGAAAGTCTGTTTGGGGCATTCTACCTTGCCAAGAACAGTTGCTGTAATAGTAACCCCATTGCTTTTGACTTTCAACTGCAAAATCTCTTGCTCAACTTCGTTGGCTACAAACAACATATCTGCTTTGTTGAATGTTAGTGCTGTTGGCTTCAATGTTTGCTTATCCTGGATAATGATTGGAGCAGCATTTATTTGATTCTGTCTGTTACTTGCAACATCAGCTCGGCCCTTAGATCGAAGCCACTCACAATATCGCAAGAGATCATGCTTCCTCAGTTAACTTCACAGCTGATTGACTGTCATCTTACTGAGATTGTAGACCATAGAATAGTCAAGGTGAATGCAGGACAATTTACCAGCACCATACTCAGCAACGTATATACTGCCATTATTGTAAGGGAATTTCCTTTTGGGACAATGTAACATGCGGTGATCCATCGTATCACACACGCGACACCAGTGGTTGCTAGAATAGCTTGCACTGGTGGCATGGCAATTGCATTTGGGGATGTTATTCCAATCACAGCAATATTTCTCTTTCTTGTCGCGGTTAGATCTTTGTGACTGTGATTGCTGCGTGCCTTGATTTTGTTGCGTGCCCGACATGTGTGGTTGCGTGCGCAAGTCTTGATGCGTGAAAAATGTTTGTGATCTCTCACGAATTGCATCACAGTCAGACCACAAAGTCTGTCCTGGTCGATTGCTGTGGCAATAGACAAGTGAAAACTACGTACGCTAGACCATTGGTAGGTAGATGCGTGTGCCATTAGCAATTGGAGGTGCTTGGTGAGACCTGGCTTGCATTCATCTGTTTGCTGTTTTTGGAATTCTAAGAAACCATTAACGAAATCGGGAAGATCTAAGGTTTCATAAGTAATCGTACCTTTAGACGAGGAAGACAAAGTTGTTTGGGAGGGTTGACCCAGGTTTCTTCTTTTCCCAGAGTTGTTCTAACGTCGGGATGCCTGATCCAAGGGGGCTTCCAGGGGTGGAAGTGAGAGCGGCCTGTAACAGGGCGTGGCTGTCCTGAAGAAGGTGTCTGCGGTTTGGCAGAAACACTCTTTATTTTTGCCAAACCCAATTGGGCTCTAGTGATTTCCAGTTCCATTTTGATGTTTTCATGCTTTACTCTTTCGAGTTCCAGGAGGGACTCTATGGAGGATGCAGGTGGTGGGTGAGTCTTGGTAGATTTCCCCACCGTTTTGGAATGCAAGTCGTTTGGATTTTTTCGGACAGGCGCCGGGTTCGATGCTGTCGGCGTCCAAGGATGCCATAAGCACAGATAAATTTTGAACGTCGTAGACGTAATCATCTCTGTCTAATTTACTGGCCATGACGACGAGAGAAGAAAGGATAAAGGAGTGTAGCACAAAGTTTCGATTGCTGATGCTTTCGCTTACAAGGAGTTTCAAGAATGAGCTACTCGATACAAAATACTCAATTGAAAAAGCTTATCTGGTACAAGCTATCTGTTACGGAAATTCCATTCATATTAATTAAATCTCGTTGTAAGTTGTAAGTGATATCAAGTGGCTTGTTCAAGGAGCTGCAAACTTCATTGACATCAACTGGATAGTGTAGTCTTGCTGAAAAAAACTTTCACCTTGGTGGTGTCAGCAATGTACACACTCCCAAAGTCACCCATGCAGACTGCTGTTGGATTTTTCAAGGATTCCTTTCTTGTTTCTTTTCTGGTACAATTGTGTTGTTGTTGTTTTTTTAAACATATTTATATGCATGTTTGCCCCAAGAGCTAAATGAGCTCATCACAGGGGGCTTACACCAAAATTCTGATTACCACATAAAAAATCAAACATGAGCACGGGATACAAATTAAGCGTCGAGTTAATAAGGTCAATTATAATGACCACAAAAAGGAAAAGAAAAACGTTTAGACTCTCTTATAAAGTGCTGGACATGAGAGAACATTTCAACGTTTTCATTATTTGTCATTTAGGAAGAGCCAAACAGAAAGAGTTCAACTTTTTGCTGGTCATAATATTTAAACCATTGACCAAAAGATATACGAAAAGCAGCAGTGAGCAAATCAGATCTGAGGGCAGCATGATTAGGACATTGTAAAAGTAAATGAGTTATAGTCTCATTATCAAAGCCCAAAGCCGCAGCTACAAATAGGTGACAACGATCTTAAAAAGATAACAATTAAGAGCACAAGCGCCTAGCCGCAGTCTAGTATGAATTACGGAAGAGTATCTCGGAAGAGTACCGGTATCTGTCAAGAGCATAATCAAAAGGCGAAAAATACTTTGGAACATTAAAATTATTAACTAATGCTCTCTTAAAAGAGCTAATTGAATCAGATTTACGAATTTTCAAATCAATGTCGTTCCACAATTTAGTTGTGGAAGGGAAGAAAGACCTTTTAAAGCGCTCTATGCACACAGGGAAAAGAGTAAAATTTTGAGAATGAGTTCTCTCACAGACTCTAGCTGGGAGCAGTTCCTTAAGGTAAGATGGACTCAAATTATTTACTATCTTAAAATAACAAATCAGCTTATGAATATCGTGTCTGACTTTCATCTTCTCCCACCCCAGCTCTGCCATAAGGCGAATCCTACTTTTTCCCCTCATAGCACCTGAGACGATTTTGCCGGCTTCATACTGAACCAATTCAAGGAGTTTGCTTTCCTCATCAGTAAAGCCATCCCAAAGCTACGGAAGCCGAGAAGGGACTTCAGAGTTCAGAGTTCAGACTTCAGACTTTTGACCTCAGACTTCAGACACGTTCATTGGTACACTTCGGACTCACGTGGTGACATTTCTGTCAGTGGAAACAATTTGCACTGTGGAGTTTACGTCCTCACTGTTGTCTTGGCTAGCCCACTGCTATGTTTCGGTGAATAAAGAGTCTTCAGTTACAACTGGTTTTTAACCACTTTATTTAAAACATGCAATTGTCGTGCTTGACGAACGTTTCCTCTGGTATTATAGGTTGTTTGATTTCATTATTCTCCTACATGCGTTATGTCCATCGAAGGGCGTTTTACCTGACTACACGCCCGCATTACGCAAAGGCAATGATGTGGTGAGAGAGCACCTTATCACAAGCTACTTCTTGCAAGGGTTTAGTAACGCTGTAGTCGTTGGTTTTCTGGCTTTACAACATGGAATAGTTCTGTCCATGCGTACCTTGGGGTTCCCAGAAGGATGCGCTACGACAAAGGAACAGAAAATACAATCATTGGCACACTTCAACAATTCTTTCGCTGGAATGACGGTGATGATTTCACGGGAAAAGGAAGTTTTATTGAAGGGAAAAGAAGTGGAAATCAACGCATTGAAAGCTGGTGGTCTAAATTTCGCGAGGGCTGAGGAGGGTGGTGGATAAATTTGTTTAAGGATCTACGCGATTCTGGTAGGTATGAAGACGACTACCTTATCACAGAATGTTTAAAATTATTTTTCCTACCGATCCTTCGCCAGGAACTACATCTCGTGGCAGACGTGTGGAATACACACAACATTCAACAACAAAAATGATTTGAAGTAGAGGGTGGTAAACCTGATGTCATGTTTTTTATACCGGAAGTCTATGGTACACACAATTTCTTGGTGAGTACCCACTTGGAGGATGCCAATGCGTGCAAAGAAATTTACACCGAGAGGGTAGTCGATTACAACAAGGATTTAGAAGAGCTAGTGACATTAATTAAACCGGATTACGAGCCGCCCTCAAATGAGAACAACGCGCTTCAATTATATTGTGAGATAACTGACTAAAAAACGTTTAGATCCTTGCTGTGATTGGCTAATCCAAAATAAACAACATTGACAGTATCTTATCAACAAACACTGCCTTAAGCTTCCCAGTTCTCACAACGTACCTCAGAGGGAAAGCATTAACAATGTCGATCACATTAGGCCTGGTGCCCAAATCGTAGTTGAAACATTTCTTGAGGATATGCTCAAGGGAAGCACCAACTGTGCTTGGAATAAACTCTAGTGTGAGAGGACGTTCTTTCCTCTTCGTAACTGCAATTAGGGCAGTGACATCACCGTCCATAGCACCGCTTCCCTCTCCAGGCGACACTTTCTTTTCATCCAGTAGTTCCCAACAATCTTTTTCAGTGAATAGTTCCAACAGTGTACATGCTAATGACCATACGTCTGAATGGACTGTGGCTTTCTTCCTTTATAGGAGATGCTCAGGAGCCTTGTAGGAAGGGGTTCCGGTGAGTGCTGTACTGGTTGTCTGGCTCACAGAATGTGCAGACTTTAGCTTGCTCAGCCCCATATCACATAGTTTAGTGATGTAGGTGTCTTTGGCCACGAAAACGTTAGCTGGTTTGATGTTCCTGTGTGGCAACGGGGGTTTCAGGTTATGCAGGTAGGCAATAGCCTGACCAATTTGTTTTCCCACAGCAAGCTTATTGCAGCACAGAATGGTAAAGCTTTTCTGACTTTTCATCTTTGCCAAAAAGTAGTTCATCTAAGTTCCGCCCATCGACGAGTTCAGAAACCATATAAACGGAATTGTTCAAATATGAAATTGCCATTGTTTGCACAATGTTTTGGTGATGAACCATGCTGTGCAACCGAACTTCCGTCTCCACAACAGACTGAAGATGCTTGGCATCTCGTAGCTTCACTTGCTTGGCTGCAACATTGGTCCCAGCCCAGACCTTTGTACACAATGCCGAAGGAACCACGATCAATCTTGTCTTTGGCTGAGTTTGTTATCTCTTCCTTTTCCATGACGGGCAACTGAGGGACGTTATCTGTGGTACTTAAGTCAGAAGGCACAGGACTTAGAGTGTCGTTTTCTCCCCAAGTGCATACTACAACTGGTTCCGTTGTATGCTTAACCTCACCACTCCGTACCTCCACAGCATAGCTACCTGGTAATGTAAGGGGAGGACAGCAGTTCTTGGTACCTTCTTTGATCTTAAGAGCTAGTCTCTGTAAGATCCTCATATCGCATTTTGCCCACAAATTAGATTTCACTCAAAAGTTTTCTGTAGACTTTAAATAGGTATATAACAAATATGAAACTAGTTTGGAGAAATTCGCTTCTGTAATTTTTTTGACCAATTTTCTTTCGGCACCGCATAAGGACCTGAGATGCTCGTGAAACATGCAAATTTTGTCAAAATTCAACCGATTGCTCCGGATAAAAGAGCATGTCCGAAAGCTTCCACTTTACTAGTTATTTCAATTGAACCTTTATCTTTAAAATAGTACAGGTTAGAATCATAGACACTTTTTTGTATAGAAAACCCGAGGGAACACACTTATCCCCTTAGACCCACTTAGCGGAACATGCGATTTTAGCCAAATTCAGTGGATTAAATCTCAAAAGTGGCTCATGCTTACTGGCTCTCCTGCATATCACTGTGTACCGTAATTTCAGGTCGATTACCCACGGGTAATGTGTTAATTCTTCTGCAAACAGTTGCTGGTTTGGGTTATAGGAAGGTGCGGGTAAGAAAAAAAAAACAAATGATAACAGCCATTAAAGAAACTCTTCCTAAAAAACTGTGTACTGCCTCATTTATTTTGCTTTGATTGTTTACCAGTAACAGACTGTTTTGTTCTTGACGAGAGCCAATGCAAATCGAAAAAATCTGAACAAACAAATCTTTTATTACATTTGTGCTACCGGTATTACTTTCTTATCACTCACCCCTGGACCAAAACTGAATGGCAGCCAAAACATTTAACACAATTCAGTAGCTGAAGGATGGAAGTACACAATGATATGCAGGAGAGCCAATAAGTGTGAGCCACTTTTGAGATTTAATCCACTGAATTTGGCTAAAACCACGTTTCGCTAAGTGGGTCTAAGGGGATAAGTGTGTTCCCTCGTACTATTTTAAAAGATAAAGGTTCAATTGAGATAACTAGTAAACTGGAAGCTTTGGGACGCGCTATTTTATCTGGAGCAATCGGTTGAATTTTGACAAATTCGCATATTTCACGAGCATCTCAAGTTCTTTATGCGGTGCCGAAAGAAAATTGGTCAAAAAGAAATTACAGAAGCGAATTTCTCCAAACTAGTTTCATATTTGTTATATACCTATTTAAAGTCTACAGAAAAATTATGAGCGAAATCTATTTTGTGGGCAAAACTCGATATGAGGATCTTACAGACTTGCTCGTAATTCCATCACGATACCAAACATACCATGCAGTTGACGCCATGTGACACGATGCAACAACGCCCACGATAAGTTGGTTTCCATCATATCCCCAAACCTCAGAGGGAGGGTGAAGGATGAGACCTTTGGTTTGAGCCCTAGCCTGGGGAAAGCCTATGTTAAACTCATCTCGTGGCTCGAAAGCCAGTTCCTCTGTCTTTTGGACATAGCATTTTTCATTCTTCAGAATTTCAATAACAGTGAAGCCACAATTCAGAGGGTCAAAATCTTTCAAGGGCACCTCATGGATAAGGGGATTGTTGTGAAAATGCAAGTCGTAGCAATCAGACCTTGAAAAAGAGATCAATTTCAAGAGGACCTCGGAGTATGATGATTCTTGTACCTTCCCGTAAACAATTGCCAGTTTGTTATCAGTGACAACAGATTGTTGAGTGACTCAACATTTTTCCTCTTCGTCCTTCAACAATATTAGGTAATCTTCGTTTTCATTTGCTTCTCCAGGCGTATTTGCCGTGCTAGTCATCCTTAGGTGTTCAAAGTCCCCCGATATTTGCCTTTTCCCAACAACCATAAATACATCCTTTGCTTCTGAGCTGCATTCAGTGTTGGCAGACTTGTACATCTTTTTGGAATACTTCTCTACAAGCTACAAGTGAGTCATGCTCTGGTGTTTCCTACTCCTCTCCTGTCGACATCAAGTACACATAAAACCTGCTGGCAAATAATCCATGTGATTTTAGCGGAGCTCCGCGCGCGCGCGCGCGCGCGCGGAGCGCTATAGTTAAGAAAATATTGTAACCCATCGACGTGAGAAAATTTGGTTTTATAGCCATGACGTCATGAACGTCCGTACGTACGTCCACCCCTTCATGTATGCCAATGTGACCAGTAAACGTAACCATATCACAGGCTTAAGTTTAGAGCTCATCCAGGCGGCAATACTCCATTTGACACTGTAACTACTTTACGGCATACATCTTTGATATTGGACATCAATGTTATGGTCAATTGACACCTGTCAAAGCAAGGTATCCGCTGACCAGTATCATGTGATCATATCGTGGGCTCAAGTTGGGCCTTATCGAGTTCAGCTGCTTTTTTGAAGTTGACTGCTGACCAGGGACTGGTTGTTGATTGGATTGCAGGCTCAAGCAAGACACACACCTGAACGAGGCTTATTTTTTTGCGCTCTCTCTGTGGCTCGATGCGGCTACCCAGCCATGCTACGTCAACAAAAGCTCTTGACAGTCGATGCTTTTCGTGTTCAGGTACAGTTTGGAAAATATATTCTTGCAATTTTCTCTGGTTTCAGTCTAGGTTTAACATAATATAGCTGTGGTCAGGACACACTGGTAGCTACGTAGTTATTAAAGTCAAGCATCGGAGCGATATAAACTTAAAGCTAAGTGTTTATTTTTAACTTGTTTAGGGCTGCTTTTTGCTGAATTACAGTTTTTGGTATACTAATATTGCAAGATGCCTGGTTGGCCTATAACAAGAACAGAAACGAAAAAAGAGGGAAAGAGAACGAGAGCGACAAAGCGGTACACCAGTAGTAGCTTAAAGTTGGTGGAAGAAGTTACTCCACAAATTCTTTTCTTGGACACTAAACCGTTTGTTATTTCTACGGATGAGTTATTTCAAGTGGATGCATATTTCTAAAAAGTGGTTTAGTCTTTTTTTCCTTTGTTCAGGAATGAAACTCGAATTTTTATTGTTAACTGGAATTAAACAACAATCATCTGTACTCTTTTTGGACAGAAATAATCGATCTTTTGCTGGTTTGTTTGGCTTTAAAATTGCAGGGCACAAGAAGTTTTTTTTACTCCGCTTGCCTAAATGTTTTTCGATGTGCCTTGACAGTGACAAGAAAATTTTCCACTTATGTTCTAAACATGTAATCGCAGTGAGTTCTCGTAAAAGTAAGGAGAAATATCACCAGCTTGTATTTTCAGAAGTTTGTTTAGAGCGCGTACAGGTAATTTGTTGGAGATCTTGTTTGACGTTTGTCCTTTCTAGTCGATTCTGGTTCTAAGCCAAGCTGGCATGTTTCAATGTAGTACATCAAAATGTAAATGATCTCGTTTTCAAAGATAAAGTGAAATAAATAAAGTACGATCTGTCACATCACGAGCTATAGTACGTCTGTGATTTCTAATTTTAGCGTGATTCCTATTCGCTGGCTTTTGATAGTGCTTGTTTTGTTTGAAAACTCTTGCGATTCAAGAAAATCAATTGCCTAACTGGTGACTTTGACAGTAGATTTTGCTGGAAAAACCGATATCACACTCATCCCTTCATGATTCATGCGATCAGTCTGTTTTTCAGTTGAAATTAACTGTGGAATTCACTTGTTAGGCAGCGAAGAAAATGACATAATTAAGCAATATCCGGGAAAACTAAAAGGCGGACAGTTCCAAAGCCTTTTATTTTCACTAATCCTACAGCCAGTAAGAATAAACAAGCCGGTAGCTCCGCTTTTAGGCTTGGCTAAATGTATATATTAGGTACTCTTGAAAAGTGCAGGTTTTTCCACTGGTGTCAGTGAAGGATGTCATCGTTTCTTGGGGGTAGTTCCCTAACTCCAGACGCACATAATCTATGTTACCAACCTTTGACTTTCTTTCAGGGAAGAAAAACCTACTGGCTTTTAATTTCAGAACATCTACAGTGATCTCATTTCATTGTAACTTCCTTGTATGAAGAGTCTTCGGTGGAGCGGTGAAGCCAACCAATGTACATCTTTCGTTGCTTCACTATTTGTTTCTTCTCCGCTTGAGTGCCAGCTGAGACGGAATTTTTCCTATCCTTTCCTGCATTTTTTCGTATCTTGGCTACAAGAGTTCGTATCCGTTCCCTGTTTTGACCTGAGCACAAGGATAAATTAATAAATGATATTATCTAAGGAACAGAACGTGCAGGTCTTTACAAATGGTAACTTATACACCACCCCCCAAAAATTAATCATCAACCTAATCATTAAGCCGCCAGCTCCTCCACCCTCAACGAGTTGAGTTATTCACTTAAGCATTTTCGTTACGTGAATATCTGAGTAAACACAACATTAAGGTTAAGTTTTAAGTATATCGCATTTCATCATGCAACATAATAGCCAGATCAAGGGTCAGTTCTCCTTGGCCGCATTTCATGTTCTCTAAAAGTTAACATACCTTTGGATTGTTCGAAACCTTTGTTTTCAGCTATCTGGCCAATGGCTACGCCAATACTTTGAAATTGAGAGTCTGAAATCATTCTTACAGCCTGCATACTATAAACCTGTTGAAACAAAGTGCACATATGTAATATCTTTCTTTACGAGAATTTAATTCTGTGTGGGCAAAACCATAGCAATTGTCACGTATCCTGTACATACCATGATGACATTGGGATGACATTGGGGGTTCCCTTTTGTATTAGCAAAGTGTAAATTGGGGGTGAGGAAGAATGCACGAGAGCGAATTTTTCAGTGTCTGATTTTGTGTCACCGACAAAGTCTCTGACCAGCCACGGAAACATTTGCCTACCTCGCCTATACACTCTCTCATTTGTTCACCTTTTTTTTTCCATGATGCTATAGGAAAAAATTCACACAATTTGTTCCAATTTGTTCCACCTGGGTCATAGATTTTCCCTGTCCTTGGGTGTTGCATAAGAAGTTCCTGATTCTGTGGATCAGCGAAGGTTCTTCATCCATTACATGCAAAAAGTAGCGATGGCCTCACTTTAGACAATTTTCTCTAATATCTTAGACAAAGAACACGAAAGGGACACAGGACGATAGACTGGCGATCATCCTTTTTAAACAACAGAATGGCATTTGCAAACTTCCATTTACACGGAAAAACACCAGAAGACAAAGAGAAATTAACTAACTTTGAAAACGAAGAAGCGATACCGCCAGAACAAAGTTTAAGAATGTGATTGCCTATAGCATCAGGTCTACACGCCTTGCAAACGTCAACAGTCTTAAGTAGATTGTGAACCTCGCATTCTGTTGTAAAAACATTAGACAAAAACGCATTATTTTGAAAAAAAAAAAAAAAGAATCCCCTGGGAGGGATGCAAACCTATCATCAACCTTACTCTGATCGCAAAAATATTCATTTAATATTTCTGCCTTTTCTTGTGCATCACTAACATGATTAACACCTTCAATCAAAGTAGAAACAGTAGAATTGTACTTTTTCGCCATAAAGTCACTTCACAATGCTTCACCATGCCTTAACACCAGTTGTTACATCTTGCAATTTAGCATTTACTTTATGAAAATACTTGGCCTTATTCTTACGTATTAATGTCGTAGTCAAGTTCCTCAGTTGCCAATATTTCTCCCAAGAGGCTGACGTTTTATATTTACAATACAATTTCAATAAGAGATCTCGTTTTCTCATACCCAGTCTGACAGAACTGTCCATCCACGGCTTGTCACGAGGTCTGATCATAACTATCCTGCTTGGAATTTTCGTCTTCCCTATATCATGCAAATACTTAAACCAGCAGCCAAAGGTAAAGGTAAAGGTACACCTTATTTAACGTTGGAATTTCTTTTACTCTCTAGAGAGTACTCTCCCAGGAAGCCGACGGTGCACTCATTTTACCTCTTTCCATCAGTGCTCCGTTTTAAGGGTATTTAAAGCTACTTAGGCTACACTGAAAGGAAAGAAGTCCAAACAAGGATGTGAGATCCGGGGTTTGAACTCGGAACCTCTTGCACCATGGCCGCACACTAACCAACTGTGCCACCCTTGCTCCTGCTCCTATAAATAACATTAATATCGTATAAATTACTAAATACTTCTCGTCCCAGTCACAATTTGCTATTTCGTTACACAACTCTGCCTCATTAACATCGTTAAACTGCCATATGCGTTGGTTATGACACTTAGGTTTGGAGACAGAGATGTTCACGCGTGCAAAGATCAGAATGATCTTAATTTGCTGGTGGACTAAGTGTTCCACAATTAACGAAGTAAACAGGACAATTTGTCATAATTAAATCCAAAAGGGACTCGCTATATTGCGTGATACGTGTAGGTTCGTAAATAACTTGATAAAGGTCGTTACATTTCATCCACCGAAATAATAAGGCTCCAAAGTCGTTCCTAACCAAGGGATTTGAGGGATCATAAGAAGCATTAAAATCACCTGTCAACGTAAGAAAAGAATTAGGCTGCTGAGAAGCTTAATCTAAAGAAAGTTGCAAATTTTCCAAAAATTTCAAATTTATCATGGAATCCTCACAAGGTGCTTTGTAACAAACACCACAAAGAAACACAATGTGGTTGAGCTTTAATTCTATCCATAACAATTCAAGCTCATTAACTTCCAAATCGCACCTTCTCTTGAAACCGACAAAAGATGAGACATAAAAAGCAATACCACCACCACGCCTCCTGTGCAGTCTATCCAATCGAACTAAAGGATAATTGCCAGGAACACAAAAAGCATCATTAGAAATTGAACTATTTAGCCAAGTTTCTGACAAGCCAAAGATATGAGATTGCTGTTGCATAATAATTTTAGCTACCTACGAACATTTAAATGGCCAATATTAAGAGAACAAGTACAATTTGGTCCAGGATTCAATTTGACGTCGCAACAGAACGGGAAAAATAACGCTAACAAAACAACAATATGCCAAAACACAATTATAAAAAACAATGGCAATTCGAAAGTATGCCTGAACGTAACGAATCTGCCACTATTAAAAAAAACTTATAGCTGCACTATGGATTTCTAAACTTACCCCCATCAATTTCATAATAGACAAGAAATGCTGCTGCTCAAAAGGGCTGAAACTTGAAAACAATACCTTAAAAAAAGAAAACAAAGTTAAATAAATTAACATGCGAAATTTCATAAGATCTATGACTATGAGAGACCATCGGCAGTAGCCTGGAAAAAGTTCTACACAAAGCCTAAACGTTGCAAGTCGCCTTCAGTTTGCTTAACAAAAATATAACCATCAAACATAACCATGATTCTTACAAACTTGTTGCACGTGCTTTAACAATTGTTGATTACGCCAAGTCAGGTCTTCATTTACATATACATTTTTACCCTTTAGCCTCTTCTTGTTTTTCATGACTCTAGATTTGGTCGCATAATCCTTAAACTTGACAATCAAGGCCCTTGGTCCCGACTCCTTGGGAGGCCTGATACAGTGTGCCCTGTCAATTTCTGCCTGATCAATTTCCACTTCTAACTGATCTCTACAAAAGAAAATTACAGTCTTGACACAGCCACCCCATAAATACGCACACTGTAGCATCTTGAATATTGCTCGTTGTCATTACACTTTTCATTCACTTCTCGCAATTGTGTTTCAAGTTCGAAGATCCTGTTCTTCAACGGTGTAAGAGCGGCATCAATTGTTTCAGCCATAGCGACAGTGAAAACCTCTTTCAGTTTGTTTTTGAAGTTAATCAAGTTAATAAACATTGAAAAGTCCATCTAAATGGCGGTAAGAACTGCTTCATCAACAACCCGAGCAACTTCCATAGTTTCTTGTTGAGATCTGGTTTTCATTCTCTACGAAGCATCATTTGAGTCAGCAGCGGCCACTCCAGTTTCCAGTATTCTCAAGTTGAGCCGTAATAAATTCACATTAAAAGGCTGACAAACTTATACAAACTTAAATTAGCCCACTCAACGCTCTTGCTGTGTTAAAGTAGTTGCCAGTAGTTTGCAGTGTTAAAGTAGTTACACTGTCCGTGATAATCCTTCTGACTTCTTTGCGTGAAATTTCTAACATCAAATCCACATCCATTCTGTATCTGTTGCGGCAAGCAGTAACTGACAAATGATCACACAGCTTCTCCACCGGTGAAGGGTCGTTTCTCAGAGTTTGTAATTGTACACGATTGATTCACTGGCCATCAACAATCAGGTACCAGTTGCTGAATTGACGCGATATCCCTTTCCCAACACGGATCAGGAAGACATGCCATTAACTTGATTTGAGGGTCATTTGTGTTGTTTATCTTCTTTTCTTCAAAGATGGTTCGTGCAGCACTGTTTCTACTTTCAGAATCCATGGAAAAGACAATGGTCACAGCCTTGATGCATTTGGTATTCCTTTCAATACATCTATTGCCAGCACGCAAGGAAGGTTCGATAAATTTATGTCCCTTCTTGGTACATTCAGAACACACTGTACATGTACCTTCTTCAATAGAATTCTCACAGATTGATGTGCAGTCCTGGTGTTCAAGTAGAACGCCATTCTTCTGGCAAACTGACGG
The DNA here is from genome assembly GCA_014634245.1 of Montipora cactus. Lineage (NCBI taxonomy): Eukaryota > Metazoa > Cnidaria > Anthozoa > Scleractinia > Acroporidae > Montipora > Montipora cactus. The sequence goes on along the minus strand of BLFO01002822.1, from coordinate 131,284 downwards.
TGATAGCAGATGACTAAGGCAGACTTTTTAGACATTTGCTTTGCTTTCGAGTGTATCACACGTATCGCTGGCATCGAGGCCTCCGTTGATGCAGTCAACTCCTAATGGTAGATTCACTTTTCTATCAAGAGATGTTGCATAGTAGTACTCAGCTTCTCTGATAGAGATATCTTGCAATTTTTTAGGATCAGGTTTAGCATTTTCTTGTATGTACTTGTCATCAATTTTCTCAGTAGTGGCAATTATTAACCCTTGTTTGGAATCAACTTGCATACCTGGTTTTAGTGCCATGCCATCTTTCTTCAGGGCGATTGGTATGACCTTTACTGTGTCATTGTCGACAAGCGGGATCACACCAGAGTTTTCTTCATTTGCCAGCTCGAGGAAACTCTGCAGTAGGTTTTTGTGCAACCCACTACCTGTTGTATAGCCTGTGCAATTCTTCTACCTTGTAGTCTTCCTGGGGAAAGGCCAGTTCCACAAATGCCCAGTCAAAAACCTTGTCACCACCTTTCTCGGTACCCAAGAACCCGGGACCTCAAAGCAGGTTGATGGTTTTCTCATGTCTGTGGTATTCAAGTAATTCAGTAAACTCAATCACTTCATCGTTCCACTGAAAACAAAGTTCAGGTTTTCCAATATCCGTAACAAATGTCAAAGCATTCTTCAGGTAAACATAGAATATACTATCCTTCTTCGGTATATCATCATCCAGTAGTTTTTGCAGCTTCTCGCAAACTGGGTCCCAGTACTTGTAATAGCTAAGAAATAACAAACATAAACAATTCAATCTTATGAGTGCTATGCCAGAAAAAAGGAAGGTCGATTATATACATTATAAAGTCGGAGCATTTGTTGTTACTATATTTTTGTTGCCATCACCTGGTTTTAGGTGGATTCATTCGTAGGCCATTGTTCCTAATTGCAAAACGCACACAGACACCTCCAAATACCATACCTGTAGCCCGGTCGGACATCATCAGCATAAGTAGAACTTGAAAAACCATTGGAGTCACGTGAATCATCGCAACTCTCTGCACTACTACTCTCACGACTGCGTTCAGCACTGATGACACTGATCCCTTTCTCATCCAGGTCCTCGTCATTTCCTTCACACTCACTCACTTCGATTCCTGCTTCATCAACAATCACATTTTCCATTTTGTGAGATAGAGATGACCAGGAATGATATCAGATTGATCCTTTTACCGATTTTTATTAAGCAGGTATTGGATCCAGAATGTAACATACAAGTAAACTGGTAGCTCTCGAATTAAATGCTTACTTTTAGCTACAAATGTCCAGTCAGTAATAAAACGTATAACTACAATACAACTTTGTTCTCGGGTTCTTGCAAGAATGTTTATAATGTCATTGACACCATTGTTCAGACTGTTTCTCAAAGCTCAAGAAAGGATAACAGATGTCTGCTTGTTTTTAACTTGTTATCATTTCCAAGTAATTTTACAAGCTGTCCCACTACTCGTTAGAGAACCCCCAGAAATACTGTTCTCGTCATCATCTCTAACTCTGATTGTTGGTACATGTGTTGTTTCTGCCGTTTTGTCTTCAGCAAGAAACTGCTGCAAGCCAACTGTCATGTTCTGCAACTCATTAGCTTTCGTTTGAGATAATTGGCATGTCTTAAGGTGATCTGAAACAAGCAAGAACAAAATGTTGTCAAAATGCATAAATAAATTTGAGTCTATATGATATATGAGTACTGTACACCTTCGCAATATAAGATGAAGAATTGCAATATCAAAAAAATAGAGGAAATGTGTTTTCATCGCCTTTATTTTTATGATAAAGATTGTGGACATCATAATATCTTTTATCTTATTATAGCAGCCTACCACCCGTGATAAGCCTGTGAAAATATTAACTTCTGAACCAACTAAGGATCAAAAAAGAAAAGAAGGCAAAGCAGTTGCCTCTGTTATCGGTGTGAGTCCATTCAGGTACCTGACTAAACTAACAAGGAATAGATGCAATAACAACAAAAACTGATAATCTGAGTAGTTTGAGAAAGATAAAATCTTTATATAGATAAGCTGATATGACATTCAGTTTTCTTATGATTGATGTAGTTGGTGAGCGACCTTAGCTTGTTAAGGATCACTTTATCCTTGCATGCTGCACACACCAAAATGCGCTCATTTTCCATTGACACCTTGGTACTTTCGTTTAACATCTGTAATATTAATGGATTGAGTAAAAGTAACAGTTTGTTTAACCCTTAAATGTACAAGGAAAGGAAGGTACATAGGTCCATAGGTCCAACCCCCTCCCCCATTGGTTTTTGGATCTATCTTTTATGGCACGATTTCTAGAAAGTAGAAAATAGCACAGTCTTACTCCAAAACAATGTTTTACAATTTAAGTATGAAGGAATTTTCAACTTCTTGTATTACTTTGGTCCTATTAATGTGGTTAAAAGCTAGGGAAGGGATACATTGTCTACATCCCCCCAACACGCAATGATGAAAATGATTGGATTTTGGGCTGCATGTTTAGGGCTTAGGCCATCCTCATCGACAGATACGGAAATAGCTTCAGCGGTCAGTCAGAGAAAATAAAATAATGAAGAAATAAAAAATAAAAGTCATACATTTCCTTCAAAATGTATTTTTTTTTCACTGAAATATCGAAAAATATGGGTGGGTCATGTTTTCTTTAAATAGTAGTAAAAATGTGGGTCGGTTGGGGACGAGAAATATAAAATTAAGTGAGGATGGCCTTAAAATAACTTAAAAGTTGAAAAATCTAAATAATAAATTTTATAACCAAATAATCAACAATGTTGATTTTCATGGAAGGGGTACAGTAAGGTCAGTAAGACACGTACCTGCTTTGAATTTCTCAAGCAGTTTGGCGCCATTCAAAGTTGATGCCAGCCTTCAGAGCCTCCCAAAGGTTGGAGTCGTTTGTCTGTCTTGCCCTGTTGGGCTTGTCCAACCTCTTTCAATTTTGTCGACTTCACCTTCTTGGCAGGTGCAGCACTACTTTTGACACTTGGATGTCCTGGATCACGATCATCACTTGCGCCTTAATCTTCAACATCTTCGACATCATCGTCATGCTTGCAATTATTAACCACTTATTTTGTCAATTTTCCACTCAGCATTTCAGACACTGTTGCACATTGGACCTCAATGACTTTCACTTTAATACCAATCGATATTTGCATAAGTTTTTGTTGTTATTGGTCGGTTGTTATTCAAACAATGTCACCAGATCAACAGTTTACTTTCAAATCAGCAAAATCATGTAGGTAGCGACAACAATAAAACTGAGTAGGACTTACAGATCAGCTCATGTTTTTCCTGGAGAAGAGGTCTGGCAACTTCGAACTGATCCTGAGTATCAATTGCAAATATCCATCCCTTCGGAAACTCGGCCTCAGGCACATTTTGCTTGTACTGAATTTTTATTTTGAAGTCAAAAATTCTGAGCTCCTTCTTTTGCTCCACAAGGCTGAATGACTCTTTTAAACTTTCGACAAGTTTATCCTGTTGTTGCTCTTCAAGTTTTGTCTAAAAGGACCATTTGGAGACTGGTTTGTCACAGTTGATTTTATAAATACATGCTGTAACGTCATGAATGACTTTGACCTGCACCATTACAGAGTTCTCGCCTCAATCAGGTGGCGCTGCATTGATCAAGTGCTGGTGCGCTATTTTTAGTACTTCATGTTACCCCCACATAGTGCCCATGATGAACCGATGACTGGTCAAGAAAATCCAAAACGGTTTGTTTTACACTTATATAATTTCATTTATATCTAATCATCAACAAAACTACAGAAAAGGGCTTATTTAGTAATTGAAGAACGTTTCTGATCAAACATCTGATATGTTACAATTTTTTGCGAATATCCTGTATCCCTGAAACTACTTCTCAATATCCTGTATCCCAATAACTTTTTTCCTTAAATATCTCGTATCCCGGTACTTTTTTTGCTGCGAATATCCCGTATTCCGAAAACCCCTAGTAGGGCCCTTCCTGGTTATAACCAAAGTGCAATGTTGTTTTCCTTGCGCTGAATTGTTCGATTCCTGCTTCATCAACAATCACATTTTCCATTTTGTGAGATAGAGATGACCAGGAATGATATCAGATTGATCCTTTTACCGATTTTTATTAAGCAGGTATTGGATTGTTGCTCTTCAAGTTTTGTCTGAAAGGACCATTTGGAGACTGGTTTGTCACAGTTGATTTTATAAATACATGCTGTAACGTCATGAATGACTTTGACCTGCACCATTACAGAGTTCTCGCCTCAATCAGGTGGCGCTGCATTGATTAAGTGCTGGTGCGCTATTTTTAGTACTTCATGTTACCCCCACATAGTGCCCATGATGAACCGATGACTGGTCAAGAAAATCCAAAACGGTTTGTTTTACACTTATATAATTTCATTTACCGTAGTTATTCGGTTATAAGGCGCACCCGGTTATAAGACGCACCCCAAACTTAGCAATTTAATCAAGTTAAGTTCTCAAACTGAAAATTACACGAAAATACTCGGTTATAAGACGCACCAAAAAATTGAGAGTTATCAAAAGGATGTGATGAATTTGACAACAATTATCGTCACACAATTGGCATGCGAACTCTTTTTGTTAACGTAAACAAAGTGAAAAAGTCACGCATTTAATGGTATACGTAAAAACAAAAGCTAAAAGTTCACACCTGAAATGATAAACATACAACGCATACACGTTTATTCGAACGTTCAGACTTCAAACTTCAAGCAAAAGTGAATGTCGAAAAACTCCCACCGAAAGTCATATTCAAAGGTGTTCGGCAGCTGAATATCAACACGCCACCAAGGATGCAAATTTCAGTGCACAAGAAAGGCTGGATGAACGAAGAAGGTATGTTTTATCTCCACACTGTTGGTTCCGCGAAGAAACTTTTCATGTGAGCGACAAACACGATTCTCGGAATTCGAAACAAGGTTCGAACGATTGTATTGTTGTCATGGGTATCACGTCACTGAGCACGTGCTGTTAAGCACGTATGCAAATTTCCGTTTGTTTGCTTTAAATTCTCTTGAAGTCGTTTAGTGTTCTAAAGGTCTCTAAAAGCACTATTGTTTTTTAATAGACAACTAGTGTCCTTTTCTTGTGTTGATTAAACTGCAAGTTCTTCTCAAATTGTGATCTTAAGATTTTGTTGCACGAAAATACTTGGCTATAAGAGGCACCCCAATTTTAGCACTAACTTGCCACCCAAAGACAAATTTTTCTTGAAAAAACCGTGCACCTTATAACCGAATAACTACGGTATATCTAATCATCAACAAAACTACAGAAAAGGGCTTATTTAGTAATTGAAGAACGTTTTTGATCAAACATCTGATATGTTACAATTTTTTGCGAATATCCTGTATCCCTGAAACTACTTCTCAATATCCAGTATCCCAATAACTTTTTTCCTTAAATATCTCGTATCCCGGTAATTTTTTGCTGCGAATATCCCGTATTCCGAAAACCCCTAGTAGGGCCCTTCCTGGTTATAACCAAAGTGCAATGTTGTTTTCCTTGCGCTGAATTGTTCAAGGAAAACAAAGGAACCCAAAGAGGACTTTGCCGTCCAATTTGCCGTAGTAAAGGTAATTAAACAAACTTGTTGTATTAAACACCAGATGGACTGTGAAATTATTCTATTGACACCTGTTGAGATATCTTTGTTGTCTGATTGATCACTTCAGGTACTCAGGTATCCCCCAAAAAGTTGACATGGGGTCGCAGTGCAACATAGGAAATCTTCCTCTCTAAACACTTCCTATGACGCACAGGAGGATCAACTTCATCAAGAAATTGATGCCAATCCCTTCGAAGACGTTGACGTTGACGATGAGGACTACACTCTGTCTTTCAAATCAGAAGATGAGGAAAAGGAGGCAGAGGATAAAGATTCAAAGTCTGAGCAGTAAGACTAAAATTGCACTTTTCGTTGTTTGTGTCTATTCAGTGAAGAGGACTCAATTGTGCTATCTTTAGGGTTCCCATCGTTGAATAAGTAGATTATAGTCATTTCGTATATTTCCAAATTATTTTTTTAAATTTCATTCCTTGACGATAGCACCACATGTTTCCCTTAAATGTGAAGACATGAGTACCAGTTCATTCAATTGGTTTATTGTTACAACTTAGATCAAAAGAAGTTAACGCCAGTGCTAAACTCCATGACGAGAGAAATTTCATTGTGTTTGAGACAAACCTGCTTAGTTTGTTTGGCTCACGTCCCATTTGTGCTGGTTTTGCTGAGGTGTGCTTTCTGAAGGAAATTGGTTAAAATACATTACTGGTGCACTAAAGAGAAGTGCAGTTTTACCAACGTTTGGTTCAATCAACCATTTGTTGGCAGAAGGATGCCTGTTGGAAACTTGTTGCTTTCGCCTTCCAATTTACTATCGGGTGAGTGGCCAGTTGTATATGTAGCACAAGAAACCAGAACCAGATTCTAAAATCAGACTGATCACAGGATCGTCTACACCTAAAGCTATCCAGATGTTGAAACTTTGAACATTGTCTGCATCTCTGGACACACCTTGGACAGACACACATGCTTCTACGTCAACCCTGTCATAATCCAGGAATATATATCGTTTAATCCACTCTTTGCAGTTAAAGCGGTATCAAGCGGTATCATTTACAAAACTAGTAAATACAATTAAAGTATAGTAATGTATAGTCTACATAATAATTAATCTAGAAATCTAAAAGTCATAAAGTCATAAGCTCTCTTTGTTCTTGTCTCCTGGTGAACGGACTTTTCGTGCCCAGATCTGAGATTATATAAAACATTATAAACATTAGCTTGAAGGCGGAATTTCCATGTCGCAATGAACTTCCTACTTAATGTTTCTCGCCTGACTTCTAGGCTTGGGAGGCCAGATATGGCCAGCGCTTCCTTACAACGAACACCCGGAAAAACTACCTTAAGGGCTCTCCTTTGTATAGATTCTAATTTAGATGACAAATATTCAGGGATGTCTTGCCAAGCAGCCACGGCATATTCTAAGATAGATCTGACAGAACACTTATAAATATTTACAATGTTGCTATTCGCTACGCCAGCTCTTTTAAGCACTCTTAAGGTATATTTTTATTTATTTTATTTTATTAACTTTGCCAGTCAAGCTGGCAGAGCGCCACAACAGCTTGCGCCAATTACTGTGGCCCCCTTTTTACCCTCCCAACCATGATACACAACAGAAGACAGACCACAACACCGGGAACCACGTGCCCTACTCTTAGCGACAAGTCTGTGGGTTCTTTTACGTCCCACAGGATTATTAACATTTAAGGATTGTGAGACGGGACCTCCGGCTTATCGTCCTTATCCGAGAAGACTTGAAAGTCTAACCACTTGCAGATGTAGTTACAAAGGCAGCACTTTCTCCTCAGTTATTTAAAGACCCTGAGTGTTGGTCCGGCCGGAGTTGAACTCGCGACCTCCCGCGTGATAGTCCGGTGCTCAAGCAACTGAGCCACCGGTGCAACGTTTGATGGCCTTACAATAAATATAGTCTATATGGTCATTCCATTTAAGATTGTCTCTGATTTTAACACCAAGTAATTTAAAAGATGAGACACGTTCGAGCTGGTGATTTCCAACACAAATATGTGGAATAATAACGTTTGGGTACTCCATAAAATTTATCAGCATTTCTTTACACTTCCGAGCGTTTAACTTCATCTTACGGTCAATACAAAGTGACATGACTCGGGAATGGCAAATCATCGCCAATTACCTCACACTTCATTGCTAACCTAAGCTTTTGTTTCCTAGGGTGTGCCATCACAAAACTCGTTCTTAGTTATGAGGATAACCCAAGAGCTTTGAAGGAATATATGCATGTTCTACCGATCAATACTCCACCACCCCTTGCTGCATCGGCACAAAGGCCTGAAAGAAAAGAAGCAATAGCAAGTTTTGTTAGCAGATATAACAGATCTAGCTTAGTGAATTAGGGTAGGTCTTCACAGCTATACATGTTCAAGTTTTATGCCCAAAAATGTGTTGTACGGTTTTCACATGATGTCATGACAGCCATGTTGGTGTCGCACACTAGTCATGTGGGAACTGAAATACTATTTTATGCAAATTCTTTCATTTGTTTTTTTAATCCAATATAGTGGCTAGTCATGACTGGAATGCACTCTGTAAAAATAAAATTCAGTTTGTCTATTGCTATTCATCTGCATATCTAAATCCTGAAAACACCAAATCATCTTCAGACCTCCTAGGCTCTTGGAAGTGAGCGCTGATGCAGAGGAACTCTGATTTCCTTGCCAGTAACTCCCCAGCACCACCTAACTAATTGCTTCTAGGCTATGTGCCTACTCTTTTTATGATCAGGACCTTCATATGCAGAGGTCCCATAATGTTGTTTATACTGATGCCAAGCTGGCTGTAACACCCAGTGGTTAAGGCACACAGCCTGGAACCCAGGGTGCTGAACAATAAAATCTGGAGGTGCTTCTGGGTGCTCTATCTCGACTGCCTCCAAATGATTTCTTTGAATCTCCTCAATCTCTCGGCAGCAAATATTTTCTTCTTCTCGCCACATCTTGTGGCAATTTCCACAGAGGCACCTATTCATCAATGACAGTTTATAATTGAAAAGGTCATGAGAGGGAATTGAACACTAAATCAATTTAAAGACATTCTTCTCCTATTTCCATGATGATGTGTTGTAAAATAGTTTTCTATTAATAGTAAGGCTTGTTTGATACCTTTTCATCTTATTGTGTAAAATATTTTAAAAGAAATTCCTCGATTTCCATAAGATCCTGGAAAGCGAGAAGAAACCATCTTTCAGGCTGATAGGGCAATCAAAAAGGATAGGCATGAAAACACAAGACACTGATTGATTTGATGCATGGGTGCATCGTTTGCATTAGAAACTTCACAAAGTAAACAAGGGAGATATCGTTCTGCTCTTATAAAAGGTTCAAATTAGAATTCCTCACACCCTTAAAAATTGAAATTTGGAGCCGGCAAATGCGAAAAATGAGCCTTTATAACAATTTGGGGAAACTGATATCACGACGATTGAAACAGAATCGCACAATGATGGAGGCCAATAATTATTATGTTGCAACACTTGCAGCTTCTGGAATTGTTTGTTTCACGAAAAAGTGAACAAGGCAGCGAGCATTCTTAGTTGAAATTTTGCTGGTGCGGTGACCTTAAGTACATGCCAAAGCCTCGCCACAGCAGTAGTCGCCAAAGCAGGTACCTCGGTAATGTAAATTAATCAAGTACTGAAGCGAACGCAGTGAGTACATGAACACGTAAACAAGTAGCAACAGCGTTTCGTCTGATCGAAAGGTGTTTATTGAAGATAAATATAATAAATGGAAAAATAGTCAATTTACCTTGGAAAGTCGCTGCCCTTTTGACATCCAAGGCTTCACGAAACTCACCATTCTTCACTATCTTGGTCACAAGGACGGTGTGGTGGTTGGATATCATCCTCACGCTCTTGTGTTGCAAAAACTCTCCCTGGAGGCTAAAAACGCCATTGCTTGTTACACACGTATGGCGTATGATATCACATGACCCAGCTAGAAGTTTTCATGGTAGAACTGCCAACGAGTGGCAAAATACGAACTTCCAAGGCTGAATTAAGGGGGAAGGAAGCTTCAAAACATGAACTTTTTTATTCCATCAATACAAATGGACTATGGGAAACGCTTTTGCGAAAAAGTGTTTTTTAGGTGACAGTTGCCCTTTAAAATAAGCTCTGACAATCAACATTCTATTTTTTCTCTTATTGCGTTCGAGGTACGAGAACGCAACCCCTAATTTGTGTTGTAAGGGAAGTTTTTTCGAGATTGCATTTTCGTCGACACACTTTTGCCTCGCTTTGAGGCGCTTGATTACGTTTTGCCTCACTTTGACGAACTATCGCACGTGGTGATTTGTGCGTCGTCGGCGTTTATTATTCTAGCGTTTGGTGAGGTGTGATTATCTTCCATCGTTCATCGTTGAAAAGAGCTGAAAGATTGCTGAAGGTCTGTCAACTGAAGTCGGTAAAATTTTACTTTGGATTAAGCATGGTTCGTCACTGTCCTTGGAAAATGTGTGCGACTCCTCGCGCTTGCATCAAACCGGTTTGTTTTGCTCGGCGGCCGTTGTGCCACAAAGTAAATCTACCGAGTTGTGTAGCTCGGTGGCCGTTGTGCCTCAAAGTAAATCAACCGAGTTGTGAAGCTTGGCGGCCGTTGTGCCACGAAGTAAATCTACCGAGATATGACGCTCGTCGGCGCCATTTCATCATGACTTGTGATATTTACGGCATTGAAATCAACAAACTGAATTTATTTTGTCCAAGCGTTCAGCACAGAAAAGTAATCTTAGGTCTTTAATACCACAAGCTGAAAAGACTTGCAAGTAATAGTTTCATTTTAGAGTAATTTTCAGTAGTTGTCTACTTGTAGAATTCCAAATAAATAGTTAATGATTACGTCTAACAAGTTGTCACGTTCATAGATGCAGTACAGTGGAATTAGATCGTTATATCGAGGTATCGTTATAACGAGACTCCCGATATAACGATATTGCCTTAAAATAACCGAAAATATCTTTATATCGGGGTAAAATTAACATGTGCTTTTTTACTACTGTACATATTGTTTAATTAAACTTGTAATGAGTATCAAATGACTCACAATTTGCAAAGCATTAGACGTTATCAAGGTTACACAACAAAGTCTGTGGTATGAATCGTAAAAGGGAAACAAAACAAAACAAAACTTAAACATTTGAAGTTGTATCTGTGTACTGATGCTGTAATATCGTTATATCGGGGAAGATTTTACGCTCGGTACGCTAAGAACTCAGCGTTATATCGGGAATATCGTTATATTAAAGATCGTTATATCGGGGTTCTGTCCCATACATTTTACTGTAACTTTTGCCGGGACATAGCATGTTTATCTTTTTACCGGGGATATCTTTTACATCGAGGATCGTTGTATCGGGGTTCCACTGTAATAACATTTCCCTATCGCACGAACAATCCACCCTCCCCCCTCAGTTGCTACCTGTACCAAACCTGTACCGTCCTACAAACATCGAACGCACTCGCCTAAGCTTCGATTACCCCTAGTATATTTATCACTTTCTTGCCTGAAGCCATCTCTTGAATTTAAAGTGAATACTGAGCATTTACATGTATGGGAAACAAAGGCCTGGTAATGCACTCAAGAAGGAAGTCACAACCCTTGCCTACTAATGTAAAGCACGACCAGACAGTGATGAAGAGGGAACAGATTGAGCTGGAAATATTGTCTTACATGTATATGGTAATAATGATTGTAATTATTACGTAAGTAAATTCAATAGTAGTTGTTATATTACTGTTTTAGGGTACACTGAAATTTCCATGGATACTTGTGGTAGAAAACATTTGAATTAGTCTCACAGTTACAGGGTACATATTCCATTAACCCTAGAATTGTAGTTTTTGTTCAACTATAACATGTACATGTAAATTTCCATTGTTTCTCTTGGTAAAGAATTTTTACCGGGTACGTGTAAAGAGTATCTACCTGTTACATGGAAATATCTGTGGATCCTTTAGGTCAAGAATTTTTGAATTAGTGTCAATGTTACAGGGTATGTGGAAACTTCCAGGGACCCTATCAGTATAGAATTTTTGAATCAGTCTCAATGTTACAGGTTCATGAAAATTTCTATGGACCCTTTTGGTATAGAGTCTTTGAATTAGTCTCAATGTTATGGGCTACATGTACTACATGGAAATTTCCATGTACCTTTATGGTGAAGAAATTTTGAATTAGTCTTAATTTTACAGGGTACATGGAAATTTTCTAATTTTTTGGTCTTTTTGAAGGATATTTCCTTATTTTTGAGGTACACATGCACTTTTGAATACAAAAGTTTGTGTCATTCTAGGGATATTTGACACACACAAATGAAAAAATAAACGCTGCTATGTGCGCATTGTTACTGTCAATGGACAGGTAGTAAGAATATGCAAGAAATGATTTAAATAAACCAAGTCAGATGTAACTGCTGATAAGGTCTGACGACTTAAATCAATGGTCAGTTTTTCGGTTAAGTGTACGATTTTTTTTCTCTACCTGGAAAATATAAAGGTAAAAAGTTCTCTTCTTTTCTAAATTTCTTACTTAGAAAATTATGTTTTGAAGCCAGCTAACTGTTCATTTGCACTCCATCAAAACATCAAGTGTCATGATCTACAGCAATTCCTGAAGTGCACTTCAAAGATTAGCTGGAAAAATCACTAAAGAAACCTTCATGGGCGACCACGATAGTAGCTCAACTGCCTAGCCGCCATCTTGCTTTGTCCCCTTCCCTTGCACCTATATTCGTCCCATTTTTCAATTCTTCATTTTCGTATGTACGGAGAGCAAATTGATTTTGAAGTTTGATGGTCTAGTTTTGAAAGTGGTTCTTTTATGCTCATTTCATAAGAAATTTTACGAAATCTTGTCACCTATTTTCATTAAATCTGAAGCAACGGGAATCTGAACTAAAATATAGCTTTCTCGCTCATGTGAAAGGCCAAAACAGAGGAGAATTTTAAATTCACCCATGCATGAATTCTATTTTTCTGTGTATCAAAAATTAAAAATCACGTTTTGTCTTTCCAAATTTTGTATTTTGAGGAAAATTCAATGGACAGAAGGTTCATGGACCCACGATAAGTGAGTTCCTGTTCTCTGTTTTCTTTAAAAAACTATTCCAATGGAAAAATGCTTGTCACCTTTCCAATGTATATTCAATGACTTGTTAGGGACTTGAAGATATGGTACAGCTAAGCTGTAGTATGGCGGAGTTTACCTAGGAACACTGGGGTGAAAGCGCCATACCTTCAAGCCAATTTTAATATTAAGTTCATGGCTTCCCAGTACGGGTTCATGTTCGGCATCCATCCCTGTGAATTCGATTTTTCTTTTCGAAAATGAGCTCATTTAAACAGGTTCAAAACGATTTGCTCCTGTGCAACTGCGAGAAGATATTCACTGATGAAGAATATTTTATCTTGAGCGATTTATACTGCCCGTAGATTTACCTTATTTACCTTTGTTTGATCTCGAAAGCATGTTAAATGATAAATGTAAACCTGAATTTCGCTTTGAGAAAACTCATCTGCCACTCCTTGCTGGCGTGCTACAAATGCCACCCTTGTTCAAGTGTTCACAAGGGAGTGTAGCTGATGGTATGGAGGAATTGTGTATGATTTGAAAAAGGCTGAATTATCCTTGTAGATATGCGGATATGGTCCCTTCAGCAGTATTTTGCTTGAACAAACAACTCGCTCTTTTTCATTAGCTTTAAGAGTTTTGTCAGCAAAATCAAGTATACCTTTTAGACATCCAAGCTTGGAGCGTTGCATCAACGAATCAGTAGAAAATGTAATTAAAATGGAACCCAACATATGTAATGCAGTCCCACAAAGTTAAAAGGTTAAACAAGGTGTGCAATGAAACGAAGTTACTCCAATTTGTACATTGGCTGATCCACATTTAAAGCACATGAAGGATATTACTGATAAACGTGCAGCAATTGGGGCGCCTGTTTCTGAAGAGGATCAAGTTGTCACTTTGTTAGGAAGTTTACCAAGACGTTTTGCGACCCTTGTCACCGCGGTTTATGTTCAGCAAGCACTCATACACAAAGAAATGAAGCAATCTGGGCTATCCGGTCAGTTGAGTGAAGCTGAGTCAGCACTGACGGGGTCCGTTAAGGGAAATATGCCACATGATCCAACAACATGTTATGGATGCAGTAATGTGGGTCATATTCACCGTTACTGTTCACCCACATGTTTTGGATGTGGTGATGTCGGCCATATTCAGCGTTATTGTCCCAGGAAGCGTCAATGGCACAAACAAAGATAGCTGAGAGTGAAAAGAGCCGACAGGGAAATTCTGACATCTATGGTGAAGATGTTGATGCTACAGCATTCATGGCGTTTGTTGGATACCTTAAGGGTAAAGAATACTATCCATGGCTGATTGACTCGGGTACATCGAGTCATATGACAAAAGAAAAGCATGTTTTGAAAATTTCCAGGAATTTGAAGAACCTGAAAACATTGCCCTAGGAGCCTGTGGTTTCGTGAGAGCATTGGGATCTGGACATGTTCAAATGAATATGCTGTTTCCAGGAACTCAGGCTAAGGAAGGTGTCTTCTATGATATGCTGTACGTGCCTAAACTGACCTGCACTTGCTAACAGTAGCGCTGTCGAAAGTTGGTCCTAGTAATTGCTGTATCTAGGATGAGAATGGAAAGCTTCGTGTAAAGGGGTCAGTTCCTGATAAACTCTATCAACTAGATTGTCAGGTTGTCTCTACTGGGTATGCCCCAGTTGCACAATCTCGTAGTGACTTGTGGCATCAACGTCTTGGACATGTGCACAAGTCACGCCTGAAGAAATTGTGTCAGAATGAATTTGTGCATCAGTTGGAGGCATTTGGTCAATGTGTAAATTGCAGCTGGTGCGATATGACATGTGCGATCCAATGCAAACACAGTCGATTGGAGGAGCGAAGTATTTTGTCACGTTTATTGATGATTACACTCAGTGCTGCACTGTATACTTCTTGAAACACAAATCAGAAGTGCTTGACAAATTTAAAGAATTAGTCACAACTACCAACTATGCTGGCTGAGCGATAGAAGCTTTGCGGACGGACAATGGTGGCGAGTATTTGTCATCTGCATTTCAAAACTATCTGAAGGAGAGAGGAATTAGACATAAGTTGACAGTGCCACACTCACCCTAACAGAATGGTGTATCAAAAAAAAAAAAAGAATCGTACTTTTGTTGAGTCAGCACACTCAATGATCAAGAGAAACGGTGGTATGGTAGGAAACCAGATGTGAGCCACTTTCGAGTATTTTGGTGTATGGCCTACACCCATGTGCCAGACTGCAAACAGCGAAAGCTAGGCACGAAGTCAAATAAGATGCATTTTGTGGGTTACAGCTTGACGTCAAAGGGATAATGAGAGCTACGACCACAGAACCAGACCCAAAGAGCATGGAGGTGAGGCAGAATGCTGACAGCACTGCAAAAGATGAAGAAGTAGCAGAAATTAGGAGATCAGAGAAGGAAGAACAGCAACAACTCCGAAGATCTGAGAGAACACGTAAAACACCTCAGATGTGGTTACGATGAATATGCAGACACCGCAACCTACTGTGTTCGCCATGTTGCCTGTCATCTACAGCTGTAGGTAAATGAGCCCTCAACCATACAGAATCCTGTGGGTCATACTAGGACCAAGCACATTGATATTCCCTATCATTTCGTTCATGAAGGAGTGCAAGTCAGAGAGATCACTTTGAAAAATGTATCCACTGGTGAGATGATTTCAGACGTTCTGGCAAAGCTGTTACCTTAGCATCCCTTCGAGAAGCTTGTCATCCAACTAGGAATTAAAACTGTCAAATAAGCAACATCCAAAGTGGGAGTGTTGTTATTGTGAAAATGAACATTTGACAGGTTGTTTAACATTTGGAAAGTTAATACAAAACTCAGATTGGACAGTCCTCCAGTAAAAAAACAGTAAATGTAACAATGTAAATGTGACAAGAAACATTGAAGTCAATATATTTTATTTAGTGCTATTCTGGCTTTTAGCAGCAATTCCTTGACTGAGTATTCAACTTGAATGTCAAAGACCATGGACAAGATTTTTCAAAATTGTGTTTCAGCGCATTTACTACAATTTCCTGTAGATAGTGACACATCCACTGGTCTAAACAACTGCAGTTCATATATACTTGTCCCAATTAGAGTCACTGCCATGAGAATAAAACTTTTAAAGATGCATGTATGTCCCTTAAATTGAAGCATCAAAATAAAGCCCACATGTAAAATATGCACTGAATAAAGAGTTCATAATTTATTATTTTATCCTGACACTTTTTCTCGTGGACCAAATGAGATGCTTCGAAGAATCTCAGACATATTATTTATATCCCCTTGTGCCACATATCTGTTGAAAAAAAAGTTCTTCCTTGACAATGTTACGATATGAGTCACTTCCTGTTTATATTTTTAATTGGTTACCTGATCTATCTTGTATATATTGAATGACTAGCACGAATAAAAGCGCATATCTTACAGACCACAAGGGTGTAGAGAGTACTTCTTTAAACATGGTGTCAGGAGTGTAACGAAACCCTTAAATACGCCAAAATCTTTACGACAACTTACAGATATGCCTGATACAGAAGCAAGTGGATCGCGATCTATCACATTTACATCCAATTTTCCTATTTCTTCACAAGAGGAGACATTGTAAACAACTGGGAATTCTTCAAACAGCAGTGGAATGACTACAAAGTCGCCACAGGGCTGGAAACACAAAGTGATACAGTCAGGTTAGCAACGTTTCGATCTGTGATGGGAAAGGACTGCCCTCAAATCTTTCTAAACCTCAAACTTAGCGAAGAAGAGAGAAACAGTGTCAATTCCCGCTTAAATGAACTCGAGGCCTACCTCAAACCAAAAAGAAACGTTGTGTACGAGCGATATCTATTTGATACGTGTACGCAGAATGTCGAGGAATCTGTGGATGGATATGTCAACCGCCTTAGAAAACATGCTTCGACATGTGAGTTTGGAACATTGACCGACGAGCTAATTCGCGATAGACTTGTGCTTGGTTTACGCGAGGAAAGTACCAAACTACTTCTCCTAAAAGAAGAAACGCTCAGCCTTGATAAAGCAATCAACATGTGCAGATCAAGCGAAAAATCGCTACTCAGCAAATGAAAATTATCCAACAAGAAAGTAAACCCGAAGATGTTCATATTGTCAAGAAACAGCGCCCTCAAAAGCCGTGCATCACACGTTCTCACGCCAAGCCCTCAACAGAAGTCATACAAATGCTCTCACTGTGGAAGCAAGAACAGACATAAGCTAAAAGACTGTCCTGCCTACGGAAAGGAATGCAAGTCGTGTAAAAAATTGAATCACTTTGCGTCCATCTGTCAGTCAAATCGTAATCGCCCGCGTGTGAATGCACGCCCGCTTATCAATACAGTCACCTCTGTTGACTAAGAACGAAATACTACACAAGTATAAAGATGTCTTCAAGGGACTCGGAAACATCGGACAAGCGAAACTTGCTGTTGACCCAAAGGTCAAGCCAGTGCAACACGCGCCAAGATGCGTTGCTGTCACGCTACAAGAAGAAATTCAAAGAGAAACTAGCGGAACTTGAAAAAAAGACCCTACGGATTGGATTAGCAGCATGGTGGTCATCGCAAAACCCGTCTAGATCCCAAAGATCTTAATCAGGCAATTAATCGACCGAAGTAGCGGATGCCAACGCTTGAAGAAGTACTGTCAGTCCTAAGCAATGCGAAAGTCTTCTTGACACTCAATGCCAAGGACGGATTTTATCAAATTAGTCTTGACAAAGAGAGTAGCAAGCTAACAACGTTCTTGACGCCCTTCGGATGGTATCGCTATTTGCGCATGCCGTTCGGGATCAGCACTGCACCGGAGGATTTCTTAGGAAGTGAATGCCAATGGTATTGAAAGGAAATATGGAGAAACTTATCTAGACACTTGTGTTCTCCATAGTTGCGGATCATTGCCAAACAGAGAAGTGAACTAGCAAGAGCAACTTACTGTCGCTTTGTAGCTGATATACCGCAGGAAATGTTCTTGTTTATTGATGAAACAGCAAAAGACAAGAAGAAGTTACAGGTAATTGCAGTATTTATGTAAGCTTGTCGTGGATTTGCACCATGTTAAAATACCTGAACCTGTCAGCCATTGGTGAAAACCTGCCACCCATCTCAAATCTAACCTTGTTTTATTCCAAAATAACATATACTTACTGGACATTCCATTCCTAGGAATTTTTCTCTCTCTCTAAGTTTGAGATTTCAGTGTTTTTCCACCCATATAGAGAGAGATGGGGCACTTCCAGCCAGAACTCAGTTCTCATGTTGTTGGAGACTTTGTTAGGGAATAGAGGTATAGTGTGGTGACTGCAATGGATATCAATGGCATTGTTGCTACTCACACTGTACCCAATGCATTCAACACTGAGGATTTTAACTTTGCCTTAGAGAACTTCATTGCACCCAGCATTGGTAGATTTGTCTTAGGAGAGCCACGTTCTGTTGTGGTAATGGACAACTGCAGAATACATGATTCTGATGTCACTAACAACATCATCCGCCAGAAAGGAGGAATTGCAGTATTCTTACCGTATGTAACCATACACACAATTCATGTATGAAAGTGCCACTAGGATCAATTTTTTACCTCTTAATCTTTTAGATGTATCACAAATAATTCTTTGCATGTATGTATACAAAGACTTAATACGATGTAAATCAGTCTGTGACGTCAACCCAGGAATAGACCCATACCCCTTACTAGCTCGGTCATGCAACAGATGATGGCTAGATTTCGTAACTTTTACAGCCTATAAAAAAGTCAAAAGGTGCAGTTTGTTTCGAACAGGTGCAAAGATTTATTTAAGCGAATAAAATATTTTGGGGTTAGGTGCACTTTAAGTTTGAAAAATGTGTAAAATATGCATACGAGATGACTGATGATGTCAAGCACTCAACCCAATATTACATCATGTATATAAACAGAGCTATCTTGGCCAATTTGCAGCGCATACCATTGACACTTGGTAGGGTAATAGTTCTACAAAAAAAAACACCTACGGCTATGAAACATTTTGTTCCCATAGCAACTCATTCTTTTCCAGTCTCCACCCACTTGATTTCAATATATAAGTGATTTTCAGCTCGAACAACGTTAAAAAGGCCACAAACTAAAGCTAACATATTTATATGCTTGTTGGATCATATGAGGCATCATTTCCAAATATGAAGATGAAATGCCATAGGTAGCCAAAAATTGCCTTTAATATTGGGGAGGTCTGGAACCCATCATGTTGCCATGGTAACAAAACTGTTAAGCTGAAATTGTGGAGCACATTTAGTAGCAATCAAACATTTCTGATACAAATTGGGTGAGATATCTTTTTTCATCATATTGATCAAAATTTGGTTGAGTATATGCAGCATCCCTTGGCTAATATGCATATTTCAAAAACGTAAATGTAAATGAATATCTCTGAAACAGAGAGATTTGAAAACAGTAGACAGCATTTTTCCTCTCATGCAGGCTACTTGTTTATGTTTTAAAATGGCTTCAAATAGAAAAGATGCGATTTTAGTCATAGGGGCACTTTAAATGTGTTCTGCTTGTGTGCAGCAAAGGTATTTGTTGAACCTGCATGGCTAGAGCTCTCGAGGAGGTAATTGAAATGTACAAATGTGGAGTTCTCCATATTTTGATTATTTGGAGCATGGCTATAAATTGAAGCCAACCAATTGCTGACCGCACAAACTGTCATACAGTTCAGTCCCTGCTGTCGTCCCTTCTATTGAGTAGATGCTTAGTTGTTATCCTCACAACATTCAAATAATGCATTCTCTGGTCCAGTGGGAATCCTCTTTTATCAAGTATGCAATTCAATTTCTTTAGGAAATATATATCCAGCAATTCAACTGTACTGATCCTGCGAAGATAATTGGGAAAGGGGCATATTTTTCATGTCTACAAGTGACTCAGGTTAGCTAAAAATTGAATACTGAATCCACAAATTCCCTAAAAAGGTTTCCAATCTACACATGTAGTTGCATGTTTTACAAAAACGTTGTACCTCTTTTCAGATCACTGCAGATTATGCTCAGAGCTTTTTTTTCACTTACAGTGGCTACAGATACTGAGAAAAGATTTGGAAATAAAGCATTACAACACTTGAGTTTATACATTTTATTGACTCAGTGACTACTGACTGGTATGAACCCACATGATCTGCCAACTTAGTCATATAAAACAGTACACAGTCCAGTGATGTTATTCTTAAACTATGAATTTGCACAAGAATATTAACAATCTAATATCAAGTTATGGAGCGAAATTTTGAATAAATTAGTAACAGATGCTTCCTTCAGAAGTGATGGAAGAGCTGTAAACACAACAATGACAGAATTTATTTTTCTGAAGACTTTGGAACAACTTACTTTTTCCTTTTGTTAACTGGTGTCTAGGCCAATGCTCTTTTTTGAAACAAATCCAAGTAAAATGGAACGATGCAACTGCTCATTCATTCCCAGTTGCTGAAGGCCTTCATTGTTCATATATGCTAGCACAGCACCGTCAATGTGCTGGTCTTGAAAGGACTGAACATATCTTCGCAGCTTCAATGTTATCAATGCCTGTACAACATCCTCAACACTCATTTGTAACAAACCTAAGAAGATGAGTAAGGGACAATTATTTCAAATTAATAGAGTATGACTAATCTCTTCTCATCATGAATTTTGAATTGTTCTGCACAAAGCAACTTGTTCCTTAACCCATTCATCAAAGGGCACAAAGGAATCATCACTTTCTGTTACATCAGAGCTTAGAGAATGACCATTTTCTGGCAACTCTCTAATTGACTCTGGTGAACTGGAGGACCATGAGGGTGGAGACCAAGTATTGTACTTAATTTGCCTTCTAGTGGGAAGAAGACTTTCCTCAGTGCACTGACCTTGATTGCCTCCAGAGCTTTCTTTTGAACGCTGAATTGCAGGGGAACAAGGTGATGCACCATCACCAAAAAGTGGTCTGACTGTTGGGGACAATGCAGACAACAGCAAGGCATGCATGGAAGATTGCCGTTGTCTCTCCTATCGCCTATCTTCCTCTCGTTGAAGGAGAAAATTGGTGAGTACATCATTTTGTCCCTTTCCATGTACAAAACCCATCCCTCTTTTTGGCAGGGGTTCTACGTGAACCACAGTAAGATACTTTGACCAGTCAGGTTCTTCGTAGCATCCTGACAGTGTTGCATCTTGTATCAAATCAGTCCACAAACTGAGATGCTTTATTCCGTATCGATCTAGGGTTCCAGCTTGTTCGAGAGTCCACATGACAGGTATTCCAATTGCTGTTGCCTGGCTTAAGTTTGCCTTCACCTTTGCCTTTTTAGAAACTTTTGATAAGCAGCTTCATCATCACTTGCACCACTGTCACTGTCTGCTGGAGGGAACGTTTTCCTTCTTTTCGCTCTTTCATCACGAGGCATAATGGCTCTCCTTACTGCTGCTGATGAGTTTCCACCACCTCAAATAGAAATAGACCTTAGTATTATGCCATATTTCTGACCATGTGAAGATACTGTT
>BLFO01002822.1:103194-109881 GCA_014634245.1 Montipora cactus | reverse complement strand
ATTTCTACTGTTAATTTGTACTCTAATCAGTGCAGTTCAAACAAGGTGAAAAGCAAAAAGAAATCAGTGAGAATATTAATATCCCAGAAATGTAAATGTATCTTTTTAAATTCCTTGCCATATTTGAAAAAAAAAAAAACCACAGTAAGAGAAAAAGCAATTGCCCCAAGGTACATGTAATTATTGATAACTGTTCCTAATGACTCAACTTCTTGTGAAACCCAAATAAAAAGTGCGCAATCAAATGTTTACAAATTTATTAGCAGCAAATAATTGAAGTCACTCCAGAAAAACAATTGTTTTTGATAATTTATGCAAATATATGCATCCACAACTAAGAGTATGACCATTATAGTTGATAAAAATACTGAACTAAGGGGCTTACTGGAAATCGTTGCCAGAGCCAGCCTTAGATTCTTAACAGTTCCCCCTTGGCTGTATTCATCTTTAGCTGTGTTTAAATCAACATCAGTGCACAAGGGGTGGCACTGCTTTCCTTTCTTGGGAAGCCAAAAAAGACCCGCTTTAATGCAGACATCTGGGATTTGTTGCCGGATCAACTTCTTGATTGCATTAAGATTAGCCAGAGAAGAAACATCATGTATAGTGTACACTGGTCCTTCTGCTGTTGAAGGAGGTTTTACTCCCGCAGTTACATAAATATTAAAGGTTATACCATCAGTATTTTGCAGGCGGGGAGATGATTGGGTGGGAGTTGCACATCCTGTAAAAACAGGAATATTGTAATAATTCGAGAACAATGCAATGCCATCAGGACTTTTGCCAAGCAAATGGATGAATACAGTAAAAACCCACATGTAAGAACCTAGTGGTTTCAAAGCCTGCTGGCAGAAATTTCCCATTTTTATACCCCTCAATACAAGAACCTGTTTAGCCAAGGAAAATTTATTAGGTTCTTACATGTGAGTTATGGGATATTTTCATAAGCATTTGTAACAAGAAGTATAACTTTGGTGACTTTATAGTGTATATAATTGTTTAGTTAGTCTTGCTCAAGGCTCATGACATGACAGTTATAAATAAATGCTGTATCATAAGGGACCAAACCTATTTTTTCTGCTTGTACAGGAATGGTTTCTACTGAAAATACCTTATTAAGAACCAACTTTAGCCTACATTGCCAATAACTACCCCCAATTATTGGGGAAATGTAGGTTCACAGATAATCCACGATTCCATTTTTTTTTTCGCGGCCAATTCGGCGCAATGCTCACTGGATTCACCTCAGGAGACAAAAAAGAACACTAAACGTGAGATGACAGAAATTGTAGCTGGGAAAAAAAATATTTCAAGCCTTCAGTGATCGGTGGTGAGAGCAAAACTAGCAAAACTACGTTTATTGACAGGAAGACACGAGATGTTCTTTACTTGTTTGTGTTCATTTTAGTGTCCTTTCATTCAAGATTCAAGATTCTTTATTTTTGTTGAGCACAGATAACACCAATCATGATGACACCATGAAACGCACATGTTTTTGTCGCCCCACTGAATGGACGCAAATTTAGCAAGGCAAGACTACGTTTGGCAACAGTTAAACATTTGTGAGACTAAACTTTCAAAAATAAGGGGATAAGGTAAAGAAATTGCAATTTGCCACCGAAAATCTTACTTCCCCAGTCAAATGTTGCTACTTGTAGTGTACTCATCCCTTCAGTGCCGGTCGCAGGCTAACTTAATAATGGCAGTACTTCTTTTTCCATTCTTCTGGCGTAAAGGGTACTCCAGCGATGCTGCTAAAACCCCATCATCCCCCACCAGGCCTGTTAACGACAGAGATCCCGAGCTATTGTTCACAACATATATTTTGTCAAGAATGACATCGCTAACAGCAACAGATTCCACTTCAGCTACCGAACGTCGAATTGCCCCTTTCCAAGCGCTAAAGGATTCTTCATCTGGCAAAAAACAGTTCGATGGAACGCCTTTTGCTTTACCCTCCTTCTTTTTTATCTGTCTCGGCTACCTCACCACAGTTACTTTCCTCCATTTTCCACCACGTGCAAGTGCTTCTTGTCAGAATCACAAGATCATGGTTGAATCATGACGGGCGAATCATGCATGTACGAATCATCTTTCAAAAACCCGGGTCTATACACTGCACTGAAATCCGGTGTAAAGCCAGACCCGGATAAAGTCAAAGCCATTGAGCTGATGCCGAGACCTACAACGAAGCAAGAAACCCAAAGTCTTCTTGGGTTCGTCAATTATCTCGCAAAGTTCTTTTCAAGGCTCTCTGAAGTCGCAAAGCCTCTACCAGACCTGACCACGAAACATATGCCATTCACTTGGTCACTGCAACACGACAAAGCCTTCAGTGAAGTAAAGCAGCTGGTTTCAAAGTATTACGATATAAAGAAAGAAGTCACTCTGCAGTGTGATGCAAGTGAGAAGGGACTGGGTGCTGCGCTCCTACAAAACGGCCAACCAGTGGCCTTCGCGTCACAAACACTGTCAAAGACTGAACAACAGTACGCTCAGATAGAGAAAGTGTCTAGCTATTGTGTTCGGCTGTAATAAGTTCAGCCAATATATCACGCGGCAAGATAAAGTGACGTAGAATCGGACCACAAGCCACTACAACCAATATTCAAGAAGTCCGTTATGGCCGCTCCAAGCAGACTTCAAAGGATGATTCTTCAGCTACAGAAGTACAACATTGAGGTAACCTACAAACCCGGGTCGCAGATGTATGTCGCTGATCATCTCTTTCGTGCGCAACTTCCAGAGGAACATAAAACCTGTGATGAGTTCCAAGTATTTGCACTCGAACTTGAGAAGATCAACCGACTAAACCACATCAAGTTAAATGATGACAAGCTAGCTGTCCTACAGAAAGCAACGGAACAAGATCCAATTATGCAAGCTTTGAAAAGTGTGATTGGATGGCCAGAGAAACGCGACTCCGTTCCTATCTCTGTCAGAGACTCCTGGAACTACAAAGAGGACCTGTCATTACACAATGAAATACTCTTCAAAAGAGACTGCATCATTGTGCTGAAGTCCCTGAGGCACGAAGTCATTACTCGCCTACATTCCAGCCATCAAGGTATTGAGTCCTGCTTATGCAGAGCTCGAGACAGAGTATACTAGCCTGCCATGAATGCAGACATAAAGAAAGCAGTAACCAACTGTGAAGTGTGTGCCGAGTTCGAAGCCAGAAATGCAACTCTATCAATGCAGACTCACCCTATCGCTGATAGACCTTGGAGCAGACTCGGAGCAAACCTGTTCAAATCCAAAGAACATATTGTCCTGGTCGATTACTACTCCAATTACATTGAGGTCAGTCCTAAAAGACACCACATCGTCTGCAATAATAAAGTTCATGAAGCAGCAATCCAGCAGACATGGAATACCTGATGTGCTCGTCACCGACAACGGCCCACAGTTTGTCAGCAAAGTGTTTGAAGAGTTTACACTCGCCTGGGAGTTTAAGCATGTGACGTCATGACCAACCCACCCCAAATCGAATGGAAAAGTCGAGTCAGCGGTTAAAGTTGCAAAGAAACTCTTCAAGAAAGCCTTTAGAGACAACCAAGACCCATGGTTGCCACTGCTGGACTACCGAAACACGCCTACAGCAGGTATACAGAGTAGCCAGTACAAAGATTGATGTTGAGACGAACAAAGACCTTAATACCCACAGCATCTAAACTCTTTCAACCAGAGATAGTCACAAATGTTGCTGACAAGATCGGACACAAGAGGCAGGTGGAAAAGAGCTATCACGACCGCAAAGCTCAGAAACTGCCTGAACTAGAAATAGGTCAGGAAGTATGTGTCGCTCCCTATCAGAACCATCCAACATGGGAGGCTGGCATCTGCATTGACAAGTTGTCTGACCGGTCATACCGGACAACTTATGCGACGAAACAGAGAGGATGTCAAGCCCAAAGAACTGAACAGCACACCCGAAAGCTTGCCTGCAACCACTCAACCTGTGGATGATTTGGCCGTCACCACCCCAGCCAAGCCTGTGCTTCGAAGGAGTCAAAGAACAGCAAAGCCCCCAGCCAAGTTCACTGACTTTGTGATGCCTTAATTAATACTAGCCCTTTTGATTGCTGAAATACTCATAGAAGGACATTATGATTCACAGAGGAACATTTTGATCGATAGTTTTTTTAAATAGTTTGATTTAGCTAATAATTGATTGCTTACATATAGTTACCCCGGCTAGTTAATCTTATATAGTTACGGTTCGTTTTGTTACACATTTTATTGATTGGCTTTGATTCTATAAAAAAAAGAGAGGATGTTACGATATGAGTCACTTCCTGTTCATATTGTTAATTGGTTACCTGACCTATCTTGTGTATATTGAATGACTAGCACGAATAAAAGTGCACATCTTACAGACCACAAGCGTGTAGAGAGTACTTCTTTAAACAGTCAATTCCATTTTTTATCACGGTGAACTAAAATAGCAGAGTTAAGTAAGAGATAAAGCCCGAGAACGGAGGTATTAAGCCATATACATCCTGAGGGCCGTAGGCTTGGCTTGGCTGAATCTATATCTATATATTACCAAGTTTAAACATTGTATTGTATTAAACTTCTGTACGACTGTTTCAAATATCTTCTCAAAAAAGATCATTTCTAGCAACATGAAATGTCAAAAACAACTGTTTAACTTCGTAAGAAACACTTTAAAGTACTGGTGAAATGAAACTGATAAACATTTTCACAATTTCTCTGAACGTTGAAATTTAATTTTTCTCATTGCCATGGCAAATTGTTTTCGGTGTTATTTAGGCAAATATTTATATCTTTAGCTTTCAGGAAATGTAAAAAGGACTTTAAAATACTTAAAATTATTCTGGTACCAGATTTTTGTCCACTAAAAACTGAAATTGCTCGATTTTCTATTGGATTTCATCTTAAACTGCAGCGTTCCAGGCAATTTCGGAGGTCATTAAGACCATTTAAGGGGTCACGCAGAAGTCGTACCAGCAGAGGCTCTCTGGCTCACACGCTCTTAGGACGAAACAAATCCTTTTCTGAGGTTAAAAACCTGGCTACCAGCCTATTAATCATTTATCACAAAGAAGAAATTCCTGTGATCTTTAGAAAAAATACACACGCATTGCTTACGTGTGGTACTGAAGTAACACAGCGCTTTATTCCATATTGTCAACTGAGCTGCGTTTTGTCTTCCAGGAGATTCAACTTGTCTTTGCGTAATATGTAGGTCTAACAGTACACGATATTGTGCCATGGTAGAAGTCTTAGATAAATAGCCCCCTGAGCAAACATGTGGTTACTAGCAAAGTACTGAACCCAGAAAGATTGAAGAAAGTAAAAGGGAATCGAGAAAGATTGGCTTCTGGGATGACATGTTGATCAGTTTCAAGTTCCCTCGCTACTTCTTTTCACCGCAAGTTGAAGCATGCACTCTGAGCATCTGACAGCTTTGTAAACAAACGTTCAGTGAAGTTAACCCTGTCCAGCGGGGTTAGTATCTGGATGGGCGACCTAAAAAACATACCAGTTCGTAACAGAAGCATAGGACCGAAAATTCTATTTTAACGCTATCAAATGCGAACCAAGCTAGGTACAGATTTTGTTAGCTTGCTTTATGCAAAATAAATATTGATGCAAAAGTAAATAAATATTGATACACAGTTTTTAGGAGAGCGGAAGGAAGTTTTCAGGACGGTCGACTGAGAATAGAATATTTTGCCATCAGTAACAAAATTTACGACATGAAAACAACATTGATTTTGAACCAAGAATATAAAAAGTTACAATCAGCGAAAAACATTTTGGGAGATTTTTGCTAAGTTGAATTTTGCTATTGTACTTTTGGCTGCACCGAGTAAATTGCAAAATCGAAAGTGACATCGAATTCAGCAGGTACCGTGATCAAGTTACCGCGGCGTGTTTACTGCGAAACAGTGAAATGATGGCAAGATACCGAATTTTTGTTTTTGTTAGTTTTCTCTTTCTTTCAAGTGTTATAGAGTTTGACAAGAAATGTACAAATTCAACACAAAGATCACAATCGCCCAACTCTTGAGGTTGACCATTGGCTCTGCAAAGTCAAAAATTTACTCTCCAAGACGAGGTTATGTTTTACCAGGTAATTCCATCGTATTGGGAATAGCAGCTACTTTATTATTCATCAGCGTCACTACTTTTTGCCGATTGTAGGGCTGATTTTGTTGAAACTCAAGCACGCATCCAACAGACCTGTTTATTTTCGTGACTTATGCACTGCTTACAGTGCACTACCACAAAAATCCTCCCCGTAACACATTTCAACACATGTATGCAAATTTCTTAAACTCAAAAATTACACAACATGAATTTACAAAAGTGGAAATTTCACGGAAATCTTTTTCAGCGAAACATTTATTGCGTGTGGGAAACAGGCCACAGAAATCCATATGAGGTGAACGCCAGGGATAAGTGGGCAGTTCGGACATTTGGATGGGGGTAGGAGACATAGCAGGACCAGTACCTTGGCAAGCGAGAGAATTGCCAACAAGTTTCTCTGCCTCTTTGTCAATCCCAGGCCACCACACTTTGGAAGAAGTAGCTGTTTCATTTTTACGATACCCTGGTGAGCTATGTGCAGTGTCCTTGAGAGCAACGCTGTGGGCATTACGATGCGAGTGCCGTGTAACAGCAGATTGGTCTCAGTGACGGTTAGCTCTGAGCGCG
>BLFO01002822.1:90694-95694 GCA_014634245.1 Montipora cactus | reverse complement strand
CCTTCGTTTCCTCTTCTTTTTTCCTCATCTTTAGCTCTTCCTCTCCCAATGCCATGTCTGATTTAGCCTTCTCCTGCATAAACTGGAGAGCCTCATTACTGCTTCTCCTGGATTTTCTTTCCTTTGCTTTGGCTGTCTTCAGATTTTCGTTTCATTGTTTGCCCCATCTGTTCCAAAGCTTGGTTTCTGATATCCTCTGCTGCAGCCTTCTCCTGACCTTTCTTTTCACTAGCTTTTGCAATACCATCTCTTTCTCTCTCTGTTATATCCTCAAGAAGTACATCAAGCTCGTCTTGTTCTGGTACAGAGATTCCAGATGCAGCCAATTCTGTTTTTTTCATTTTCTTTGAATCTGCCTTGGATCAGGTTAAATCTCTCCCTGACGGCCCGCTGAGATAAATTAGATTTAAATCTCACAGTTTGGCACCCTTTAAGATTCTCGGCAATTTCATCCCACAGTCGCCCTGCTTCGTTTGTTCCTTTTTTGTTTGTATAAACTTCTAGGGCAAGGACTTCTCGGCAAAGAAGGATATCATGCTCTTTTGTCCATTGCATTGACTTCCTAATAAAGATAAAAAAATAGAAAACAAGCGCTCTTGTGATTAGAAAAAACAGTAACCTGTGACACTGGAATTTCTGGAAAAATAAAGAATGTCATCATCTAACTGGGCATTAACCAGCACGACTTTTTTATAAAATGAGGGTTTAATTTTTTATCAAAGCTTTTGGGTAAAAAACAATCATAAAGTTTTCCTATGCTCTTGACATTGAGCCTAATACATTGCCAACAATTATGCGTATTTTTTTCAGATCAGGAGAAAAATTTCACTCACGACTTCAAGATATCCTAGAGTTCCCATTACATATACTGGCGCCTAGATTTGCTAAAGAGTTTATTTGTAATTTCAACGCATCCCACTAGGAGGCGTAGATGCCTAAGTGAAAGATTGGTTTACCTTATTTTTAGCCCTGAAAAAATGTTGTATGAATGCTAATTTATTCTAACAACGTTTTTGTCATTATTCAGCAGTAAATTTCACGAGAAAGATACTGCTTATTATCAAAACAAAGGTCTGAAAGAGGGGCTAAGTCAACAACCAAGTCAGGTGATTTCACTCGTCACTCGGCTGCAAATCAACAAACTGAAATGAACAAAATGGAATGGAAAACAGTCTTCTCTTCCAAAACAAGGATATTCCAGATGTTACCCATTCTACGCTAAGTTGCATGAAACTTCGCTAAATGTCAGTGTTTTGGAGACTAAAAGTGAGCAAAAATAAAAGCAACTTCGACCTTACGATTCTTGCGATGTGTTCTTGTCTGACTTGTCCATCTTTCGGCTTCACTTAGAGCAAGTTTTTTTGCTAAAAGAACGTAATAAAACCCAAATTCTTTTAAAATATTGTTAAAAATTGAACGTTTTTATGCCACCTGTCTATTCTAATGAGTAAAGATCCTATGAAACTACAATAGTTTACTCATGTAGTGAACACTTCATCAACTCGTCATGTTTGCCGCACCAGACAGCTGTGCTACGGCTGGAAACCTTCCTCGAACCATAAGTAGTGACGTCACCGTAAGTAATCTTTCACACTTTTGCCGTACCAGAGCCTCGCCGTAGTGGATCTTAAAGTTGCTATTATTAATGTGGTACTTAATATTATTACGCAAGTGTGATTATTATTTGATCACTATATTCGTATAAGTAGTCATAGCAACTGGTCCAAACATTCTTGCTTTTCTCCCATTTGCAGCTAGTACTTGTTCAAAATTGAAACCATGGACTCTCTTGTCGCCATTGTAAACGATGGGTTAATTCTGCCCAGGTCTGCTTATACGGCATACCTCAAGAGTTAAAAGGACAAAAATATCACTAGGAAGGACAGTTTACCTGTTTCACAAAAGCTAATTACTGGGACTGTATATTTTGTGCCCTCACGAAGGGCCAAGTCGCACTAGAGGACAAAACTGTTTACTTATGTCGAAAATCTGTCATCACAGTGAAAAACCAAGTGCGACTGGTTTGTCCACCGAAGGACAAAATTTGGTCGCAGACGGACAAACTTCAAAGATGCCGTCGACTACCTCTGGAGCAGGCCAAACTGAAACAAATCTTGGAAAACAATAGCGAGGGTGTCTTGATTCGGAAATGATTTGACAGGTGATATGTAGCAGAGTCTCTATGCGATAGACTTTGCGGTAAAATTGATAACGTTCTCATTTCCCAACAACATGAATCCAGGTGCGGGCGACCAATATTTTCCGTATGAAATGGGGCAACAATTTCCTCAATATCCACCAGAATGGATCTATCCGATGCCTAGCCCTTACATATTCAATGATCGAAGAACTCCCAGCCCATCTCCTTCTACCACGAGTTCTGACTCGTTGCAAGAATTCTTTCAGTTCAATGCCGGGAGCATCCTAAACTTCTTTGTGCCATACATCTTCATCAGCCGAGAACATTTTGAGATCCCTCGTGTCGCGGTTTGTGGATGGACAGCATGGTGTGATGCTTTGTTCACATATTTTGTTCTCAAGTGCGACTGTAGCTTTCTGGAGAATTTTTTTGCCACTGGCCGATTTCAAGTCAAATTTGTCCTGAACAAATCCGAAATTGCCCTCTAGTGCGACTTGGCCCCAACTGAGCAAATATTTTTTAGCAACCATAATTATTCTAAAGAGATGTATATATTTCATAAAAGTTTGTTGTTGGTTGGTTCTCTTCTCTGCTGAGAGAGATTTTTCTCCGTGCACTTCCGTTTTCCCCTGTCATCAAAAACCAACACTTCTAAATTCCAACTCGATCCGGAATGCTCTAACATTTAAAGCATGAGCCCCTGGCTCGGGAGATTGGGCAACCACTCCGCCATGCTATCCAGCTTTTTTTACCTCTTTACAAAAGGGTTTACTCATATCATGCTCCTATTACGTTCTTACAGGATTCAAAATAGAATCATCAGGTAAAGGAGCATTATCCTTTTGTTCTAAGCCATCTCAGTTCCTGCCACACAAGGTGCAGTGGAGTTCAAATTAAAGTTAGAGAACAGTTTTAGCTACTCCTCTATCTACAGTCTGCATATTAAAACGAAATAAACTAAGCTCACACTGTGCCATTTACAAATCCCCAGCAATTTTGAAGTGCAGCTCCTTTGGCATGTACAGCATCAGCCATCTCTTTCAGATCTTTGTGTGCCATCCATGGGTGATTCAATGTAGGTAACAAGTGCCCATGAGTGTCGTAAATATAATCTATAACAGCATTTGTTATGAGGCTCAGCTCTGGCAAAGACCTGCCAAACTGTGGCATGAAGTCAACATACCAGCAGGGATGAGGAAATCTGCGAAGAAGCATACAGAAAGCTTCTTCTTTTCCTGCGCTTGTCTGGCTGCTGCAACGAAAATTGTGTGGTAATCTCAACACGTTTGCTACATACAGAATGTCCAACTTGCCGAATCGAAAATTCGTCCAATATTCTTCAACAGAAAAGTCTTGGAGAATGAACCTTTAAAACTAATTTTTGTGGAAAACTTAGGAACAATAATTGGTGCAAAATTGTTTCATGCACGCTTCCACAGCTGAATTTTAGCTATGTTGATTGAAGTCCTGTAGTTCAAAGAGGTTAGTGCTCAAAGTTTTTTCCTTTCCCTGGTACAATAGCGCTAGTACTAACATGGATATTAGTCAGGGCTCTCGATCACATTATACTTTTGAGAAACACTCTTTCAGCCAACAACATGTCTGCTTAAATTTTGTGGAGGCTCTTAGTGGGGTATTTTCAAAATACCATAATTCATTTCTCTTGAGCCGGATTTCAATTACTTTACCGTTAGTCAAAGGACAAAACATGAAATAAAATGATCTGTTTGTTTTATTGTATTTGGGTAAAAGCGTCATTTTTCAGCGCCTTCAGCACAAAACAGACGGGTTTTAGCGGTTTTGGACCATCCTCGAAAATGGTCGCCAAAAATACTGAAAATAGCTTTAAAAGCCAAACCCTGATCATGATTAAACACAGGACTGCAGTTATGTACATCAAAAGCAAACATAATTCTTAGTGATCGATAAGGCCATTCAAATGGCCTAAGAGAACTTGCTCTTGTAGCAATTTTATAAACTGTTTTGCTGAATGTGAAAGCGCATGCTGAAGTTTAAAAAAGCAGTCAAATTGTTTTAGTACTGGTCGTTGATGTATGCTTAAACTCTTTTTTTTTTAGTACGAGAACAAGCCGAAGTCTTACTCATTAGGGTTACGGTTAGTTTAAAGTTTTGCTGCACAGAAAATTACCTTGAACTGAAAAAATGCTTTTAGAATCATCAAATATTCCTCCAAAATTGGGAATTAATAACCTAAAGTGAGCAGCTGCATTGTGAGTTGTCTTCTATCTGGCTCTTTCTGAAATTCGGTTAAGTGAGGTTTGGACTATACATAAAGGACTTTCAACCAGAACCTTTTATAATATAATTTACCGCCTTGAAAGGAAAACTATTTTTTGCTTCTGTACTTCGTCTGTAGCAATCATCTGAAGAAAATGGAGATTTGTCTATATTGTAGCATGCTAGAATGTCCAAGTTATTTTTAGCATGTCACAAACATTCCTACCATTTTGTTCTGAAGTTGTAAATAACAATCACCGCAAAAATTTTCATGCTGAATTGTACGCTTTCTATCTTTGGTTATATTTTTTTGTTAAAATAACAGTCTGTTAAGTAGTTCTCTTCAGTGAATTCAATTTATGCTAATGTTGTGCAGGTTTGCACTGTGATATGTCAATAGAGAGTTCATATTTCGGAGCGAGCAAAAAAAAGAGAGGAAGAAGAGGATTCAATGTTTACTCTGCTACCCTGTGTTTTTGATGGCGTGGAAGAAGGCAAATGGAGTTGACAGTGCTACTAATTAACTAGATTACACAAAGTTCTGCGATTCTGCAAAATATTTTTTATGTACTAATAGCTTAGTTAGGACCGTTTCAAACGTCGAACTTTTCATGTGCTGAAT
>BLFO01002822.1:63194-65694 GCA_014634245.1 Montipora cactus | reverse complement strand
AGGCGTAATTTTCACTTGCACACCTTGCTGTCATATCCGTGTCTTCCGTCAGATAGGAGAAAAAAGCTGTAACATTTTGTCGAAGAACTGACAGTACGTGTGCGTCATTGACTAGGCCAATGAAATGATGTCACAGTGATTTGGGTTCCTTTGAGTTAAACAAGGCGCAGGATATAAGATTTGGTCTATGTTGCACTACGCCCTACTTTTTTCTTTGTATAGCTGTAGGTGGTAATGTTTCGGTTGAAACCTTTAAACAAGTTAAAATGTAGGTATATATTTTAGGTGGATAAAATGTTCAATTGTATTCTCCGCTGAGTCGCACGTTTCACATTTCGGGAAAGGACGTTCAAAATTAATAAATAAATAAATAAAATAAGCTGTTGTTGAATATCATCGCCACCTTTGCATTTCCTTTCTCAAACCGTGATTTTGTATACCTCCAAAAAATGTTCTCTTCCAAGTGCGATTTTTAGGTTTATCTAAGCGGTAGCATTTAACTTCCAAGCTGAACAAAAGCAAAGACTTTTGAGTCAAATACTGCTAACCAGAAACAAGGATGCCGGTTGTCTTGCTTAACACAATCCTAAAGGTGTTTTAGTGCTTTCACAAGTGTGAAAGCTGACATATCTTTTCATCTGTGGGTTCCTGTGCTTGGTTTGCATCAGACAGAGGAACCGATTTCAACAAATATAACTACATGGGTCAATATCCAAATCCTTTACTTGAGGACCGACGAAGGGAGTCCTAAAGGAATTGACTCTTTCCGTTTTGGTCAATGTTCAAATAAGCATCTGAGAAATTCATCTTTTGAATAGATAATCATTTGCTTCAAATTTTGGCCGTTTACAGAATTGGTGACAAACGTGACTACAAGTGACTACTTATTGGTGAAAATTAATTAATGACCCGCTTACCTGGTTTGGTGGTATATATTAAATGCAAATTCTTAAGATAGCTGAATCCTATGAAGTACGCCGACTCCTTTCATGTTACTCGAAAAAGTAACTGTTTTTCATGCATTGTCACAGTCAATGTATAGCCATGGTGTTGTCAGCCCATTTCAAGATGTTTCTGTCATGGCATTAGAAGATCTTGTATTATGTCAGATACCATGAGAAAAATGAAATAGAGACTCTGTGTTCTCATTAGCTACAACTGTGTTCCGGTGCATGAAACACTCAGAGATAATTGGCCAAGTTCCGCTTATCATCCCAGGTTCTCAGCCTCATTTTTCTTATTTGATCAACAAATGTATAATACACACACCAGCTTTCACACAATGATCTCATCACACTCCCCAAAAAGGCTTAAATATAGATGGAAGTGGAGTTTTTAAGGAGGGGTGAAACTGTGGAATTAGATTTCCGCCAAAAATCGAGTTTTGTTTTCAACTAGCATGTTTCCAATTCTACAATTAAATTTGAGATTACTGTGTCATACTTTAGCGACAACATTCAACTTTGTGATCCAACATTCGTATGTTGTAATTCAACAAAGAAAATTTGGCTTCAATGCTTGACGTTTTCACTCAACCTTCATGTTTGCCTTTTGACATTTGCAGTTCATTTCGGACAGCAGACGCGCAACTGTACATGCAAGTCTGTGATTGAAACGTCAAGTTTGAAATTCAAGCATCAAGGTTGAACTGCAAACATCAAGGTTTAAATTGAACTTTACGCTTGACTAATTTGGTCACATGAACCTTCAAGGTCACCAGCATGTGCACTACAATAGAATCATGTCTCCGTCCAAGCTGGGTAAAATTCAAGATGGTGACTTTAGCAAACAGGGTCTTCTAGACGAAAAACATCAGTACAACAATGACGAATTCAATCCACTAGCCGCTGATCTCATAAAACAAAATCGCGGACGGCCCAAATTTGTCATTAGAGAAGAAATGCTAGCTTTTCTTCTGTGATCGCTCAGCTCTTCTTGGTTTCCACGGAGAGACGGGCTGTCTGTGTCAGGTAAGACTGTGGGTCTTTAAGTGCTAACAATCAGCTCAGGAGTACAATGCACATGCTTTGAAATATGAGGCTTAGTCGGCGCGGGGGGAAACGTTAGTGATGACGATGTGACTATCATCAGGGGGAAGGTAAAGTGCAATTGGTCGTACTTGTAACCAATGGCAAATTTGAGCCGCAATTTTTTCACATTTTGGGGTAGGACATTAGTTGTCAATCAAAGCATTTAGATTAATCGTTATTAAAATGCTGCATTTAAGGTTGGAAGTGTTTTTGAACATGTATCCCTTTTTTTTGCATTAAAGGGAAGATATCAATGGCGTCACCTATTGTCATTAATGTGCCAACCAAAGCCTCATTGGCTGTCGAAACAAAGGTTCTTTTGTTCCTGTGGTTGGTAAATTTGCTTAAAAAAAACAATGTTTGTAAACAGATATCTTCCCCATATGCAATTTGGGTGCTATGCTCAAGTTATCCGGGAAAGGTGCAAAACAAAGGTCACAAGT
This sequence comes from Montipora cactus, assembly GCA_014634245.1. Taxonomy (NCBI): domain Eukaryota; kingdom Metazoa; phylum Cnidaria; class Anthozoa; order Scleractinia; family Acroporidae; genus Montipora; species Montipora cactus. The sequence goes on along the minus strand of BLFO01002822.1, from coordinate 63,221 downwards.
CACAGTTCTCTGTTTTACCAATAAAGA
>BLFO01002822.1:45694-55694 GCA_014634245.1 Montipora cactus | reverse complement strand
TAAGGGCTGAATTCTATAGAGCTTTTTGGCACACTTTAGGAAATCTGATGGCAGACAGTTTAAACTATTCTTATGATTATGGAGAGTTGTCAAATTCCCAGAAGGAAGCCATTATTACATTAATTGAGAAAAAGGATAAAGACAAACGGGATTTATCGAATTGGAGACAAATCTCACTTATCAATGTGGACGTAAAAATAGGGTCAAAAGCTATTGCTAAAAGATTAGAGAGCGTCTTACCAAATATTATACATTATAATCAATGTGCCTATGTTAAGGGAAGAACTATTTTTGATGCAGTCAGAACGATAGAAGACGTCATGGAATTCTCAGAAAGGTATAATCTTGAGGGGAGAATGATTTGTATAGATTTCAAAAAAGCCTTTCATACTGTCAGTAGATATTTTCTATTTCGTGCTCTAACCTCTTTTGGTTTTGGTCCATCATTTTTGCAATGGATTCATACATTTTACAACAATATCTCAAGTTGTGTCATAAACAATGGTTTTTCTACTCAGCCCTTTGCAGTTAAAAGGGGAGTGAGACAAGGAGACCCTCTCTGCTTACCTGTTTATCATAGTGCTAGAAATTCTTTGTATTAGTGTACGCAGTAGTAAACATATTTGTGGTATTAAGGTAGACAATGAAGAACTCAGATTAAGCCTTTGCGCAGATGACCTAACTGGTTTTTTGAAAGATAATCTTTCGCTTGTGAACTTTCTTAAGCTTATAGAAGATTACGGAATTTGTTCAGGCCTGAAGATCAACCACGATAAATCAGAAATAATGCTATTAGGCAACTGCTCTTCTACTCTACAACAATACAACTCCGTTTCATGCAACTTAAAAATTAAAAAAGTTGTTAAAATTCTGGGAGTGCACTCCACCTATGACCTTCGAGCGAAACAAAAATTAAATGTTGATGATCTAATTAGTTCCATTCAACAAAAACTACGAATTTGGAGGTGGAGAGACTTGACTATTATAGGAAGAATTCAAATTGTCAAAACCTTTATTATTCCTATTTTCCTATACCGCGCGAGTTTGATATCAGTAAATAGGGAATTTGTGAAAGATGTAAACAAAATTATCTTCGATTTTATCTGGAAGGGGAAGGACAAAATCAAACGTGCTGCTCTTATTAGTGATATTGAAGATGGGGGACTTAAAGCCCCACATCTAGATTCTATAATAGAGACTCAGAGAATCCTTTGTTGCAAAAAATTGGCAAGTGATCAACCAAGCAATTGGAAAAAAATCCTACTGCACTATCTTGAACCTGTAGGGGGAAAACTTATCTTATGCTGCGATTTTGACTTGAAGAAACTGCCTGTGAAGCTCCCAGCATTTTATGAAGAATGCTTTAAAAGTTTCGCAAAATGTTCCGCAGCAAACCACACGAGTGTACAGGATAAAAAAAGAGAAGATCTTTCAAAAGCTATTGTGTGGAATAATAAATTCATTTGTATCGGCGGCAAATCTGTTTATTTTAGAAATCTTGCAGAAAGGGGAATTCTTTGAATGGGGGATCTAATCTCCGACAATAATGAATTCATTGTTAAAAGTAATCACAGGTTGAGAGAATTAAATATCTCGCCATTAGATATATTTAGACTTATCTCTGTAATTGATGCCTTACCAGTTGAATGGCGTAAATCATTAAACACGTTTGCTTCTACAGCTGACGAGCCTTTCAATTTGCACGATGAAATTAAATTAAGTTTTAACAACAAAAATGTTTTAATCGAAACAGTAGTTTCAAAGACCGTATATAAAGAACTTCGAAATAGAATCATCATCCCACCGACTGCCCAACTGAATTTTAATACCCATTTTGTTAATGATGTTGTAGAATGGAAAGAGATTTACAGCTTGCCATTTCGTACTTTCTTGGACACAAAATCGCGTGAATTCCAATACAAATTACTTAACAGGTGTCTTGTCACAAATTCATTTTAAAACAAAATTGGTATTATTCCATCTCCGGCGTGTTCCTTTTGTGGTGAAATGAACGAATCCCTGGAGCATTTTTTCATTTGTTGTCGTTATACTAAGGATTTCTGGGCTGAGGTTATAAAATGGTTTGATAATCAAGGGGTAAAGGTACAACACCTTTCTGACAAAGATATAATGTTTGGTATTTTAAGATGCGCAGACGAATTATTTATTAATCATACTTTAATAATTGCTAAACAGTATTTATATTCTTGTCGACAGAACAAGTCTCTTCCTTCAATTAAAGTGTTTAACTCGAAAATTAAAATGATGCACCAGCTTGAGACAATGGTCGCAAAATCAAATAACAAACTAAAAGCTCACAATATGAAATGGGCCAAGTACAAAAACAACTAGATGTATATAGAATCTCGTGTTGTTGCTGCGCTGTACTAGTCATTATATTTAGAAGCAGAAGGGAGTTAAGAGGAATTGTGGGGTGCGTTTGTAAATATAGGATGTATCGTGTCTGTCTGTTAATGTGGATTATGTTTGTTTGTGGAAAAATGTATGTAACTTCAAATCAATAAAAATTAATAAATTAAAAAAAATAATAACATTGCTCTTACGTGAAGAAGTGTTGTAGTATCAATCCTTCTGAGTCACTTTTGCAAATACATCAACTTGACCAAATTATAGATTGAGATCTGAATGCACATCTACATTGAAAGTGGATTACTCTGGCCACGACTAGATTTGAAAAAGTGGTAACTGAATGTAGGCTTGAAAACTGCCATTGATTGGACTGCAATAGGAGTTCACAATCTTCAAATAATTTTGCATCCACTTTCCTTGAGTAGAATTTGGAGTAGTTGTGTGAATCATTTATGTGGCCACTGTGTCCATTTTTCACAATCTTAAGTAGGTTGATATTAAAACAAGACCTGGCCAAGCAGTTCATACTATTTTAAGGGCTTTCATACCGTGCCTATCACTTTTAGCCATTATTATTTTTTCTTGAAAGTGGACATGCTAACAAGCAACGTGGTGTTAAAAGGTGTATTTTGTTTTAAAGTGGATGGAAATCAAGGTTCTTGGAGTTAAAATCATATACCTTGTGGACGCAGACACAAGCAAACCACAAAAAGGAGTAATTAACCATGATTCTAGCCATCAAACTGTCTGAAAGTAACCTTTCCTAGGTTAAGGTCACAATCCTAATAAACCCCACTCTTTAAATTGCTCTTGCTTGTTTTGAATATGGTAGAAAAAGAGCTCTTTTGGAGGATGCACTGCAGTACGTTCTCTGCCAGCTTAAGCCAAAGAGCAGTGATTTCCTCACAAATCATCTTTAGAAGGGTAAGGGTGATTGGCACTTTAACTTTACATTATCAACATTGTATTGTGATAATTGTCCGACTTTTATTACTTTATAAAGCAAAAAGAAAAAATAAGGCTTCCAGAACCGTAAGTACAAGAGCAGGGTTCTTACAGGTCATGGAAAACCTGGAAAGTTATGGAATTGAAGTATTTCAGTTTCCAGGGCTGGAAAGTCATGGAATTTGAAAAACTCTTAAGAGTACGAACCCTGAAGAGGATTTGTTAATAATTTTCTGAAATTTTTGGAACTTATCTGTCTCATAAGTTGAGCATTGAATATTTTTAGTTGCACATTAAAAGGATGACTACAAAGTACCTCTCTATCTTGGATCATTGTTTGGCCATTGCTGGTAGAATGAAGACCAGAAATCCATAACTGTAGAAGACTTTTGGTTCTTTCAGTTCTCAGTGGATGATGACTCCAGGAATTCTTCCATAGATGAAGATGCTTGTTAATTATTGGAAGATAAACATAGTGCAGGGATCACACGTGCTTTTCATTTAAGACATCTAGCAATTCATTCCTCTCCAGAAAGCTAAATATCTGGTAAAACAAACTCAAGCACCCATCAAAAAACGTCTCGCCATAGACGCTCTATGCGCTGGTTGTGTGTGCTCTTAAAATTAAGGAAAGGTTAAGGGCAATTAACCTTTGTTCCACAACATTTAGGGTTTCTGTCTATGGGACAGAAGGGATGTGAATGCAGGGTAATGACTTGGGTGTAAGTCCTGATTTGGAGTAATTTAGCAGATATTTATTTAATATCCCGTGCAAGAACATTATTATTATGTACCACTTTAATATCAACTTTATCTAAATTAAGTTGAAGGTCACTGTGATCCCTCGGCACTCCGTCTAAACCTCACAAGTTTATGTAAACATATCGGCGAGCTGCATAATCTTTTAGACAACATTCCATTCGAATTTCATTTAATCGCTTGTTCAGAAACATGGATCACGCCTCAAGTCGATCCAGAAAGCATAAAAATCGCAGGATATTATTTGTTAACAGATAACCGTAAATTTTCAAATGGCGGTGGGGTTGCTTTATATCTAAAGCCAAATATTACCTATATGTTAAGAGATGATTTAAAAATAGATGATATTGAAAATATATGGGTTGACACACAAGACTTGCTAATAGGTGTCATTTACAACCCACCCAATAGGTCCCAACGTGAATTTCTTGACGTATTTGAGCAAGTTTTGCATACCATTTTTTTGTCTAAGTGGAAATGTTTGATCTTAGGTGATTTTAATATCAATACACTTGTTAAGAGCATAATAGCAAAAGAATACCTTAATCTGGTCCATTCCGAAGGCTTTAATCCCTTGATATTTGAAGCAACTCGAATAACAGAGACGACAATAAGTTGTATTGATCATATTCACTCCAATTTTGTGTACTCAAGCACAAGTGGTAGTATTGCAGTCAAAATAGCTGATCATTTGCCTGTTTTTAGCCTTTCATACGATCCTTTACTAAGCCCCTTTCCCGATACCATTGAAATTAGAGACTTTAAAAGATTTGATGAGATTGCTTTCCGTGACGAATTAAGGAACGAAAAATGGAAGTCTGTTTATATTAGTAGTGATGCGAATGAAAGCTTAAGTAGATTTCTACACACTTTTAACAGGATTAGCAATAAACATGCACCAATTAAATCAATTAAGATTAAAGGTAAGTCAAACAAACCCTGGATAACTGAAGGATTAAAAAAATCGATTAAAGTTCGTAATCAGCTGTATAAAAACTGGTTGACTACCCGCAACAGTTATTATTATAATAGATGTAAAATGTACCGTAACAAAATCGTTACTATCAATAAGTTATACTGTACAATATACTATGATCGCGTACTTAAAGACTCTACAAACAGGAAGAAAATGTGGGATAACATTAACCTAATAATAAATAAAAAGCGGCCATCTTCCATTATTGATAATTTACAAGTTAACGGTAAAAATCTCCACCAACCAGCTTCTATATCAAATGCTATCAACAAGTACCTCTGCAATGCTCCAACTGAACTTGCATCTAGCTTGCCTAAAGCACACCGCCATTTTGCGTCCTTTTTGAGGTGAAAAAAATGCATTTTTCGCTTTACTAAGGTAAGTGAAGTGGAGGTCTTCTTACTTTTAGAGAGCATCGATTGTAAAAAATCGTTTGGTTATGACAAGATTCATCCTTTGTTATTATCCTCTGCTGCACTCGAAATATTTAGACCAGTGACATACATAATAAACTTGTAAAATCGTAACTCAGGCTTATGATATTCATAAATGTGAAGCTTGTGTGCATGGAAACCCACATTACTTATTTGGTGTCATCTACTTTTTTGTAGATTCGTTCAATTTTAATTACAGTTCAGAAGTTCGATAAGTGCTTTGCATAAATGGCACTTTGAGTATGTGTTTTATTATATATTCGAATGACAATTTGTTAATCCTTAGAGATGTTAAGCGTCGGGTGAAAAAAAGAATAAATCATTTGTTTTAAGAGCATCAACACTAGGCTTAAGATGTATAACTATTATTCAAATGTCAGTTTCATTTAATGCAAAGGGATTATTGGGAACTTACATCAGCTTATAAAGGACAAAATTGCTAACTACTGATTGGCAAGAAAAAACACAAACTATAAAGAAATAAAGTTGTTGCAAAAAATGTTCTTGCTTGCATCTCTCTAAATTTCCTTCTTGTTGCGGGTCCTTTTTCCTGCAAAAGAGGGGAAATTGTTAACTTCATGCTTCTGAAACTTCACATGGTCTCTTGAATCCTTTGGTGCAAACAGATTACAACCCTAACAGCAAGCCTGTGGTTGGCACCAGCTATACATGTATTTATGTTGGCGCAATATGCCTGTGCCTGTGATTTTTAATTGATGGATATAAAATAGGATACAAAATCGGGAGCTTCCTCATACCAAGTAATTTGGTTATGTTGAAGTGCTACTATGATCAAAGAATCATTATTTTCTTTTTGTTCTTCAGATGTTGAAAGTTTGATTATTCAACACTTGATTGGCATGGGGGGAGGTGGCGTGAGGGGTACGGGAAGTGGGAGGTTGTGACCCCTCTGTCCCTCCCCTGCCCCCCCACCCTCTTATGGGGAAAGGTACCTGTTAATTCTCCTGGATGCAAATTATCCTTTAGTGTTAGTGATGCAGCACCTGCATGAAAAAAAAAAAACTTCGCTATTTAAACACCAATGAAAAATCCTGAAATCTACTTCATCACATCGGATAAAACGAGAAGCTTGTTACTTGCTTTAATTTCATTGCTGACAAAATGTGCTACGTACTGCACTAAAAATATTGAACATTTTTTGTAGAGAGGAATTGCACAGTTGGACAATGATTGGTCAAATAAATTACCATCCGCCTGTATTTCATGAAGGTCAGTTTGGGCAGCATCTTACTCTACTCATCTCCCAGTTTGCTTGAGTGGAAGAGCTGACGGGTTGTGGTCCAGTGCACGCCTAGACTTGAATTGCTTATGTTGCTTTGTTCACTGTGAATCATTGTATCACTAAGACAATTAATTTAAAAGGAAAAATCCCATGGATGGGCATTAACTTTCAACATGCACTCATAGCAGAGGTTGTTCATATAAATTGAAAATAAAACATATATGCTGTGTGTGTTGTATATTATACACTGACCTCTCTTTCTGAATAGTTTTCTTGGATGTCCTAAAGGCATCAAGACAAAATTATAATAACAAAATCCACTTGTTAGTTTTGTGCAGCATTAAGTGTAAGAGCTGTTACGATTAAATTTGCAAAGACGAATTTTTCATAAGTGTTATCCTTGTAAGACAAAGTCCTTATTACTTCTTTTACGTACTTTCTTACTTAATATAAATTATGTAGCTTGTAAACATACAAGAAACCATCACAAACATTTCAATTTCTCTTCTACTTCCTTGCTTTCCACAAGGACTTTTGGGAACTCTGACGTGACCGGAAAAATACAAAGTATTACCGGTAGTATTATTTACTTTTCTTATGGAAAATACAACTTGGCTTTTGAGAATTCCAATTGTTCATCTAATGCTTGCCATTCTCATTCCGAGCTTCATTGTAATGAACGTCATGCAAAACAGATGTCCTAAAAAGTATGTAGATCTGGCACAATTTTACTTACGTTCTAATTCCTCTCTCCATAGAGTCCTTTGTTGAGCACGCAGAGGTAGCATTTACCCACAAGGAAGAATGTTTCTTAGTATCTGCCAGTAAAAATACAGAATTAGTAAACATTTCATGTGCAGTGCATAGTTTGGTCTTTTATATAACTCTTCACCACAAGGATTAAACTTGGTGAAGACCCATTGTTGAGGGCACTGGATTAGCATGCGGATGTTCCGAGTTCAAATCTACTTGATTTGAATTCAGTGGGAGCAAAATTCAATTCACCACAGGATTGCCCCCTTCAAGTGTGGTTTTCTTTTACGTTAAAGGTAGACATATTCTTTTTTTCGAGATCTATAAGTAATGGTAACGTTACTGATAATCACCAGGCATGGGTGTGTATGAAAGACAAGAATAAAAATAACATCACCATTATAAAAGTATTAAATACTATTAGTCTAATTATATGACAATCAGACTAATGATAATGATAATATCAATAATACCAAAAAAAGTATAAATGACCTTCTAATTCAATACTTCCTGCTGCATCATTTGAGCATTCAGGAATACTTTGATGCTCAATCTCAGAACCTATCCGGTGCAAATAAAAACTGTCATCAGCTCTTAATAACGATGTACACTAGCTCAAGCTTCTTGCTTGAAACATTCAAAAACAATGCCAGCTAGAATTTTAAGAGCTAATCAGTGTTCTAGTTAGGCCTAAACGAAAGGGCTTTCCACTCTACCATTTTCTCATCCATCCTTTTGTTTTTCTGGGTGCCCTATGGTTTTTTATTTTCATGCTCTTGTTTCTCTTGTCATTATGATATGGTGACACACACACAAACCGCAAAGCTTTGTAGAAAGTGAAAAAATGGAGTGAGATACACTCCAGACTGTTGACTTGATGAAACACCTGCTACAGTATGTACTTTAAAGACTTAGCTTAAAATCAATTGTCTGGAATTGACAGATTATTCAAGCCATATTTATGAAATGCGAATTAAAAATTATATCATGTAAATTTCCATCATTTTTTCTTTTAGCCCTAGCTAGGACATTATTATAGTAATACCTAATGTTTTACACTCATATCACTAAAAAATACTTTAAAAGATGAGAAATTTTTTCCTTCATTTCAGAATTTCATGATAAACTGAGAGTCGGGAGAGCGGGAGACAACACATCAAGTCAGGAGACTCCCGATCAAATCAGGAGGGTTGGAATGTCTGCCAATATCAATTTCTCACAACTATCACAAAAGTCAACAAAAACGTGATTGGTGTAACTATTTGCCAGCCTGATTTGCTCCACTTATTCACTCAACTTTATTCACTTAGACCTTAGGAAAAAGTTGGGAGAAACCATTTAAGTGCAACTGGCACACACTTGTTGATACTTGTTGATGCATCCTGTCCAGTAGCAGTAGCATGTATAACTGTCCAAGCAATGTTGACATCAAGGCTGCTGAGAACCACCCAGATTTGAGAATTTTATTTTTTTTGCCACTTTTTTTGCCGAAAGGTACACAATCATTACCTTCTACTTCAATAGTGTCTGCTGTGTCCTTTGAGCATCCTAGAATAACAAGGGGATCGATCTCAATATCTGTCCAGTGAAACTAATGAAAAGGACCTCCCATGGGGACCTGGTCCATGGACTACCCCTGTGGACCACGCCTCACTTTGGAAAGTCAATACGTTTTACAATCAGAAAAATGTTTATACGAAAGAGAGAAGTGATCCTCGTACTTATTTTGAAAATTTAAGCAGGATTCCAGGACTTGAAGTGAAGAACTCCCATACTAAGCCTATGCCATGATATTTTTACAGACCAGGAACCCATGTACGATCTTTTTTTGACTACTTTTGGCTGCAAAAAGACAAAGACATTTCCGGTTAGGTGACGATATGGCGTCAAGTTAGCTCCATGTGGTTGGTCATTGGGCTCCTGCAGGAATCTCAGTAGCGGGAAATTCAATTGAAAAATAATCACCGTCTGTTTTTGCAAGTGCCGCTAAGTAATTATCTATTATAATTATTGATCCCCATGAAATCCTATTGTTGTGTGTCTGTGTTGGATCTTCGATTTTAGTCGCATGTATGTAAGATAATTGTGATGCTCATTGCTATTGTTCCTTGTTTGTGATGAATATATCTTCGATTTTAATGATGCAGAGGATTGTTATTGTAGCTCGTTGTTCTAGTTTTTCAAAACAATTCCAACGATGGAATTAATTCCTGCAAGGTGTGTAACACTGCAAATTTGCATACTTTATAACGCAGAGAATTCAGTCATTTTACTCAGTGCGAACCTGGGTTTAGAAAGACGATGGATTCGTCGGAAGACGAAGGGTTATTTATTACACAGAGTTCTACAAAAGCAGATATTTCAGGAGAAATCCCTGGGTTTAGAAAGACGATGGATTCGTCGGAAGACGAAGGATTATTTATTACACAGAGCTCTACAAACACAGATATTTCAGCAGAAATCGAAGGTAACGTTGTGTAACGTTTGGACATTTCTGTCTGTGCTTTAATTCTTTATCGA
>BLFO01002820.1:143320-145937 GCA_014634245.1 Montipora cactus | reverse complement strand
GGGGGGGGGGGAATCCCGGGTCACTTGTCTGAATTTTAAAATCTCCCGTGTCGGGCTTTTATCATTACTCGCGTCGCTGTCGGAAATTCAAATAAAATTATTTGTCCTTGTCCGAATTTCAGTTCATCGGATTTTGTTTTTCAATATACTAACATACGGGGCAAGTGTGTTTTTCTTGGTGTGACACGTCACTTTAGAAAAGTCATATAAAGTTCAACGCGTGATGTGGAAATCCCTGCAGCTCCAAACTTGATGGGCGTTCCATAGTTAAGCAGTTTCGATTATCGAGCATGTAGCAGGAAACTAGCCATTCGCTTGGCGTGCAATTTGAGACAATAAATAACAACAAAGAAATAAATGAAATTTTCTACCTTGATTTGTTCGTCCTTGCTATGAATGCTATGTCATGCACAACGATAAAATATTTCTACTGACTGCAAATCTTAAAATGAAGACTATGACTACGTTTACACTAGAGCAAGTGTTTCCGGATTCGTGACAAATCCAGAACGTAAGTACCGGATTCGTTTTGGTGTTTACACGAAAACATTAATCCGGTACGAAAAGTTCCCAGATTCGTGAAGAATCCGAAGCGTTATGGATCCGGACTTTGTATCCGAATACTTTGAATCCGAAACATTTCATTCGTCTAAACAGGTTATTCCACGAATCTGGATTGTCTAAGCCCGCCCGCGATCCTTCGGGTTAACGTTGCGTTTGCACAACATCGCCGCCGAGTTACCAGAATATACGGCGTTCTCATGCATTTTCCTGAGATCTTTGATTTTGCTGGCGATTCATACTGACCGTGATACAAATTCACTTCGTAAGTCTTCACATTTTCTCTTCAAGGAACCTCACTCATGGCCTTCAAACACTTGTTGTGATGAATAAGATCGAACCCCTCCAAGTAACAGTTCCACTTTACTACCACTCTAGTTCAACGTGCCTTTATTTTTTTTTGGTGTTGGCTTTGGAAGCCATTTTGAGTACTGAAACAGTTGTACATCCCAGAATGGTTTTAATGTAAACATGCACGAACCCGAATCCGAAAACATTTAAAAATTCGGAAACTTTACCCCGAGTGTAAACGTAGTCTATGTATTGTTGTTAGTTCCGAAGTTTTCCCGCAATTCGTGAATCCTATAATTATTGTAAATATCGTAAATGCGCCACTTACTTTACCTACTTCGCAAATCACATCCAGAGCACAAGTAAATCACAAAAGTTTTGTACTTACAGAAGCGCTGGTCAATGCCCACAACTGTCTTTGTAAAATTTGCACTCGAAACCTCAGTTTGATTGCAAACATAATCTTACAAGTTGCTGATTGCACAATTCTTTAATCACCGGCAAGAAAACTTGGCTTTTTCTGAATTTGACTTTAATTTCGTCTCATGTATACATTGAAAAGGATATTTTCACTGCTTAATAGTCAATTCTAATGCTTTCCAGTCATTTTTGTGGACGAAAAGAAAAATTAATGTGTTACACCAAATGACCTTTCAAATCGACCCATAATGTTTAGGCAGGGAGGGGATCGGATAGGTAGTTGAAGGTTGAATCAAGGCAAAATTTAAACGTAATGAGAGGCTCAATGGATGTCATCAGATGTCTTTAACCTTCTTTGACGACCTTTGGAGCACAAAGAAAATTGACCAAAATTACTTCTGACATATTTTCGGTCTTCAATTTAGTGTCAAAATATGCCAAACCACCGTTCCTTTTCGATTTCTTTGTCGCTAATTCTCGGCCTTGACGTCGATGTCGGAATTTTGCTGGGAAAGGACATGTCATTCGTCGGGATTTCATTTTATGTGCTGTCGCTACTTTTTGGGCCATGTCTCTTGTCGGAATTTACCCTGGCAGGACTTCATTACTTACTTTCAAACTTTACTGCCGAGCAAATCGCAACCGCCGTAATATCTTTCCTTATTTATCCTTCTACAGATCGATAACAACACCAACAGAGGGTGGTTTGCCTGTGGTTTTTCACCCGATGGAAAGTTCCACCGGGTTTTCTGAAAATTCTTTGTAAACGGAAAAACAACCCGGATTTCAAGTGACAGGGATGATCGAAGGATTTGGGGTTTGAAATTTTCGATTGGTAAAAAGGTAAAGGCACACCTTGTTTAACGTCGGTAATTCCTTTACCCTCTACAAGGTATTCTCCCAGGAAGCCGACGGTGCGCTCATTTTACCCCCCTCTTTCCATCTCGGAAAAAATTGGCAAAAGCTAAATTCACGAATTTAAAGATGGATGATAGGCCAATTGAACATAAAACTTCTACTGAGGCAGCGTTTACACGAACCGGGTTTCATTTTTCCTTCTGTTTACACGACACCGAGACCGTTGCCGAAACCGGGTCGATTTGAAAACGCTGCCAAAAGTGGAGCGTTTTCAAAAGGATACGATTTCATCTAAAGTGTAAACAGCGAAACCGCATCAATTTGAATGCGGTTACTATTTTGGCGCGAAATTTGCATTGTTCGATTCAAAATGGTGAATTCAGCACGCAGTGCAGCGCTCGCTTATACCATCACGACTTTGATTTTCTGGGGAAAATGGTTCCGTGTAAACAATTCCAAACCGCATCGATTTTGATGCGGTTTCGAA
>BLFO01002820.1:118320-135820 GCA_014634245.1 Montipora cactus | reverse complement strand
AAAAAAAAAAGCAAAGGAAACAGAAGACAAAGAAGAAGCTTATTTAGTAATATGTATGTTGTTCCATACTTTTCCACCTTGATATCTTTTATTAGAGAGCTTTAGATTCTAGGACGAGAACGACTAACGAGTACGAGATTTTTTCAATGAGCAACAGTGAGCACGCGCTAACCAGCGTCATTTTGGCGGGAAAAATGTGATACCGTCATCATTTTAGTACGAGGTTTTGCAAGAATGTCGTCGTATCAAAACAAGTCAACAACACGGTAGCAGTTTTGGCATTTTTTGATCAGCAAAAAAGGTTAAGTTACCAGCAATAAAAATAACTGAGCAAACCTACACTGCTAACAAAGAGTAAGATTAATCGTCCGGGTTATGAATCTTCTCAGAATTTCCCCTAAAACTGGGCAGTCAAATCTCGTACTCGTTCTTGTCCTCATCCTAGAATCTAAAGGTCCCTATTAAATATTCCATAATTAGTTTTAGTTTTTGGTAGAAAGTATGAATGCTTGGCTGATAGTCTAGTATTATACACATGTATGAGTGTATCTGATGCACAGGAGTAAGGAAATCATTGAAAGTGGAGGGGAGGAGACGGTTAAGAAATTTATACATAAATATGGCCAGATGTAGTTCAACTAGATCTATTAGTTTGAATAATGGGCTCGGATGTTCATCAAAAGAGGAGAAAGTTATAATGCGTGCAGCCTTTTTTTTTGTAAAATAATTAGAGGGTTACAGCTGTAAGATTGGATTTATATGTCATTCCCCAGGTAATAAGAGCATACAGTGTATATCAGAAATGGAAATATTAATGCATAGTATAGCTGGAGAAGTGTTCTAGTGTTGATAAAATACCGTCTTTTGGAAAGAATACCTATACCTCTTCTACTAATTTTTTTTGTGACTTGATTAACCTGATGTTTCCATGATAAGTGTTGAGATCAATAAAGATGCCCAGATATTTGATTGACTCGACTTGCTTCATGGGTATTCTTGAGATGCTAAGGATTATATGCCTATCAAGACGCCTTTGATAAGAATGGAAAATAATAAAATTTGATTTCTCGATATTCAGAGATAATTTACTTGCACATAACCATTCACTTATTTTGATTAATTCCCTGTTGGCGTCAGATTCTAGATCTAGTAGGTTCTTACATGTATGTTTGTAAAATAAATTAGAATCATCAGCAAAGTGGTGGAATTCAAGTAAATCAGAACTTTTCTGAAAATCATTAATATATATCAAAAATAATAAAGGCCCTAACACGGACCCATGAGGAATGCCACAAGTGATGTTGTGTAAGCCAGATGATAAATTATTTAGTGAAACAACATGTTGTGTGTTGGTTAGGTAAGTGATAAACCGTTCCAGTGAGTTTGCTATTCCTTGTATTCCATATTTTTCTAGTTTTGTTATAAGAATTTAAGGTCTGAAATCTCCCGATTAATCGCCGAAGCTTGTCATTTCTAGTGTGAATCGACTTTCACAACAATAAAATTTAGTTATTTTAACATTGATAATAACAAAATTCAAACTTTTCATAATGTAAGCAAAAATGTGATTGGTCTGAAATATAACAATCAAATCAAGTGTTGCAATGGCAATGACATCTTTTCTGCATGTTTTTTTGTCTTTTTGCCTAGGTTGCGTGAGGTCTTGTGTACTTGACTGTCAAATTGCGGAGATGAAGATGTCGATTTTTAACTTGGCTTCAGGGGAAGTTTTAAGGACTCTTAATTTTTGGTTTCCAACTTGTAAAGACAAATGTAGCTGAAAAACCTGTAAAGATTCTGATTTAAATATCATATGTTGAATGGAGTCAACAAGTATTTTTTTGCCTAAGAGACATAATATGACGTCACCAGCAATGACGTCACAAGCGTTATGATGTCATTTATCATCCCATCCCAATCAATATTATTATTATACATCAGACTCACTCTGAAAAATCTGATTGGTTGAGAGCATTCAATAAATTCACGATAGCTTGTGAACTTGACATGATACATGTAAATGTAATATCAGCTGCAGATATTACATTTATCATATCAAGTTCAATGTCTGCCTGGTTACTAAGCCCCTTGCAGTGTTCTCCTTGGAAACAAAATGGCTGAACGCTTCGCTTCTGTTTCTGAGGATGAATTATGTGAAAAATGTATAATAAAACAATAATTATTATTGAATTCAGTTTTCGCATGATATCATGAATTATCAAAACCTCGTGTCTGTGTTATCTGCCTCAGCCTTCGGCTTCGGCAGATAACACAGACCTCGGTTTTGATAATAGACCATTTTACAGTTGTGGCTAAGTTACCAGGCCTAGCAATGGAAGCGAGGCTGCCGGTGACCCTGTTTTGATACAAACCTTCATGCTTTTGCAATGTTAATATGGACTAATTAGCATTACAACAACACAATTTACATGATAAAAGCAGTGAGGTCTGTATCAATGCAAGGTCACCGGCAGCCTCTCAGCCATTCATAGGCTTGGTCGCTGAGCAAACAACTGTAAAATGGCCTATTCATGATATCATGCTCAACCTCATCCAATAATTGTTTATTATTAGATCAATATTTGAAGACTTTGGTGGTTGACAGCCCTGCTATTAAGTCTCACTCCTAGAGTCAATGGGTGAATAAACGATTTTAAACTGATTGATCATGAGGGAGCGGGTTGAATGCTTGGTCAGATATTTCTCCTTTCTCGAATGTGTCCTGGGTATGGTTATCGACCACAGTGTCATAAGTGGGTAGAGTGCATTGGTTATCTACATGTACTGTACTCTGCTTCAATACAACTGTAGGTTTTTCTCAGAGTCCTCCAGTTTTCCTCTTATCAACCACAAAAATTTGATTTCATCTGCTTTAATTTGACTGGATTTGTGGTCTCCTGAAAACACAAGTTTGCCAATGGACAATTAGCTTTTGAACTCTTTGTCGTTTTTTTGTCCTTTCCCAGTAAACGATTCTACATGTAAATAGTAATTTCATATAAACTTCTGTCAGACAGCAAGAAAGGGAATAACCCATGTCAAATTGTCCATTAGCAAAATAGCAGTAGAGAAGAACTTTGCACTCAGCTATTTTTCCTTAACAATGTAATTAATTTTCTATTGGTACGTGTTTGAATTCTTCTAATTTGAATGGTTAGGGCTTGTTGTGAATTGTAGAGCATTAAGGAATTAAAATATTTTACATTCGTTTGAGCGTAGCGCATAAGAATGTAACTTAATTTAGTGATTATGTTAACTTGAAAGTATCAATGAACTCTCAGAATATGCAAAGAAGGGAATGCGCTGACTGTTTTTTACTGTCCTTCCAGTACTGACTACATGTATCTCAGCCTTACCCGGTCATTGAGACGTGTGAAATCTGTGTAGCGACGGAAGACAAACCAACTCCTACTGGGACCTTTTACTTCAATCTTGTAAACCTGAAGGATAAAGTAAGAATTCATGCAGACCTTGCTAAAAAGCAATAGCTTATAGGAAAGTTTTGATGTTTTTTCCCTTGGTTGATAAAAGAGGTCAGATGCCTTATACTTTTGCAGGTGCTAAATGTTGGAATAGCAACTTTCCTTTGACCAATACTGCTGTCATCAAGTTATTTCAAAAAACCAAAGAGAGATTCATATACATGTACTTCCAGTCTTATTGTCTTTTGTATCTCTTTTTTTATTTTTGATGTTTCATTTTTTCGTTGTTTCCTCCCAATCTACGAAATTACAACAATACACATATGGATATGGCGAGTTTTTCATTTAACTATTATGCTTAATGTTACTACCGTAATTGCATTCGCCAATATCTTGGGTATGCAGTGCACAGTGTGAGCTTTACCAAGTTTTCGTTTTTTGTTCATCTGCTTTTTCAGTGCCATCTTGAATTATGTCATACGTACAGGGTGTACATGGGCATCTTGATTTTTACGTCTTTACTCTAAACTTTCTATTTTTAGCCACATTCCACAAGCCTCACATATTAATACTCAGCGCGTAAATAATAATAATGATAATGATAATGATAATGATAATGATAATTATAATAATAATCATACTGATATAGCGCTCATATCCTAACAGCTCATAGCGCTTAACAAGGTTAAAAGATACTACCATGTAGCATGAAATTTTTGCAAGACTTTTATGTTGTGGATTGGAGATTTTTTGAGGTTTGCAGGAACAAATTTTTGCCACTTGGATTGACTGAAATTTCTGCTGGGAACTACTTTTTGCGGTCTTCTTTTCTCTTCAACGTTTATTACTTTTTGGATAAATTAAAGCCCTCAATCATCGAGAATGGGTGGAAGAGATGTGGCATCCTAGAGGCCTTAGAAAATGACCTGTTTGAGAAAGTTAAACATGACCTTTCTGCTTTGAGTTTGTTTCTTGTGCCTCAGAGAGATGTTTTGTTTGTAGCAAGCTCTGATTGCTTTTTCTCAATGCAAATATCAAAACATACGATATTTTTTACCCAATGTACGAGATAGTAACACAAGTGCATTGAAAGCCATTTTTAATTATATTAATGGAAGTAAATTTTTGTGGTTTTTAATTTTGCTGGTGTTTTTTTTCTGCTGGAACTTATTGTTGCAGATCAGGTACTATCCGCAAAAATTAAACCCCTTAAAATAAAAGTGCTACATGGTATGCCGTAATAAATTGGGAGCAAATAAACATCTAACAAAACAGGAGTGGTAAATGTATGCTGAAACTTTGAAGCCTCCGATCAATAATGTTTTCCCAACGAACGCACTTGATAATAAATGATTACACCTACATGTAGATTTAAGCCTCCTAATGTTATGAATGGTCAATATTCCGCTAAATATGTATTCCAATTGAAAAAAGGCACTATGATGCATATGGTGTCTACAATAGGCATATCTTGATGGTCTCCCATCCAGATATTAGTTCAACTGTTTGTCCTGCTTCCACGTCATCAGTAATTTTTCTTTGACCGCGTCTGCATTTGAATCCTTGGTGCAAGAGGTCCTGAGTTCGATTGCCCGATCTCACATCCTTGTTTCGACTTTTTTCCGTTCTGTGAAGCTTACGTACATAGCTTTAAATACCCGTGAAACGGAGCACTGATAGCGAGGGGGGAGTAAAATGAGTGCACCATTGACGTCAGGTTTGTCAGTTGAATTACTGTTACAAGATATCGACGTTAAATATGGTTGCTTTTCTTTTTACTTTTGACTCTTGGACTTGCACTTCTATGTTTGGTGTGGATTGTGGACAAAGCTTTGCTCCTGTATCAACATTATCATCAAGTTCCGAGTCAACAAAATTTGGTCTTCTGTCTCTGGCTCACCATTGGATTTTTGCTGGGCTCCAGGAAGTTCACTAATGTTTCTCAAAGCATGCTGCCCCTCACAAGATTTTTGCAACCTGTACACATGTACATGGACACTGACCACAACTCCACCATGTCTGACAAAATGATCTTACCATCTTGACCAATAAATCTGCCAGCTCCCTTTCATTCTTTATTGTCTGGCCTCTTGCAGGGCGAAAACTTATGCTCGTCCACCCGTCCGAGATGAGTACATGCACTCTCATATCGCGGACGAGTGGATTTCCAAAAGCACTTGTCCTAAGGTACTGAGGTCTGAGCTGCCAAGCATCTCTGGACTTTGTAAACTAGCCTGAATTTCGTGAATTTTGGTTTCTTTTCTCTGCAACTTACCCATTTTTTCGCCTCTGTTTACCGAGAATATCTGGCTCTGTTGTTTCGGTAAAGACTGAAATCCACATTCCATATCTGGAAACGACAACCTCGTTTAAGACAAGGCTTCATTGACACTTGAAAGAGGCGATTACCGTCTACATCTACATCTACAGTTCATGTACATGTACATGACTAGCACTTAGCAAAGGTTTTTTTTGGCTTATGCCTGTTTCTGCTTAGGTAGCCTCCCAGCTGCATTTCTCCGCATGTTTGACTTTCAGCAGGATGTTGGTTAGAAAATGATTGTGCTTCCCCAAAAGACCATTACTAAATTAATAGTGCATATGCAGCAGTTGTGATGACCTCAATGTTCATGTTTTCACACACCTCTCGTCTCACTGTTATTGAATTCACCACCATTATCACTAAACAAGGACTTTGGACACCCAAATATTTTTACTTATCCAATTCCAGATGAACTCTTGGACAAAGACATTTGGCAGCTTTCTTTTGACAATAGCACCTGCACTGAATCTGGTGAACTCATCTATAATGTGCAGATACCAGACATTTGTCTCCAACTCATGTAAATCTACAGTCACAGTTTTATTGAAATCTGTAGCAAGTGGAAGCCCAACTGCTGGCTTTGGAGGTGTCTTCTTGTGTAATGCAAAGGTTTCACAGTTGTTAACCACTTGCCTCAGCATTTCAAACAGCTCCGAATCTCTCACCCCTGCATTCACCAAGAGCTTCTGTTACAGTGAATTTTAATTAGTTCCTTCCTTTGTTTGTCCTTGTCATTGAGTTCAATCACCTGAAGGACTTCTGATTGAAGGGCTTCCTGTTCAGTGTACAACTGTGTTTGAAATGATGTGTCCACATCTTGACTTCTTGAAACCTGGTTTGCCAAACAAATGTGACTCCCTGTCATTATTTAATAAATTAACCCCAAACCGGCCTAAACGGGCCAGACTTTTTTACTCTGTCTAACGCCTGACTATTTTACTCGTCAATGGGGATCCCCTGGGAGTCAATGGGTGAACACAATAAGGGCCTGAAGATGTTTGAAACAGTTGCACTGGCTGACCAAACATTTTTGCAAAGTCACTGTTCTAACACAGTTTGAACCTTCTTTAAGGAATTCTTGTGCAGCAAAAGAGGCAGCTTACTTTCCACAACATCAGTTTCAATGGTGCACTTTGTACCACCAATTGGACATACCGGTATAGCTGGGATGGTAACTTGTTGTTCAGATTAAACCTGCTGACCATCTCCAAATCTGAAGATATGATCACTGGGTTTTCTATTAACTTGCAATTTCTGATCATTATCTCCAAGATCAATGTAGTTGTTCAACCATTGTTGGCCACAGAAAAGAAAAGGCTTCACACATGAGTACTTCACTGGGATCCACAGCTCTTACATGTACAAGCAAAGTTATGGTACAATCCCTTGTTTCTTCTTGGTTTTCACAAACAGCCTCATGAACATCTTCCTTGTGGGGGCAGTCCTTTACCCAGTGAAAAACAGATCCACATATTGCACATTTTGTATGAATCCCATATCTGTCCAATGGACTTGTCCCATTTTGTGTATTCTTCAGTTTCTGCCCTTTTTCACCACTAGAACCGTGGTTAAAACCAGATCTCCCAGTTGATCTATGATGTGGATTGCCAGACTTTGTATGGCACACACTTTCCTGCTTTAGAAACTGTGATACCACTGCCACCCACAAGACTGTCTGAATGTGATGAACCTCCAAAGATTCGCTTAATTGCAGATTTCATTGAGAGAAACTTTAAATCCCTAGCTGCAGTTAAAGCCAATTGTCTATCTGTTTCTGATAGATCAGCACTGTTGAGGAGTTTGAAACTTAAAACAGCATCAGGCAATGACATATCTGACTTTTTTGCAAAGATCATACCTCCTTTCAAACTCGATGATAAAGCTGGACATGTCTTGTCCTTCTTCTCTGTGATATGTGTCAAATTTGGTGTAATTTTCATACGCTACATCGACAGAATCCCAATGAAATATCTTGTCCTATTTGCCAATAAGAGTTTGCCATCCATTTTTCTTGCTCAACTTTTCCACATCGATTTCGATGTGCCTTTTGCTTGTGCCTGTCCGTGCAATGATAAAGTATAAACTACAAGTGCCTGATACTTTTCGTCTACATCTGTCATTCAGCGCCAAATTTCCAACTCATTTTTCCAAGTCTCATACGAGACTCCCAGTCCAAATATTGGCGGATTCCTTAAAGTGGAAGCAGCCATCTTGTCGTAGTAATCAAATCCTCAGTTAGCACGTATTCGAAAGAACTAAAAGTCAAATTGCTTGCACTGCTACCATGAAAAATTCAACTTTGTTCCACTCACTCACACCAACACACCGTGAAAAAAAAAACATTCAGCCCCGAACAGACTATCCCCTGATACACTGCAATTCTCACAGAGTACCCAATCAATAATGGGTTTAATTTTACAAAACCTCCATTAAGCAGTTACCTGGCTATTTCTCCAGGGTGACCACTTAATAGAGGTTTGACTGTACTACGAAAACCACGAGGTGCACGATAGTCTTTGCACGTCTGATGTATGACGTCATTCAAAATGGCGCAGGAAATGCTGACGAAAAAATCTCAGAGAAGGTCACCCTTGAAATCATAGGACACCCAGGATTATTAACTGTATTCTCCTTTGTAGAATGCAATTAATCTATTGATAAAATTAATAATAATCTTATGAAATTATCTCTTGAATGAAAATGTTTTCATGAATGAACATGTTAAACCCTGCATATACATGTATGGTGTTTCTGGATGGTTTCAGGGTACAGAGAGGCCGCGGAACTGGATTTTCAATGTTTTCGTCTTGCCAAAGATGGGGGTAAGAGCAAAGAGGAAGGGAGGGGAGGGGAGGGGGAGGAGGAACAGAGGTCAAAACTTAAGTTACCAAAAGTTAATAATACTATAGAGATGACAATAATATGATCCTACTTTACTGCTATTATTAAAATTTGTTGGCATTCTTGCAATTGTGTTACAGAAGAAAATTTGTATAATTTTATTTTAACCTTGATAAATTGACGAAGAGATGTATTAATTGTTTTCGATGTTGAATTGGGAATACAGTACTCTGGAAAAATTCTGAATGTCCCTAGGACTAGAACCTGTGACTTCACTACTTAAGATGCTGGACCACAGGTTGGGATGTTATCAAGGTTCATGAGGCAATGTACGTGTATTGTTATATATTGTTAGAAATGGAATCTTGTTCCTAAGTCTTTCTTTGCCCTCTGAAATCATACAGGAATGCTTGCTACACAAAGCTAATGTGCTACTTTTTAAAGCCAACAGACAAAAGGAGGCAGGGGGGTGGGGGGCATCATCATCATCATCTTTTTGAAAGAGATGCCCTTTAAGGGGCAGACATCTCATTGCATCTGGGCAGTAAAGTAAGAATTTCAATTAGACAGGTCAAGTTTTGCTGATGATCTTTCAGCACAACACATTAATGTGATCACACTCAGTGTTGTATTGACCAGTCTACTACAATGGTTTCTATTTTTTGACACGCTTTGAGGCTACCAACTGTGTCACACATTCTTGTCCCAATGAATAGGAAACCTGTTGAAAGTTGAACTCCAGAGTCCAACTGTTTTAAAATGCACAATTATTATAACAAGGCAGGGATGGCACTAGGATTTTTCAATCTGGGTCCTGGGACCCGCATGTTCGGCCAAATTGGGGTCCCAAGCATTTTTTGGGGGTCCCAAAATCTTGGTGACCGTCTGCGAGAAAAAGAGAGTAACCAACTTGGAATTAATATTGACGCATATGCATAGGACCGGCCGACAAAGGCTTTTTCTAGAGCCGTTACATTCATTCCTGGACAAGAACTCTGTTAATGAAAGAGCACCCTTTCCAACGGTTTACGCATCACTGGTTTCCTCCCTTAGGAGCAACGAACAGTGACGTCTTTTGCTATATATTTGCATTCAGTGACTTGCAGAGTACATTCCTCTGAAGAAGACCGCAGAAGGCGGTCGAAAATTTAGTTTTAACCTTTTTAGATGTTTTAAACCCCATTTCTTAGAACTTCAATTATGATCACAGATCGCTCCAACAGTTTTACAAACAACAGAATATACTGACAAATCAAAGCAAGTTGTGTGTGTTATTCAAGTCAGTGCCTTGCGTCCTGGGACGCATTAAAATTTCGATGATGCATTTTTTGGATTTTATTTGCGTAAAAATGCACGATTTCTGCATTAACGCGATCCCTGACAAGGTATTTAGATTATGCTCAAGCATTCTCCTTTAACTTGTCCTAAAAAACTATGCTCCTGTTCTGCAAATATGGGAAGATAGATGAAAAAGAAAACGACAGAACTGAAAGGACTCTTAAATAAAGCCTAATCCTGACCAAACTATTTCCTGTTTGTAGGAGCTTAAGTATTTATTAAGAAGAAGAAAGCATTTCACACTTAAAAGTATACAAAGCAGTTCTGCCCGCAAATAGTTCTTTTGACCGGGTATTCTGCAATCTAGCCAATATTAGCTTTACATTTAAGGAAAACATCACTCTTAATTGAATTACATAATATGTAATCGTCATAATATGTAATGGTCATAATGACGTCAATTAATATTCACGAAAACGTTAAAGGAAAGCACCGAAACTTGAACGATTACTTGACATTGTCGAAGTGCCTGGGGAAACATGAACTACACCTAGTCAAAATCGTCTCGGATTACGGCTAAGGATTTCCGTTTCTTTTAATTTTGAATTTGCAAAAATTCATACAATGCCTCTATACTCTTTGATCTCTGCTGAAACAATTTTTTCAGTTTCAATCATATCAATCAAATATTGTTGAGTAACCATACCTCTGTAAAGTTAATTCGGCCCGAATGATTGCAAACGTGCTGCGTGCAAATGACCCCGCAAAGTGCAAATTAAAAAGACGTACAGTTTTTAACTTGCAAGACAAAGATGCTTATTAGGTCACGCGCCTTATATACATAAACATAATTATCCTTTCATTTTACAAGCAACTAGTGCTTCAAAATAAATCGCTCTTTCTCCAAATTCTTCTCAACAAGCTTATCATTAATTATCATTTTATGAAATCAAAGACTTGATGGGGGACGAAGTATTCGTATTAAACCTCAAGAAATCCACACAAAAAACGCAAACGAACGTACCGTAAATTTCTGGCGTTCATCGACCACTTCGTAACCAATGATTGGAGCTCTCATTCCCAGATTTGGCGATGTCCTTCCATCGTTGATTTCCTCTTCGTCTTCTTGGTTTATTCTGAGTCCCGGAGTTCGCCTTGGAGTCCGTGGTCTTTGCAAAACCCCGGGGAATTCAGTTGACAGATAACTGACTTGCCCTTCAAGCGCCATCTTCACGCGCTTCCGTTCTCGTGCTTCCGCTCTTGCTCCCAGGCCTCCTGAATTTGCGTGGCAGGCGATGGAGTGAGTACCTGCGTGACATCTGCGTGACAAAGAACGCAAAAAAAGCTATGATCCTCGCAGTTATGGACGCAATTTCGAAGAGAAGACTGAAAATTTCAGGACTCTACAACGGGGTTTGAACCTGTGAACTCGCGATTCCGGTGGGATACTCTAACCAACTGGAGTTGGTCATTTGTGGATTCTAATTTTCCAGTGAATAATGAATCAATGAACGAAATGATATATGAAATGAATGATATACTGAACTGCGGATATGAAATCAATTAAAACTATGATCCTCGCAGGTATGGACGCAGTGATTAACAATTTATTCATTACTCACAGGAAAATTAGAACCCACAAATGACCAGCTCCTAGCGTCAGCGGCTTCATAGCTCAGTTGGTTAGAGCGTCGCACCGGTATCGCGAGGTCACGGGTTCAAACCCTGTTGAAGTCCTGAATTTTTCAGGCTTTTAAGCGGATATTAATCAAACGTTCCTACAATTGTAGGTTCGAGTGCTGCGAGTCCAGCTTGGCTTTTAAAAGTTATATGTTCATTTCAATTGATCAATATCAAGCCTTCAGTGTCCAAAACTTGACTTGGAAGAAATTGACAATTAAGAATAATCCTTCAATTGAGTGAGAGACTTAGTTGGATATTTTTCTCTTTCCCGACTATCTGGGATCCTGGAACAGTCTAATTTTAACATAAGCATATATGAAGGTGGTACATATACAAAAAACAAACTGTGATGATAAACATGTAGTAATGCATTTGAACTTGGCGTTTCGTATGATACAACATACATCTTTAGAAGTGACGGTTAAAAAAATTAAACAAAATTCTGTGTAAAACTTTTAGAGAAACTAGTAACTACAATCTTGAACAGATTAAATGGAAAATTGAGACCACCCCTCTCCCCAAACATGGCGCGTTATGGCCTTCGCGGGGCTTCATCTTTGATTAAGGTGGAAGGTGGTATTTCTGTACCATTTTATTCTGTCCAAGTTACGAACAACGCTCTTAACTAAACTGTAAAAACTAGTTTGTTTATTGGTCAATAAAGGCAGAGTTTCTCACTGCCAACATTTTCGTGTAGCATTATTTAATTCATTCATTTCAGGCCCGAGTGTACATACGTTCTCATTCAGTGTCAATCTGAAGGCGCGACTGCAAACAAGACCCTGGACACGCATATTGCATTAAGTTGTACATTATTCAGTCAGTGTAAATTAGTATCAGTGTGGGGCGAATAATGATAACATCGGCTTAAACCATGAATGGCACATCCTAATTGTTCACCGAGTTTCCGGAAGCGAACTTTAGATTGGAGGACGTGTGCAACTATGTGAACTACGTGAAAGTTCTGAGCTAAACCACGAGCAGTCTCTCTCACGCCTTTTAGTTCGTCGACGGGGTGACTAATCCGGGGGTGGGGTGTAAGGGGTGAATCCTCAACTAGACCTCCTTCTGGACCCCCCTCTAGACACAGTGACGTCATCAAATCGCAAGGTCTTCTGAATTTTTATCCAAAGGAGGTTCCGTGACGTCTTCCGTTTCGAAAGCACAGCATTTGAATTTCCGGATTGTCACCTTGCGTGACATCACGATACAAATCTATTTCAAAGTTGGAAAAAAATTTCTATCCCTATGAATCAGAGCAGTACATTAGTAGATGTGTTCATACGCATGTATTTTATCTCATGAGCGAGAAGTAAGCACTTTCATCGCAAAGTGAACTCCAGATGTTTTCGTTGATTACCGGCCGCCATATTGGTGGACCAAGAAAACTCCGATGGTAAAGTTGCGTTAAACGCTTCGACAAATAACTGAGAAACGATGTACTGCACAGACCTGAGAATTGGAGAGGCGATTTAAAGAATTGTTTCCTACAACATTCCAAGTTTTTGGCCTTTTTCATTCAAGGATTTCGAATTTATTTTCTCGTTGCGTGAGAGTGTACACGATACGAGAAGCGAAGTCATACCGCGAATCTTAATTCTTCCATCCGCGCATAACCACAATTCCTTGCACCTTTGACCACAATCCCTCGCTTTTCGAAAAATGTGTTTTGGCTGCCTCGTTCGTTCGCTTCAGGCTCACTCACTGTGGCAGTAATAATAATAATAATAATAATAATAATAACGATAACGATAACGATAACGATAACGATAACGATAACGATAACGATAACGATCATAATAATAATAATAATAGTTTTGGGATATCAGTCAATGATTGCAGAGGCCCTGAGGTTTAGTAAAGAACTTGGACTGACGCTGAGGCTTGCCAACCCGGAACCAACGGTATGTGAAGCTGATGGACAAGGAGGTGATGGCGACAAAGGCAAAGCAACTGCTGAGATCAAAGTACGAAGAACAGTTGTTGAAGACAGTACGTGATGAAGCATGGTAGGGGAAAGCTGCATACAGCAAGATGGAATGATGATAGCATGAGCACCAAGAACTGCTTCTCATGGCTAAGCGAATGGACGTCATCCCCAACGTATGTTGTAGCCGGTATGTGTGAGTTATAGGAACAGCTCCTACAAACGAAGTTATACCAAGTTAAGAAGATTAAGATATCACAGTCAAGTAATGTGTCCTGTCGTATGTGTAATAAGGCATCGGAAAGTGTAGCTCACGTGCTATCGGGATGCTCAGCCCTTGCCCAAAACAAGTATTTGGCAAGACAGAACAATGCGCTGAAAGTGTTATATTTTGGGCTGCTACGAGAGTTACAACTGGTCGAAAGTCTTCCTACATGGTATTCACCAATCAAGCCTAAAGAGAATACGTCTCGGAGGATATCCAAGCATTGTGGGACATACCAACTTATGGGGAGAACCATGAATTGCAAGCTAACAGAATCGATGCAAAGATAGTGAACCATAAAAGTAAGGAAGTAGTAGTCTTGGAGATGAGTTGTCCGTGGATCGAGAATAGAGAAAAGAAAGATGAAAAGAAGTCAGTAAAGTATGGCCCATTACGATGTGAGTTACAAGAACGATACCCTGGATATACAGTCCACCAGTACAATATTATCATGGACGTGCTTGGGGGTTGGTCAAGGACTCTGGAAGAAATATTACGGAAGTTGCGGGGGAAAAAAAACAGATGTGCTACGAAACATGCAAAAGTCGGTAGTGTCAAGTACGTCGAATATTGCAAGGGTGTTTAAGATCATAATAATAATAATAATAATAATAGTAATAATAATAATAATAATAATAATAATAATTCATTATTTACATAGCGCTTTGTACAGGGCCCTAAAGCGCTTAACACAAAATATTAAAACTAAAAAAAATATAACAAAAATCCTAAAAACTATAAGAGAGAACATTAACAATAAAAAGAAGAATAATGTTAAGATCCACAGAAAGTTAAAAATAAGCATTACGAAACAAATAGGTTTTCAATTTAGATTTAAATTATTTCAGTTTTCGGCAGATCTAATTTCGAATGGAATAGAATTCCACAGTTTCGGTACTGCAACGCTGAGAGTACGTTCTCCAAACGAAACAGTGTTTGTACTTGGAACATTCAGTAAGAACTGATTAGAGGATCGTAGAAGTCGCGTAGGAACATATCTGTCTGGAAGGTCGCTAATATAGCCAGGTGAGAGTCCATTCAAGTCCATTCAGTGCCTTGAATGTAATTACCAAGATTTTGACGACAATGCGTTGTTTGATGGGGAGCCAATGCAAATCAATTAAGATATGTGTAATATGCTCAAACTTTCTTTTGCTAAATAACAGCCTTGCAGCGCAGTTTTGTACCAGATATGGAGCCTTTAAAGAAGATACTTCGGTATGCCATAAGGAGTGAATTGCAGCCGTTGTCCAACTTGCAGGTGATGAAAGCGTGAACCAGCGTCTCGGTGCTTTCAGTAGAAAGTATTTCCTTTTGCGAGATATATTGCGCAGATGGAATAAAGAAGCTTTACAGATAGCACTAACTTAAGCTTCATAGTGCATATGTTTATCAAAAAACACACCGATGTTCCTGGCAGAATTTGAGGGACTGAAAGAATCATTGCCAATCAGAATGGGGGCCGGGAAAGCAATGGCCAAGGACGGAAATGGGAGACGAAAACGAGGAATTCTGTCTTGTCAGAGTAAGTGTCAGTCAATTTGAGGACATCCAATTACTAACGTCACTGATGGATGCTTCTAATCTGGTGGTAGTCAGTTGTCCAGGTAGGTTCGAGTCAAACGACACGTATCTTTGCGAATCGTCCGCATAGAAATGGTACTACACGTTGTCGAAAACTGATTTAATTGGAACAACAAAACCTCTCTTGCTTACAAAAGTTCTTGATGACTGAAGATCAGTACAATTTAACATTGATATCCTCTGGCGTTTCTCGTGTAATAAAAACTACTTAATAATAAGACTGATAAGATCTCTTATTTTGTAAAGATAGTGTACAAAATCGAAAGGTGAGGTGTACTAAAGATAGAGGCCATATGGGCCCGAAAACTGACCCTTGTGGCACGCCATAATGCAGGGAATAACAAAATGAAGATTCATTACGGACAGACTCAAACTGGCGACGATCCCTGAGGTAAGATTGAAGCCACGATAAAGCACTGCCCTTAATACCAAAGTGGAATTCAAGACGACGTAGTAAATTCCATGGTCGACTAGATCAGAGGCAGCCGAGAGGTCAAGTAATAATAAGGTAACGGATTTGTTGTCATCAATCGCTCTCAAAATATCATCATGACCTCTAAGCAGGGCTGTTTCAGTACCATGAACAACCTTATGAGCCGATTGATAGCTTTCACCCAGGTTATTAGTTTCCGTAATTGACAAGCTGAAAGCAGACAGTTTAATCAATGACTTTACAAATAAACGGAAGGTTAGACTCTGGTCTAAAGTCCTTGAAGTTTTCAGAGTCCAGATTACTTTTCTTAAGCAACGGTCTAATCCGAGCATTTTTGAGGCACTGAAGTACACAGCCAGTAACCAGAGAACGATTGACAACTTCAGTGATAACGGGTGTCAACACAGACAAACGGGGCTTCAATTACAGGTGCAGGAACAGGATTGAGATCACAACTGCAACTTGTGACTTTGGGAAAAAAAAGGAAAAGGATCATTTGTGGCAGAAGAGGTGTCAGTTACTTTGGGATTGATAGCCAGAGTTTGTTCCCTGACGGAACGGTACAATACGTGGGCCCCGAATCTGGACCCCTATATACTTAGTAAGTTAGCTTTGAATCAGGAACCCATGGCCACGCTGGAAAGTTCTTACTTCACAATTTTATTAGTTCACGATATTCTTATGTTTACATGAAATGTTAGTGTCGTCAGCAGAAAGGATGATAGCAACCTGCAGTGCAGGGTACCGTTTGTCGAAAGTCCCGAAATTTTAAGGGGTCATTTTCGGGTGTCACAATTCCCTTTGAATCGCAAGAATGGAGAGGATTTAAGTCGTCAAACTTCACAGACGAATTCCTTTTAGTTAGCTTAAAAACATGTTAAAAGATCAGCTTTCCAAAACAAGCGGTTGGCAGTCGCAAATGGCTTTTCGGGACTTTCGAGAAACAGGCCCCAGGTGTCTTACTAGCTAGGCGTACTACAGCCCGCGCGATATAGAATTTAACATGGGCGGGGATTGGGGTGAAAGGAATGAAAGGAATAGAACAAGAAATAGCGATGGGCCCGAGAAACTCGGACACCCCATTTAATTCGTAGTAGAGGAATTTATGTGGGTTTATTCAAACATATTGACTGAAAACGGGAATGAAGACAGCAATGCATCCAGATTACCAGAGTGCCACTTATAACAGCAAAGTTCAATTAATTTAAAGGAATGGAAGAAGGGCGTGGCCTTTTTCAGCCCTCAAAATTAAATATCGTCGTCCTGCAGGGGTCATGTTATGTGATGATGTGATGATATGTACAGCAATCGTTGTTTAGATTAGGTTATTGAAAAGAATAATCTAACTTTGAATCTATGTGCGCTCAAAACAGGAATCTTCCTTGCATGCAAGTTTGCCGGTTCAATGTTCAACGCATCAAATGGAAATGGAAATGGAATTTATTTACCCACGGAACACCTCAAGAGCGCTCAGGAGCTCGTTCAACATGTGTCCATGCATTCCGGATCGAATTGGAATTTGGAAGTGTTGGTTTTTGAGGAGAGGGGAAAACCGGAGCACCCGGGAATAACCTCTCGGAGCAAGGAAGAACCAACAACAAACTCAACCTACATATGACGCCGGGAGCAGGGATTGAACCCGGGCCACATTGGTGGGAGGCGAGTGCTCTCAACACTGCACCACCCCTGCTCCCATCATAGACATTGTTACGTGGTTTTATCATTGCAGGGGGGGGGGGGGGGG
>BLFO01002820.1:105368-118123 GCA_014634245.1 Montipora cactus | reverse complement strand
GAGCGGTTTTCAATTGAGTGTCGAAAGTAATTAGCGAACTGCTTTGGTTTTGCATTACTTCACTCACTCAGTGATTGGTTCAAAGTTCTCGCGCCACTTTTTCAACCAATCAGAAGTGAAACCAAAACCAATCGTGGCTCGCGCGTGCACATCTTCCCGCGCTTTGTGTCGGCTACGTGTAATTACTTCGAGTTTTGATTGGTTTACCGGATTGTCTCCGTACTTTTTTATTGGCCAAAGTAATTACTTTGGTTTTGGTTTTACGACACTCGATTGAAACTCGCTCTATTTGAAGTGCGGGTTGTAGACAAATGAGAGAAGTGATACTCGCACGTAGCTGGACAATTTGCACAGTATGAAGTCATCATTCAAAGGTAGTTTGAGGCTGCTGTGGCTTCAGTGGAGAGACTTGAAGTGTAGTTCAAAAAGTGTGCGAATTGGTTGTCAACCTGGTTGCAGTTTGAACCCTGGTTTTTGAAGTAATCACTGTCCACTAATAGTATAGCATATAGATTTCCATTTTTATTGTTCTTTCTGCATTTTGACGTCATTTGTGATCCATCAATGAACAGACACGCCGCTTTAGGAAATCTTCTTTTGTTAAGTTGGTAATAGGAACCTGAGATGGCGGGGATCACGTCATCGTATCGATCGATGCAGTTAAAAATACAATTTAATAGACCGAATGCATAAATGGCGGTCAAAAAAATATTCTTTTGGTTTATGTGCTAATTAGCCTCACTAGCCTCGTTTGCATGGACGAAATACAAAAGAAATGTTGCTTGAGAGCGAGGCTAGTGAGTCTAGTTAGCACATAAACAAAAGAATATTTTTTTGGCCGCCATTTATGCATTCAGTGTATAAGCACTTACGGGTCATCATAGACTCCGCTCCGGTAAAACTGAAATGATGGCTGCCCTGCGTCAATGGCAATAGCAATTGGGCCAACTGTGGCTACGGCGCAATGCAAGGCAAGTTCGTTTCCTCGCTGTAGGTCTACGTAACCTAACAGATAAATATAAATTGTTTCTGAAGACAACAGTGCTTGTTAGCGTTTTTTTTTCGGCACAGCTAAGAAATTAATGAAGATGCTTTTGCGAAAGGCAATTCAATTTCATCCCACCTCTCATCAGAGGTGTGGGTAATTAATTAAATTCGAATCGCGAAATCAGCGTTGTATATGCATGCCTGGGGAAGATGAGAGCGGAAATGACATTTACTATGATGTGTTTTGAGAACGTGTAGTACCGATAATTTTAGCCAAAGTTAAAGTAAGGAAATCGAGAGCTAAAACTTCATCTAGTTGGAAGGTGAGAGGACTGGCTGACTTTTCTTTTATACTGGATTTTGTCAGCAGATGCTAAGCGCTTTGGCTTCATGAAAGATGGGGAAGGTGTGGACGATTCTTCGGTGTGGTAGTTGTGTGCGGTTTATGCTTTTCAAAGTCTAACTGTGTGACCTGTGTGCTCCCCACACTTTGCATCAATACCTCACATTTACCAGTAACAGTGGCGCCTACTTTGTCCTTAAGAAAACAGCAAGACTTATTGCAAGGATCTGGATACCCAGACTCTGTGTCGATCCCTCCGTTTCTTATGATGTACCTGGAAAGCAAAAGACAAATAAGGGGCAATTAACTTTAGAGAAAACGATCAAAGTTCTGTGAACTTTATTACAAATAAAGCGTAAACAAATGCCAGCACTAAGGAGCTAATGTATGCATGCTCCATTGGCTAAATGTCTTAGAGCAACAGACTTCATATTAAAATGAAACAGTCTTGGATGGATGGATGGATGGATGGATTTTGCTGGGAACACGAACGTCAAGAAGGTTGGGGGCATGGCTGGTGAAGTGGTGAGAGCACTCGCCTCCCACTAATGTGGCCTGGGTTCGATTCCCAGACTCGGCGTCATATTTTTTCCGGGTACCCTTTCCTCGATCGAAAACCAAAATTTGATTGCGTTTATTGGTTGATTTCAGTTTAATGTATCCTCAATTAGTGCTCCAGCGCAAGAAGACTAGACACTTAAATGAAGTTCCTTTCCTTTCTTTTTCCAAGATAAGTAAATTGTAACCATAATCGTTTCAGTTTCTCCTGCAATGTCTGAAAATTACTGAGATAACTAAATTAAACTTCTTTTTAAGAGCCATGTCTCCAGGCACCGTTAAATGGTTGAGAATCCATGCAATGTGGATTATGACCGACTGTCCAGAATGCCACGACATACCTGTGACTAGGTTACCAGGTCTATGAATGGTGCACCTCCGTTTCCTTTTATATGCCAGTGTAGACTGGATAGCAGCAATTAACTTAATTTTCGCATAAATTGCAAATGTCAAGTGCAAGTACACTTTAACTTTACATTATAAATTGCATAAACAAGTACAAACGGCCAAGAGAAAATGAGGGGACAGAGAGGGAGGCTCTTGGTCCAGCCCTTGAGATATGTCATGTCCACGAAAGTTATTTTTAGACGAGCGGAAGTCTTTGTTCTAGCGGAAGTCTGTCTTCCGAGACGTCCGCATGCAGGCCAACCTCGGTCTGATGTTTGAAAGAAAATTAATATTAATCACCCTTCCACGTGCGCCGCCATTTTCTCTTTTCACTAAGAACCTGTGAACGAGGCAAGACTGCATGCGGACGTCTCGGAAGACAGACTTCCGTTAGAACAAAGACTTCCGCTCGTCTAAAAATAACTTTCGTGGACATGACATATCCCGGCCAACGCCCTGAGCCTACCTCTCTGTCCCCTCATTTTCTCTTGAAACGGCCTAACCCCAATGCTCAAAGGCCAGATAACTTTATCCAGTGAATAAGTCACCACTATATGTAACATGCGCTATTTAAAGTCGTCCGGACTTTGTGCAACCGGAGCCTGGAAGCCAGGAGCGGAAATAGAAAATTTCCAGGTTGCACACATCCTCCTAGTGACCAGGTCTGGCTTTGTCTTTCAAGTCGTTGTTGAGAAGAGAACGGCAAAGAAAGGAACAAGTGTTTTGCAATGGGTGGTAAACTAGACGTCTCTTGCAACATGTATCGTTTTCATTGACCGTTTCAGTGGTCCCATGGCGTCAAAAGAACATTTCGTTGGCTGATGCCACAAACGGTTGCTACGAGATGTTACAATACGCCCCCTTCCCCCTCAGCCTCGTTCTCAGGGCTTTTCCCAGGGCTTTTTTTCGCTCGCCCGCTCCTCAGCGGAGAACGAGGTTGTACGTCTCCTGTGGCCTTAGCCCTGTTGCTGACCCATCAACCCCTTCCTACGCCCAGTCATTTATAGATGAAAATCGTTAACTACTCGAAACCACAATCAGCGACTGCTTGATAAAGGAAGTGGTTCTCTTCGTCCATGTAACATCCCGAGCAATCGACAAGATTCTGTTCACTGAGTGAGACCAGTTTTCCTGTTTTCTTAAAGTGTTGTCCTTCAACTGCTCCTGTTACACTAAACGGCCAGGATCGACCCAAGATACCTGAAAAGCAAGATGTGGTGAATTGGAAAAAAAACTCTCGAATTGATACTGGATCGTTACAAAGCGAAGTCAAACATGAATCAGCTACAAACATAGTAGGGTTGAGATTAAGGGAACCTCCACCCCGATTAAATAATTTTAAACAAGTACCGAACAAAATAATGTTTGCAATTAAATTTGCTCTACAATAGCTCACTTTCGACATATCAAAATTCAGTCCAAAACAATAGACATCATCTCGAGGTTCTGGGAAATAAACTCATTTATTCCTCAGACCCTCGAGATGATGCCTTTTGTTTAGGACAGAATTTTACTATATCGAAAGTGGGCTATTTTTTTTCCCAAAATAGTGTTTAGATCAAAAAAATTCAATTTTGCCGGGCGCCGCCATCTTGAATAATTGTGACGTGTTACGGTTGCCCTTTTTGTTTTCACACAAAGAGCTTTTGTTTTGAAACAAAAGAGCAACCACAACATGTCACAATTATTCAAGGTGCACGAAGATAATAAATATTATCCTGAGAAAGCAGACGTATTTCCGGCGGTCGTTTCTCTCCCCCGAAATCAGGGGCACCCAACGAGAACATAGTTCAAACCCACTTAAACAGAGCATTTTTAAACGTATTTTAGTGTTTAAACGGTGGATATAAGCATATTTTTATCCCCTAAAAATTTTTCATCTGTTCGGATTTCCTAGCTGAAAGTCTAGTGATCCGAAAAATTTAGGATTCAAAACTTACTTTTTCGAAATTTTCAGCCAGAAAAAGGGCTCCCGTAAATTCTAGGTGACCTTTTTAGGGTAAAAATCCGTTAAAAATTTTTCAGATGTTCGAAAATCCTAGGAGAGGCAGGCAAGCAACAAATTTTACAACAAATGTTCCGAAAATTCTAGATCTCAAATCGTCTTCCGAACAGATATTTTCCGAAAATTGACGTTGGGTGCCCCTGCGAAATACGACTACGTTCGCAGGCTAAATAAATATTTGATATCAGGAATTTTGAGCAGAAATAATACCTGATAAATGATAATGCTAATCCCATTCCCATCAAGGTTTTTTTTTTATCTCCCATTACCAGCGGCAAAATCCCATTTCCGGTGATCAAATTCCAACTTCCACACCCATTTCACCCCTTCAGGACCCTCTAAAGTAAGTTGTTATGAAAATACCTTGGTCCTTCACTCGGGTTACATATCCTTTGCTCCTCCAATCAACAGATCGGGGAAAACTTGTGCCACCAGCAGGCAACAAAGTTGAGCCATTATGCTCTTTTCCAAAGAGGAGCATAGTACGACGATAGCTAAGGATATTGAAGCGATATTCATCAAAGGTCATGTCGCCGAACTGATTCATACCCAAATTGTGTGAATGACGCTCGGAGTTGAACAGTTGAATAAACTAAGGGAAAATGAAAACAAAGCTAGCGTTAAAAGAATCAAACATTGTGAAGAAAGGAAAGAAACAGCTTGTTCAAAAAAAAGTTCTTATCTAGGATTGATGCGCAGCAGGGACAGAGAAGAAGCTGGTTTAGTGATACCCGCCGAGTGACCCGCGTGACAAAGTAAATCTCAAATCTTCTGATTTTATCAGGCGAAACATAAACAATGCAGGTTTTCTATGAGCACCAAAGGCTGAATATAAGTGTCGCAATTACGCTGAGAAAAATGATTACCTATTTCTTTAGTTCCAGAAAATGCGTAACATTAAAATCTAGTACATGTAATGGCTGCTGACCCTTCCTCTTCGAAACGTCTTCGTTGCGGGCGGAGTGGGTGGGGGAGGCAGAAAAATGTGGAGTTTTGCCTTCTCACCTCCTCCACACACATTTCCTTCGAAACAGGATTGATCGCTCCAGTGACCTGCGGACAGGAGAACTGAGGTTCATTACCTTCAGATTCTTTTTCCACACGGCGAAGCGCATCATTTGTTCAGCTTCAGACCCGTACGATTTGCCATAAAAGGCCTTCCACTCTTGCCAATGGTGCTTGTACTGGTCAAACCTCAGCTCGATTCCGTTTGTGTGCACTGAGAACCACAGCAGAAAAGCCAGAAAACGTTTCATTTAGCACAATTTTTGTACCCGTCCTGAAGAAGACTGACTGCTTTAGTGCATCAAAATGCTTTATGGTGACACCTATATGGTCACGAGATTAACGTGAGAACTTATTTATATTGGCCTCAGTAAATGTGTAGCGTGACTGTTTCAAAGCCGATCATTTAATCCAGAGATCTATCATTTATTTTAAGCCCTACCCTTTGATGCTGAATATTAACGACTGAGGTCAGAAAATAACGGAAAAAGCAATTTTTAATCGAGATAAGTAATTAACAGGATTGTGTTAAATTGTGGCAAGATACTGTTTATAACTGGCATAAGTGCTATAGTTCCTGGTGAGTTTAAGTGCCTATAAGGGCGTATCCGTGGAATGCAAAAACATGTTAGTCGAATTGCCCAGTTACAGTAAATTTCAACTACGGGTAAACTTCGGAAAATGGCGAGAGATTACCAGACAGATAAATTTGTAATTTAACTTGAAGTTGTTTGTTGTAAAAACTTTTATAATTAATGTTACTAACTTTGCAGATGCAAACAAGGAAGCTCTAGTAGGGGTGATCAGGATACGGGATATTTAGATAAAAAAAATTATAGGGATACGGGGTATTTGGGCGGGGGGGGGAGGGAGGAATTGACTGGGATATTTTAGAAAACAGGCACGCATTGCATACGTGTGGTAGTGCAGTAGGTGACAAGTGTTTTTTTCCATAACTGTCAAATGAGCTGCGTTTTGTTTTTCAGGAGATTCAAGTTGTCTTTGCGTGATATGTAGTTCTAATAGTACACGATATTGTTTTGGTATCGTAAATCATTAAAGTTCCATGTAGATGTCTTTGGTAAATACCCCCTCAGAGGACATGTGGCTCAGTAAAGTACTAAACCCTGAAAGATTGAAGAAATTAAAACGAAATCGAGAAACATTGGCTTCAATGCTGACATGTTGATCATTTTCAAGTTCCTTTGCAACTTCTTTTTCACCATAACTCTAAGCGTGTACTCTGAGCTTCTGACAGCTTTCTAAGACAAGAGTTCACTTCAGTTAAGCCCTGCCTGGCGGGGTTGGTATCTGGATGAGAGACCTCAAAATATGCGATTTGCCGTCACAAACATACAGCCGAAAATTATATTTTAATGCTCAAAAATGCGAACTGAGCAAGGTACAGATTTTGTTAGCCTGCTTTATGCAAAACAAATATTGATGCTAAAAGATGGTCGTTGCACGACCGAAATATGTCTTGCAAATTTAATTTCAAATGTGTCGTCACCTTTATAAAAATTGTTGTTAGTCTGCTTCTTTCCAGATCATTTGGAAATATTGATGCAAAAGTAAATAAATATCGATATACAGTTTCTAAGAAGAGCGCAACGAAATTTGTCGATCGAGAATAAAACTATTTACCATCAGCAACAAAATTTGCGAAATGGAAACATCATAAATTTGTGCCGCGAATGTAACAATTTGCCATCAGCGAAAAACATTTTGGGAGATTTTCGCTACGTTCAATTTTTCTATAGTACTTTTGGTTGTACAAATAAAATCGCAAAATCGAAAGTGACATCGATATTAGCGGCCGCCTGTGATCAAGTTAACTTGCAATTGCCTGTTTATACTAACAACTCACTAAACAAAGGATGCATGTGACAAAGTGACAGCAAGACACCGGGTTTTTGTTAGGTTTTTTTTTCTTTCAAATGTCAACTAAAGTTAAGCCCGTTCGAATGGAGTAATTACTTGGATGGGGGACCACTGAGGAAGTCTCCGTGACCACGATGGCTCATTTTTTTAAAATTTGATTTCATTTTTTAATTTTTAATCTTCTACTTAAGTCGGAACGACTGAACAAACTGGTTTTCAAGAAACAGGTCGATTGGACTATTCGT
This sequence comes from Montipora cactus, assembly GCA_014634245.1. Classification (NCBI taxonomy): domain Eukaryota; kingdom Metazoa; phylum Cnidaria; class Anthozoa; order Scleractinia; family Acroporidae; genus Montipora; species Montipora cactus. The sequence continues at coordinate 110,712 of BLFO01002820.1, read as the reverse complement.
TTTATGCAAAATTATGTTCACAGTGGAACACACAAGTGTAGTGTCTCTAATGTCTGATTGAACTGAAAATGCAAAGTCGTCCTCGCTGATTTGGTGAACATCTCCTCTCTTGGTATTATTCTCAACCTTGGTCCTACAGCATTTCGCCAAGTGGCCAATCTTCCTACATTTTGAGCAGGTAACTGATCTAGCTTTGCATTCTGGGTCTCGAGCGAAGTGTCCCTCCATGCCACATCGGTAACAACAGCCTCTCTTTCCCCTTCCGGAGACATGGTGATGATCCTCCAATGTATGCACATGTTCACTCCTGGAATCATTCTCTATTTGTTTTGCTTGCCTTTCCGCCGCTTCCATTGATCTTGCAATCTCTCGTGCTTTCTGTAGCGTGAGCGTTCCACCTGCTTCTAGTAATTTCTTGCGAAGACTGTGAGACTTACACTTGTCGATTAGCTGGTCGCGAATGTGCTCTTCCTTGGCCTCTCCAAATTCACAGTGCTCAGCCGGACAGTTGGAATAATTTCATCACGAAATGGTCTGCCGTTTCCGACTCGTCTTGTTTGGCCTGTCGGAATTCGTGTCGTTCGAAAGGGATGTTAACTTGGGGAAAAGAAGTAGCCATCTAACGACCTCATGGCTTTCGCATATTCGGTGTCTCCCTCCGGTACAGGTCCTGGGTCTGTCAGGGTGTCGAAAATATCTTGAAAATCTTGCCCGGCACAGTGTAGGAGCAGTGCCTTTCTTTGAGAATCCTTTTTTAGGCCTTTTGCTTCCAGGAAAAATTCGAAGGATCGTTTCCAACGTCGCCATCTTGGTCCCACGCTCGTTGGGTTGCCTTTGCAATCGAACGGATGTATGCTGCCAATTTCGAGATTTGTTGCCATTTTCTCCCACAATCTTTTGGCTGGTAGTTTGGTGATGCCTTTGGTCTATCCTCGTCGCCAGTTGTAATACTTTTACCACATTTAAGTGGAATCTCAACAGCTTTTAATAACAACTTCGTTCACACACTTTCATTTCTTCTACACGCACCCCAAACCTATCGCATCATGCATGTGGTCTAACACAGGTAGACCAACAAACACTACAACAAGAACGAAGCAAGATCTAGAAATAACGCAGAAAATTCTCCTTACCTTTAAAGCTTGCTGGTCTCGAAGAAAAATTATCTGTCCACTTTATGAAATACTTTCAGGTGTGAGGTTTAATACTGTGTCAGTCATCGTGGGCGGAAAGGATTCCAAACTAAATGTTTGCTCTTACTGCAGTATCAGAACTTCGTCACCGCGACCGAGTGATCTAACGCGCTCTCAGAATGCCAGAACCCGGGGTGTGGTGTTCTAATCGCCGTAAGGGAGTTTGTAGGACGTCAAATTGGATGTCCCGATCGGAAGTTAATTCAATATCCGTGGGGTATGCACATTTCTGGACACGAAGACTACGACGAAGAAAAAAATTAAACAGGAACGGGCCCGAATCGTTACGGTGGTTGCCTACGACATCCCACGGAAAAAGGACATCTTTCGAAATGATTGAAAAATACGGTCTGTCAATGTTTCATTTGAAATGCCCTAGATTAAATCTTAAGGAGAATAAAAGAATGGAATTCAGTTTTAACTGCATGAATTCCATTCTTTTATTCTCCTTACCGCTTGTGCAGTCAAAGAAACACCATCAGCGTCTACTACTTTAAATTGTTAAGTTTTTGAGGTCTTTTGGTCAATTGTGCTTGTCAACACCGAAAAGAGTGATATTGCACGGGTAATCTTGTGGCCTAGAGTTATATATGGTGTTTTAGACGCCATTTAAACCTAAAATTTAAAACTATCTCGCTGAATGTTCGGGGTATTCGTACGTTTGAAAAACGTAAGTCAATTTTCAATTTGATAATCAAGCAAACTCAGACATTTGCTTTTTGCAAGAGACTTACAGCAACGAGGAGATTGAAAATCAATGGAAAAAGCAGTGCCTGGAGATATTTATTTTGCTCATGGCTCTTTCCATAGTCGTGGGGTCGCCATTCTTGTACGAAAATCCTTTGACTTCAAATTAAAATCAATCCGATCTGATAAGGAAGGTAGGTACCTCATTTTAGAGACAACTATTCAGGATGTCCCGTTTCTTCTGATAAATATCTACGCTCCTAATACCACCACTCAACAAACTATGTTCTTCCAAACATTGTCCGAGCTCATCTACGATGAAGGATTCAATGATTCTGACAAAAAAATTATATTAGGTGGGGACTTTAACGTAACCATGGATCCAGATCTAGACTGCTCGAGGGGAAACCCAGTGTTAAAAGACTCAGTTAAGTGTGTGGAGGACATTTTGATGAAATACGATTTAGTAGATATCAGGAGAATCCGTAATCCCGATATAAAGAAATTTACTTGGAGACAAAAAAGCCCAATTATCCAGAGACGCCTTGATTATTGGTTCATAAGTGATTCTTTACAGGATGATGTAGCAAAGGTCGACATAGCGACAGCTATAAGAACGGATCACAGTGCAATAACCTTAGAAATCGATAGTCTGGATGATCAGCAGCGTGGCCCATCTTTTTGGAAATTCAACAACAGTCTCTTGGATGACGCTTTGTTTGTTCAGCGTTTACGTGAAAATTTTCCAATATGGCTCGATGAAATTAATTTCTGTGTTGATCTGAGAATTAAATGGGATTGGATGAAATACAAAATTCGTGAGGAAAGTATATCTTTTAGTAAATTGAAAGCTCACGAAAGGAGAAGGAAAATCCAAACAATTGAAAATAGGCTTAAAATATGCGAAGAGAGAATTGCACAATCACCAACGCAAGAAAATCTTGCCAACCTGGAATCGGCTAAAGCAGAGTACGAAAAAGAATATGACTACATTGTAAGGGGCTCAATCCTCCGATCCCGTGCTACATGGTACGAACAAGGGGAAAGGAACAGCGAGTATTTCTTGAATCAGAGAATAGTAATAAGAAGAAAAGCTGCATAAGAAAACTGATTAGAACAAATGGAGAAGAGACTACTGCCCCGAGCACTATTACGAATGAAATTTACAGTTTTTACTCGAAATTTTACGACGAACAGTCAGGAATACGAAGTGACTATTCAACTTGTCCCTTTCTTGAAAATTTCTCTTCATCTCCTAAGTTAACTGACTCAATGCGTGAAATGTGTGAGGGCCAGTTAACTTATACCGAATGCTTCAAGGTTTTGTCGACCTTCAACAACAATAAAACTCCTGAGTGGAAACGATGGGCTCACAGTAGAATTTTACAAGTTTTTTTTGCCAGAAATCGGATCGCTTCTAGTTGACTCCTTGAATGATGCCTCTTTTCACGGAGAATTATCAACGACGCAAAAACAAGCCGTAATAACCAGTCTAATTAAATTGAGAAAAAGGACAAAAACAGGAGATTGATCAAAAACTGGACACCGATTTCTCTATTAAATGTTGACGTAAAAATTGGCTCCAAAGCCATTGCTAAAAGACTAGAGAAAGTTTTGCCTCATATCATTCATTATGATCAGAATGCCTTTGTCAAAGGACGAACCATTTTCGACGCAGTTCGTACGATAAGCGACGTCATGGAGTTTGCAAAAATGCGAGACTGCCAAAAAAATGACCGCGATAGACTTTGAGGTCTTTAAGAAAGCCTTCGATTCGTTGAATTGGAATTTCCTTCTCAAATCGCTGGAATTCTTTGGTGAATTCGTTTTAGCGTGGATCAAAAGGTTTTACAAAAATATAACAAGTTGTGTGATTAACAATGGTTTTTCCACTCGCTCTTTTAATCTTAAGAGGGTCATTCGCCAAGGTGACCCGCTCTTACCATCACTCTTCATAATAGTACTTGAATTATTGGCATTATCGATACGTAATAACGACGAAATCAAGGCCATTGTAGTGGACGGTAATGAAATCAAATTAGTCATATTTGCTGATGACATGACATCATTTGTTAGGGACAAGCTATGATCGTATCGCACCCTTTTTGATACTCTTACTCTGCTTAGTACGTACTCAGGATTGAAGGTAAATCACGAAAAAACGGAAATTCTTTTACTCGGAAATATGAAAGTTAGTAGCTCAGAACTAGGCGTAAATGAAATAAGTAAAGTCATAAAAATTTTAGGGGTGAATTTTACCTTTAACCACTCACTGTTTTATAAACTAAATTTTGAATCAATCGAGAAATCTCTGAGAGGATTGTTGAAGGGCTGGAGCTGGAGAGGGCTTACCTTACTTGGAAAAATACAAGTGATCAAATCTTTCGCTATACCAAAGATCTTATACAGGGTTGTTCTTATTTCAAACAAAAAAGAGTTTATTAAGAAAATAAATACTTTATTATATTCTTTTGTTTGGAAAGGAAATGACAAGGTAAAGCGCACAGCTTTTATCAACCCAATTGATAAAGGAGGCTTTAAAATGTCCAATATTGAGTCTATGATCTCTGCCCAAAGAATAATCTGTATAAAGAGATATCTGTCCACCGATCGTGCTAGCTGGAAGTTTTTTTTGGATTTTTATCTTAAAAAAGAAGGGGGGAAATTCTTGTTCCATTGTAATTTCAACTATACTAAATTATCGATAGCTCTTCCAGAATTTTACAAAGAATGCATTGTGACATGGGCCCTTCTAAACAAGGAGAACCCTTCCTCACTCTCTGAAATAGCAAATCAAGTCATGGAATAATCGGTTTAATTGTATTGAATCTAAGTCAATTTATAACAATAGGCTGGTTGATCTTGGAATTGTTAAAATTGGAGATCTGTACGACACAAGGGGAGAGCTCAAGTCAAACAAGGAGCCATTATATTCAACTCTCTCACCGGTACCAATTGAGCATTTCCTACTTTTCAGTCTCTTTGCTGCTTTTCCGCAAGAATGGTGCACAGTATTAAAAACAGATAAAATTAATTCTGTAAATATAACTGTTAGCTTTGACATCAAGGATGTTCTTCTCGGGATTCTAGATACGAGCGATAGTATAAAAATCTCAATCAATTACATTGTCCTTGAAAGTAGGTTCTTTATTTATCGCTGTAAGTTAAATAAGGTCTCTCTAAAATTAAGATTGTTAGTCGAAGAAAACGTTTGAAACCGAACGCGTTATTGCGAGAAAAAGCAACAAAATCCATTTGCACGGCAAAAAATGGAAACCTCTAATTCCATTAATACAATGAATACAATAGTAGCTGTTATCCAAATTTCGTTTTCTATAATTCCCGTACACTTTATTTATACTTTTATATCTATTTTTATTTAAATTTGTTAAGTAATTCTTGGTTGTAGTGTAGTGTAGTGTAGTGTAGTGTAGTGTAGTGTAGTGTAGTGTAGTGTAGTGTAG
>BLFO01002820.1:69846-89045 GCA_014634245.1 Montipora cactus | reverse complement strand
GTATTAACAAATTTTTCAGTCCAAGTTTCGCTATCTCATGATCAAAGCCAACAACAATAATCAGTTTTAGAGGAGTCCTTTTTTGGTTCGATATTCGTCGCAAGTTCAGATCATCATTGCTAAATTGTTTTCAAATGTTTACTCTCGTGCCATGTTTTTGTCTAAAATAGTAGATTCGGTCCGAAAAATGAATTCTCGTTTTATGCGTTCTTTATTCATTTTCGGAAATGCGATCAAGTGCAAACAGTTTGGAGTTGTTTTTGAATTATCCCCCCACCTCTCGTCTACTCATCCCAACCCTTCTCAGCTGTGCTTCAAAAATTGGGACCTTGTCCTATGAGAAAGTTTAAATGCACTGCCTTAAGTTTATTCTTGAGACTTTGGTGGAAACCAACATTAAGCAATGACGAAGGCAACGCAAAGAACAACTGTCACTGGTAAAAGAAAATTTGAGTAATCGCACCTACTCTGTGATCATTCCATCCGTAGAGAGAAATGTGGGCGAAGTAACATGTCACTTGATTGATCCAGTCATAAGCATTAATAATTTATGACCCTAACAGCCTATAAAAACATCGATAAAACGTCACGTGCCCGAACTTTAATCCTCATTACAATAGGCCACAGCCTGCAACAGCAAACGATAGTTTCACCGAAGACAAACTTAAGTGGCCTTTTGCGTTCACCAGAGGAGGCACGATCAAACGAGAACGCCACAAAACTAGTGGTTTAATGAACAAACATAACACCTCTGCTCACCCCGCGCGTGTATCTAACCTTTGCTACATTTCTCTTCGGTTCTCTCACTGAAAACGACGTGGAAAGACCAAAATCTTTCTTTCTGCGGAGGACGTAAGGGCCCAGTAATACGGGCAACATTTTTCGTGCAACTTGCCGCGCCACAATGTTGCGTTGCAAGTTGAGATGGTTTGTTGCGCGTATGACCACCTTCTTGCGCAACAAATTTTCATGTTGCAAAAAGTAAATGCTACGTCTACTTTTTGCAACATAAAAATTTGTTGCGCAAGAAGATGCCGGGTAATACGCGCAACAAACCATCACAACTTGCAACGCAACATTGTTGCGCGACAAGTTGCACGAAATATGTTGCCCGTATTACTGGGCCTTAAGCACCTGGTAACAACATTTTTGACTCTAGATTTGAATTCCTGAATAGTTAGTTCATATCTTCAATGCATAACCTGAAACAATCGCCAAATTAATACATGCAGTTCCTAACGCGAAATTATATTTTTCAGGCGACGTCTCTTAGCTTTCCTCGCTGTTCTAGCTTAGGATCCTCATAGAATAGATGCCTGACACGGCAACAAACAAAGGTCTTTCGTCTTGGCAGGAAAAGGCTCTGATGAATTTTTCCACCGAAACAAAAGAAAACGTGTACATGATAATAGAGCTCAATTCCCGGAGGATTAGTTGGGTACACCAACATGGCTGGTGTTCCATTTATCAGGTATACCAACGTGACGTCACGCTAAAACACTCTCTGGGTGACATTAAAGATATATTCGCTGTAACAAACTAAGACGATCCAAGTCAAAGTTTTGCAGTGAACGAGACTCACTTCTTTTACAAAGTATTGTGTGCACATTTTCAGTCACGAAAACGAGGTGGAATTAATAATCCCAAAAACCGCCAGGACATACGTTAATTTATGTTTTGAAGTAACTTTTTCATTCGCGTGTTCGGGGCCAGTATCGAGGCATCAGTTTGCAATAAGGGAGTAACTGACTGGCCACACCTCTATGCCGTGCATACAATTTTGTTATTAAGGACGTTAAGGGTTATTGATGACCACTCGCTTCCGTACACAGCAATAGGCTGGACCTCCCAGTCCTTTAGGTGACTCATTTTTTGTGTGTGCCGTGATTTTATTACGATCACGCGCTTGTCTTGAGATCATATCATTATAAATATACATACATACATACATACATACACGTTTATTGCGCTCCCTGAAAAGGGCTTTTCAGCAGCAAATAATTCATGACCTGTTATCGTATCAGATCACACATATTTATTATTTTTTACTTTATTTACTTATTTATTTATTTATTCATTTATATTTTTCTTACATTTCATTAACATCAAAGACAAAGAAAAACAAAAAATATCCATATAGCTCCCATTTTGACACTATCCTAAACGTGGACAACAATACCTGAACGACGTTCTTTTCGAAAAATAATCTGACCGCAAGTTTGGAGGTAAAATCGTTGAAGGATAGTTCCTTATTCGATAATCTTGTGACTATTATTGACGTAGTATTTGGCGAATAGGAAAGTAAAGTTTCTTTGCGACCAAATATAGGTATCACTGTTTTTTGTGCTTAATTCCTTGCCAAAGACAACTTAAATTGAAGAGAGTGAGAAGAAGGTGCCATTTTCTCCGTTTAACCATTTTACCACTTCTTCAGATCACACGTGTACATCTTCACAGATCAATCTGAAAAGGGCCGAGCATTCTGTTGTCGGACTGTGAGGAAATCGAGGTCGGACACACAAACAAGTGAAATACACTGAATTATTAATGAAAATATAAAGACCAGGCCAATCAATGAATAAAATTTCTCAGTTGCGCAATAAACGAAATGGCATATCCCCACTCCCCCTTTTTCACACCAGTTAAACACATATGCCCCAACTTTTAGGACAGAAGAGACTAATAAACAATGAGCCAGTGAATCTGTGTATGTTGCTTGGGTTTTTGCTTGCATCGCTAGTTTAAACTTGCCCCTGCTATACAAGTAAAATGTTTCAGTAATTTAGCTGTTAGATTCAACTGTCTCTCGACAGATCGACTCAGTCCTCCCTTATTAAGCCCTCGAGCAGGCGCGCCAGCTATGTTCTCAGGTCACGCAAGCAACTCAACCACTATCCTAACCTGCGTAGTAGGCAGTTAGGTGAATTTAAGAAGCTTCTTTCCACCGGGGTTGACTTTCGAGTGATCGCTTGAATGTAAATGGTCACGCGAAAAGCAAGCGAAGGGGAAAGGGACGAGGAGGAGCGAGAAACCGACTGCAATCAACCCCATTAGGTATACTATGGGACATTAGTCCCCTTTTAAGTCGCCTTAAGTCACTCAAAGTTGCCTTAAGTTGCCTTAAGTCGCCTTAATTCCATAAACGCAACACACTTTAAATTGGCCTAAAACAGTTGAGACAGTGAGTCAATAAAGTAGTAGCAGATCAAGGGAGGCATCTTAATGTAATTGTCTCTTGGTTTATTTCCAAAAAAAGAATAATATGCCATTTGCTTGTTACAAAAACAAGTATTAAAGGCGGAACAATACCCCGCAACACTTGCTATTCTGCGTAGCTCTTACAAATGGCTACGCAGAAATGTGTTTGATATATCAATATTCACACATGACTACGAGGCTTTATGGTTAAATTTGAATATTATTTTGTTCAGAAATCAGAACTGAGCCGTGAAATATGACCACAATATCTCGTAGCCATGCCTGAATATTGATAAAACGAACTCCGTCCCGGAAATAAAATACCGTCGATTATGAAGCCTAAAAAACGCTCAATTTAACGTTCATTCAATAAAATGAATAAAACTGAATACTCTGGTGTATTCTTGTGCGTTTTGGTGCTTATTTTACCGTTTCGGGAATTCCGTGTTTTCACTGTCTAAGAGGAAGGCAGCACACTAAGATTTCGACCGTAAGCTCGCGTAGTCAGCTCAGAGGCGGTTTGCGTCTCGAAAATCCATCCCAGCCGCGATTTTTTTCACGCAAAGTTAAAGACCCCATCATTTGCGAACCTTGGTGAATGTTTCTTCCGATTCCAAGATAGGTGATCATTTTAACAGCTGATGATTTTAAAATGGTCACGGAGCTTGGGTCCGAGGTCAAATTAACTCCACTCGATGAGGTACAGTTATTTCATGTACAACACTTACCCCATCCCCACAGCGTCACTCGTAACAATGGAGCTGTTTGAAAGGGAGCAGCAAATTTTGACAGAAGGGCAGATTTTTAGTTGTGACAATTTATCAGCCAATCAGGAACAATATTTTCTCCGTCCGTGGGGGAACGGAGGTTTCGGAAATGTTGAGGGGTTGATTGCAGCCGGTTTCTCACTCCTTATCCTCGGCACCTCTCCCCTCGCGTTCTCGTTTGACTTCGGTCTAAGTTTTCGCGCGGCCCAAAAAAAATTCGCCAAATCACCTGCCACGTAGGCTACCACTATCCCAGGGTTTTTTTCCCGTCCGCCCTCCCCCAGCTAAAAAGCCCTGGGGACGAAGGCAGCAAGCAGCCTTGCGTTTCATCATTTTCGCTGGAGAACCTGGTTTCAAGTCATCCCCAATTTGAATTATAGGTTAAAAATCTAAAAAAGAATAATGAAGTGATAATGAGGAAATAATGAAAGGAACTCGCATTTGGAGAAGAGTATCTGGATAACAGTTGTTGGTTGCGACATATGTATACATACAAACTCAGACCACTCAATTCCTTTCCACTTTATTTAGAAAGCAACCATTTTCAGAGTACTAAGCGAGATGACACAACGTTGTATCATGGCTGCAAAATTACACCAGTGGATAGCTGGCGCTGGTTGCGATTCCACATTGGTTATTTTTGTTCCGTGACATCATAATGTAGCCTTCCATTCCCCAGCTTGTCCCCCAGGAATTTTTCACCAGCCAGTATTCCTTGCCTTGGTAGGTTCCATATCCAACGACGAGAACACCATGGTCAAGTTGGGTGCTGCTACAAGACCTATTTGAGGAATAGAGAAAAAAATTCTTACGGTTACTTTTGCTGACATTATGCCTGATACCTTGAACAGTACCAGGTCGAGAAACAACTTATATCCATAATCTTTTATACAGCAGGTTTAAAAATTGGTAGCGGAAGCTGATGTAGACCTTAAAGTCCCTATTAAACTCGTTTTTTAATTTTTCGTTTAATTATGTATAGTGTCTGGAGTTATGTACTTGTAAAATTCTCCCCTCGTAGCGTATGCACGCGTTTAGTGGGCCTTTGATTAAAGGCAGTGGCTATTCGTACGGGACCCGTACACCGACCTATATTTGCTATTCATCATGACGAGAGTCTTCTTAGAATGATTATGAACGACATAGCCACGCAGTTATTGGAGCTAACCTTGTAAAATGGGTGCTCATTTAGACTTAAATACTGTTTATCAGCGCTATTTGAAATGGGTGCATAGACTTAAACGCGAGAAATCACAAGGCAGGTCAGATGGCCAGTAACATCGAACGAAGGAGGTAGTTTGTGAAAATAAACCGGCATCAATACTGTCGTTTGATAGCTGAAATGTATATGACAGAATTAAAGACGAGCTAAGACTTTCCAAGTGTTATTGAACCTGTAATAATTCTTCTAAGAAGACGTCCCTATGAATAACGAATATAGGTCGGTGTACGGGTCCCGTACGAATTCTGTACTGGGCATACGGTGAGTCTATATTAATAAATTGGTCAAATTTGTAACATTGTAAATAGGGCGTAAGTCGATCATACACGCAGTTCTCAAAACACGTGAGAGAAGTTGTGAGTGACCATAATTCTTTGCGAATAAGCGCGCGCATTCCGAGAACATGGCGAATTTTGTTGTTTCGATCTAAGATAATCGAGATAGACAGCTACGATGGTGTTTTACTCTTAAACGAGCACGGTGGCCTATATTTTTTATTTCAAGATCAACGCTAACATTGCATTCTTCATTGATGATGTCCACATCTTTATGCACATGATCAAATATATGACTAATGGAAGACCAAGTTTCACTTTCTCTGAGTGGATTAACTTACGGATTATCATACACTCCTCTGCTGTAGAACTGGAATGACATGTGACTGGCATCAATCGCCACAGAGATCGGGCCGACTGTTGCGGTGGCGGACTGAAGATCATTCTCGCTTCCTTGAGTGATATCTACGTATCCTGTGGCGAAAAAAGAAAGTGTTGAAGATAATTTAGACGAAAAAAAAAATCATTCACCAGTTCTTTCACGGGAACGAATGAGCCAAACAAACTGACCTGCTCCTAGCTGAGTGGCTTCGTAGCTCAGTTGGTAGAGCATTGCATCGGCATCACAGAGGTCATAGGTTCAAATCCCGTTGGAGCAACCTGAATTTTTCAGGTGTCTATATAGGCCATTTCGAATTTGCGCAGGGAACCGGGGCGAGTTTCAAATTTGAACCAATCGAGAAACTGACACCATCACATGAAATATAACATTAAAGGGGCTAGGTCACGCTGTTTTAGGTAATTTTGTTTAATTTTGTTAATTATGAGCTCTAAACGTCAAGTTGGCAGAGCAAGAGTCTTTCATTTGCAAAATCACGGCCAAATAACAACTGAGAATGATTTTCCAGCTTTGTAAATGACATTTTGGTATCGACGGATATAAATTTGAAAAAAGGTGGGCCGACATTTTTCAAATTTACCCAAATTCAATCTATTTCAACCCTCTCCAGTTTTTTCCATCGATGTCCCTCCTTGGCTTCCCTGTGTTTTTTTAGAGTTCTTCTATAGTTTTGAACAGTTATTTTAATATTTTAGTTAATTCTGTGACCAATCGATCAGTGCTGATCTGGCCATCTGTCCACGTTTGATGCCTTTAGGTCGAACAAAGACCAAGTTGCGGACTTAAAAATCCATACAAACGTCTCTAATTTTGAGCCTGCGTCCCCCAAAACCATATAAACTCCTAAATTATTTTACAATTTCTGTAATATTCATAATAATAGGCAAACAAAGTGATTTTCACGTCACCTATTTGCAAATAGTAGGTCCATGACAGGATTTTTCACTTTTCCCAAATCTGATAATTTTTTTTAAGAGTTTACGTGATTTTGGGGGGACGCAGCCTCAAAATTATAGACGTTTGTATTGATTTTAAACAAGTCCGTAACTTGGTCTCTGTTCGACCTAAAAGCATCAATTGAAACTTGGACAGATGGCCAATCTCAATGTTATCTATCATGTGATGATGTCAATTTATCGATTGGTTCAAATTTGAAACTCGCCCCAGTTCCCTACGCAATTCCGGAATGGCCTATAATGAGACAATTGCTTAAATTGTCCAGTCAAGTGCGAGGATCACTTCTATCTTTCGTACGGCTTGACTAGTGTTAGTGCCTTTTCCTTTTTTTTTCATGCAAGTTGCCTGTAAACGTACGGTAATACGAGCAACAAAAACGTCCAACTTGTCTCACAACATTGCTGCGAAACTAGTTGAAAAGCGATGTTGCGCGTTTTGCATCCCACACACCTGTCTCGCAGCTGAAAAAAAAAATGTGTTGCAAGTTGCTGCAGCGTGTTGCAGAAATCAGAATAGACCTTTACTTTCTGCAACACGCTGCAGAAACCTGCAACACACTTTTTTTTGTTGCGAGGCAGGTTGTGCGTGGGATGTAAAACGCGAAACATTTTTAGACAAGTTTGGCAGCAATGTTGCTAGACAAGTTGGACGTTTTTGTTGCTCGTATTACCGTACCTTAACTTCGAAAGTAAATGGACATCTCATTAGTGGTGTTTCATCGAGGCAATTAATTGTCTGAAGGTCAAAATAGGTACTAGAATTGTGTTCGTTTGATGAAAACGAATACGTATCGATTTTTCCTTGGTATGACCGCGTTTACTACTATAGTATTCAAGTAAATTCGAAATAGTCTTTGTCCTGTGCAGTGTAAAGTGAGCAATTTAGCTTCTAAGGTTCAACAACAATAACTTTTAAATAGGGATCTGAACTTATGCCCAAAAAGACACGAAATTAGATGCAAGTCGGATTTTGATGTCCAACACGAAGTGTCTGTCCTCTTTAAGTCTAAGCATAGACCGTATTCATAAATGGCGGCCAAGAACTATTTTTCTTTTGTCTTTGTTCTAATCATCCTCACTAGCCGCACTTTGGAGCAAAAGTTCTTTTGAATTTGTTCGTGCTAACGAGGTTATGGTGAGAATGATTAGCATAAAGACAAAAGAATAATTTCTTGGCCACCCTTTATGAATACGGTCTATTTGCTACTCATTTCCGACAATAAGGTAAGGGTATAAGGGTGAGCGTTAGTTTTAATTTGGTGACGGTAAATGTAGCTGTTTATCTTAGTTGAGGCCTGGAGTTTTTGGGGGACGTTGATTGTGTTGGGGAGAAGAGAAAGGGGACACTTCGTGACGCTTGTTAAAATCGTCCTGCATCTAATTACGTGCGCTCCTATGTCTAACCCGAGTCTGTAGCTCCGACGTCCTCAGCTCGAAATCGGCAACGTCCGTCGACACCTTCATACGGATAACTAGCTTCGGTATCGATTCCACCGTTGGCTTTGATATATCTGAAGGAATCATCCATAAGTCCCCCTTCGCAGCCTTGGTTGCCGTAACTTCCGGAGCAATCAACGAGGTTCTGTTCACTGAGAGAGACAAGTCGTCCTGTTTTCTTAAAGTGTTGTCCTTCCAGTGATCCTGTTGAACTAAAAGCCCAACAAGATCCACATTGACCTGCATAAGAGTAATTTATTGTATCACTATCCAAGAATTTTAAGGCCAGGGAAGAGGATAACGAAAAGCACTGTTTCGCAAGAAGTGAATACTGATTTATATGGTATTTATCTGTACAGCTGAAGTGTGCAATCTTGCTTAGCCAGCGTTCCGGCACAAAACAGGAGAACTTTGGCGTGGCCAGAAGCAGAGCAATCTTTCGGATCTCTTCCTTCCAAAAAGAACGCTTTCTGCGAAGGCCAGCGCGTGGGATGATGGGAGTGGGAAAGCGCATTCAGAACATGGAATGAGATAATGTAAACAAAGCTTGTTTTTTAAAATAAAAATCTAACTTTTTACTTGATTTTGTCGAGCTCGGTTAGCAGCCATTACTTTTTCTTGTCACCTTACATGGAAAGCATGTGGGGAAAAATTTCACAAAAAGGGAGTCGAAGCGTTCCTTTCCAACTCATTCTCGAGACTCCGGTTTTCTGATAATCATATAGTATCAACCGGCTTTGAATTAGCCTCCTTCGAGACATTCTTTTGGCTCGTCACGCAATCTTTCCTTGGCAAGGAGAGAAAAGATTGCCTGACTTTGTAGCTGCTTGCAGATTTGTTCAGGTAAAGGATACCTTGATTTTTAACTGGAGTGACGTAGCCCTCTTTCCTCCAATCGACCTCAGCAGGTAACGTCACGTGACTAAGTGGCAAGTAAGTGGAGCCGTTTCGCCTTGTTTCCTTGAAATAGTGGCGTCGTGTTCCCAAGTAAATGAAACGGTATTCATTTTGAGTGAGGTCTCCGAACTGGTTCATAGCCAAGACATGTGAGCGACCTTGAGAATTGTACTTCGTAATTTTCTGTTTTAAAAATAAACAGATCGTTTAATATAACATGGTCCGGTTGTTCAAAAGCCGATTAACGGTAATCCCAGATCAAAAATTAAACAACGAGTTTATTTCTCTACTCCCAAATGTTGTTCAACGCTGATATTCGGCAAACATTTGCATTAGAGGAAGAAAGAAATAATTACGAAGAAGTGATTTTGAAAAACATTCATTTAACTACAAAAAAGAAAGAGATAATATATATATTTACACATGCTAAAAGATATTAAAAACGTTGTCGAAAAAGCATGACGTTTCGACGTTGGCTAAACATCAATAGGGACCATAGGCCACTTCGGAAAATATCATAACACTCTTTGTTTGTCCCCCCAAATTTTGCATAAGCATTGTTTCCAGTTTCTCTTGGGACTTACAATGGTCCCAAGAGGACGATTACGAGCACGTGGACTCCGTACTGAGCATGCGCATTTTTCGAGGTGCGCGTGCTCAGAACGGAAGACTCAAACTCGTAGTCGTTCTCGTCCTGCGATCTAAAAGTTGCCATCATGAAGTCAAGGTTCAACCTCGTTTCCAGGGTCTCTTTTTCGATGAGGAGACAATGAAGACCCTGGGAACGAGGTTGGTCAAGATTATTTGAAAATACTAAGAGAACAATAGCTGATGAGAAGGTATAGTACAAGAAAGGAACAACGAAAATGAAACAAAACGTTTGGCACGTATAGAGACCGTCTGGATATTTAAAATTAGGCTTGAGAGAGCATTCCATAGACCAAGCAATCAAATCTGCCCTGCCACTTTCTTAAGACTTTAAATTGATTTTCTTCCAAAAGATTTTTCCTACCGTGAACTTCCAAAAAATATCCTCCAATTGCCGAATTTTTGATTTCAGCAATGCGTTGGTGAAGGTATCGGGCTGTATACCCAATATAATCTGCACCACACAGATCACATTTAAAAATAGTAAACAATATATTGTTGATTTAACAATGACTTGATTTCTTTGGGTTTAATGGGACATAGTTTTTCAGTGAGTGATTAAGATCTTGCCCCAATGTTTTGCTCACCTCGAAAACCGGTTGTATTGTGAAACCAATACATGTATTATGACTGCGATCGCGTAAGTGTTTCCGGACCGCACTGGCAGTCACTTGTCACAAATTGCATTCTAAGTATTCATTTGCCTTGACTATCCTGTTAGCCTAATTTATTCTACTATCAACATGCAACTTCGTTTTGCATAATGCCTCAGAAAAATGGGCGGTAAACACCAATGACAGTAGAACAATGGGAATATTAATTAGTCAAGGGCACCCAACGAGCAAATTAAGCCAAAAGCCTTTGAGAGACATTTCCAGGCTCCTTGTATTGTATGAAGACTGTCTAAAGAGATGTTTTAATCGTGGCTCGCGCGTGCACATTTTCCCGCGCTTTGAGTCGGATACGTGTAATATTACTCCCAGTTTTGATCTGTAAATGGAAAACGCCCAGAGTCTCAAGCCTAATTTTAAATATCCAGACGGACTCCATACGTGCAAAACGTTTTGTTTAACTTTCATTCTGGTCTCTTTCTTGTACTATAGGGGTGGCGAATGGTAAATGCGAGACTTTGCGAGACGGCGAGACCAGCGTTTTTCTTTGCGAGCCCGAGGCATTTTGACTTTTTAGATTGCGAGACCGAGACTTCAAAGTGTTTGACACCTTTATATAAAAAACGAGACTGCGAGACGCAGATAACCGCTCAAAAAACGAGACTGCGAGACCCGTGAGATTCGACTAAAATTTTGCGAGACCCAGAGTTTTTGATGAACCATTCGCCACCCCTTACTATGCCTTCTTATCAGCTAGTGCTAAAATGAGCGCACCGTCGGATTCCTGGGAGAGTACTCTCTAGAGAGTAAAGGAACTTCCGACGTTAAATAACGTGTACCTTTACCTTTACCTAGGTAAATCCTGCATGCCGTGACTGGAGTGAATTGGCAAGGCTGGTGCTGACGTGACAGTCCGGCGACCATGAAAATAGCCATGCTTGATTAGGGTCGTGAGGTCAAGTCGTTTTCTTGAAAGAAGCTTCGGGTTCAACTAGTAACAACTTACATTGTCTCAACGGAGGTAACCGAGCTGCCGCCCTGCCGCCTCCAAATTACTCTCAGAAACTTCCATCAAATTTTGATATGTTCTTGGCAGCATTTAAAAAAATTGTGAAGTGCCGGTTAGGCCAGTCAGCTTGCAAGAGTACAATTAAAAAATCTTCCTTATTTTTGGGCTGATCACGTTGAACGTATTCGTAGGCCTGCACTGACCGAACGAGAAGTTAAAATTGATTTAACCATCCTAAAACACAACCACATTGAAAATCGGTCATGATGATGTCTCAATTCTTACCTTCAAGTTGTCTCTCCATATGGCTCTCCTGGCGTTTTCCTCAGACTGTGTCTCATAAGACTTCTTATAAAAAGCTTTCCACGCTCTCCACTGAGCATCGTCACCTCCATTGAGGACAAAACCGCTAGTTAAGGCCAAACAGCACAAGAAGGCAAGACATCCCTTCATTTTGCTTTTGGTATTGTGCATATGAAACTCCAGCGAGACTTCTCCCTTCTAGCGCCGGCGATGGTGTGGAGAAAATTACAACTAGGCAGTGTTTATATAGAGTGATTACAGATCACAAGACTTTGCAGTGATGTCTTTGACACAATAGCGAGGTCTATCAAGTTATTCCGCAACATGACTGAATCCATTGAGATGACAATAGGTTGTTGACCTTACTGCTTGTCATTGAAAACGCGCACATTTGTGGACAGACAAGTCAGGGCAAATATGATTGTCATAAAATCATGTTTTAAATGAATAATAAGGGTCAAATGTCCAAATTATGAAGGCCGGGTTATTTCTTATATTGCTGATGCCTCCGATTATTTTCCTGGTATGAAGTACAGTTCACATTTGCACTCATTCATTGCAATTATTTTGTGCAAATAGCGACTTCTTTTTCCCCCCTTCGTCAGCATTTTTTAACCAGCTGGATGTATCTAAAAAAGATCAAAATCTGATCTATTTGTATTCATAAAAGATGACAATGCATTTCTATTCGTGGTCAATTGTAACAAAACACATTGTTTTTCACTCTGAACTCTCGCCAAACACACGCAAAAACGAATCTCTCGCAAAAATAGATTTTTAATTCAAGTAGTGAAAATAGCAACGTTTTTCGATTTCCTGCTGAGAAAAACATGTCTGTGCATCCGATGACCTTTTTGGTAAGTATCAGATATATGGCTGACCCGTCTTCTGACAAATTTACTATTATCTAGGTTTGTAAACGTAGATTCAAGATTCAACTTTTCAGCTTACGTAATGGTGAGTTGGAGCTTCTCCCTCCCTACCCATCCCACTAATTTTCCTAACACAAATGATGATGGTGCCATTCTCTATTTTCGAATTCCCCATAATACACTTTGTTTGCCCCCCAAGTTTTGCATAAACCATTGTTTTCAAATGCTCTTGGGAATCCCCAAGAGCATTTGAAAACAATAGGTTATGCAAAATCTGAGGGGCAAACAAAGTGTATTATGGGGAATTCGAAAATAGAGAATTGTTGATTTAGCAAATAGTTTTAGTCTTTGGATGTTAATATAATTTCAAACAACTGATCCACCACTTTTTTAGACGCATCTCTTTGATACAAAACTATCTGCTTCAAAATAATGCATTCATAGTAGAGATCAGTTTTAGATATAGCAAAACGTCTTGCCCCATTTTTCGATCCCACATTTTGGTTCAATTGTGATGACAAAACATGACGATGCACTTTGTTGTTCCCCTTTACGTTAATCCGACTGGTTTGCAAGCACGTTTGTTTTCACCTCTCCATTGCGATCGCAGCCCCACAAGCTTTTAGCTTTGAATTTAATATCGTGTATAAATAAAGGTAGTATTGTATTGCATAATAATTTAGCCAAAACCCGCTAAAGCAAATACATCACAAAAATGCGGTGAAAAATAAGTATTGTGGACAGACAGTGCGTCTGAGTGATCTTGCGCAGCACAAATGAACTTATACAACACTGTAAGCCAAACTGAGTGCAGACACTTTTTTGGAACAGTTTCTCGAGTTCTTATCGAGTCAAACGCATTTTTGTACAGCACTTATCACTTGAAGGTCACGAACCATTTAGAGAGGGTGCCCTATGTGTCATCTTTTGTCGCGTATGCCAACAGACAACAAGATTAGAACCACGTGCTATGACGTAGGGCTCATTTGAAGTGAACCGGCTTCAAAAGAGAGAGGTGAATTTTTCTTCCTTTTTATGTGAAGTTAGGTATGAACCAATTGTTCATACCAGAATTGTTCGTTAGAGCGGGAATAGTCGGAATATTGACCAATATTTTGGCTTTCGTGCACAAACGCTACATACATGAATGCAATGGACTAACCTTGCGTGACTGGTGCAGGAAACTCAGTATACCACAAATAATACGTCTTGGTGAATTCAACCACAGCCCATTAACTCAGGAGACCTCAGGAGACTAACAGTTAAATTTTCAGTAGAAAATAGTCATCTACAGCTAACGACGGTGAACCGAGACGCGCAAACACACAAATCTTAGATTATTTTTCTTACTCTGAAAAAGACTACAGGTAGTAAAGGGTCGCATTAGTCGAAATGTACCTCCATCAGACAAGGATAGGTCCAGAGATTCCAACCCTCTCGCAATCCCGATTTGATCGGGAGTCTCCCGATTTGATGTGTTCCCTCCCGCTTTCCCTATTTTTATCAGATTCTCCCGAATTATCATGAAATTCTGAAATATAGGAAAAAAATTGCTTATCTTAAGTACTTTTTTTGCAATCTGAGGGTAAAACCTTTAATACGTATCCTCAGGAGTATCCTATAATGTCTCGCCCAGTCTAGTCCTCTCGTAACGCCCTCAGTCCTACTCCATTTAGCAGCTCCAAAAATGGCAGGACTCCAGTGGTAAGAATATTAAAGACCTTATAGAATATCACAAAAATGGTGTCAAAATGCAGGGAATGCCACTTGAGAGAAACTGAATGTGCAAAATTTCCTGGGGGAGGCCCCTCCCCTTGCCCTACAGGCTCGCGCCTTCGGCGCAAAAAAAATACTCCCTAATTTCCTTCAAAACTCAAAAGGGGTTGGAATCTCTGCAGGTCAGACAGACCTGTTTGCGATTTAGATGACCACTCGATCGAAGAGCCAAACTCGGAGGTTAAACACCTTTATAGAAAGATTACAAGAAGTGAAAATATTTATTCGTGAATTTCATGGCATCTTGAATAACAAAAATAATATATAGATTTTGCTAAGCCTAAAAGCAGAGCTCCCTGGTTATTCTTACAATAAGATAACCTGACTTGAACCTGGGATCTAAGTGAAACGCAGTACCCCTAGGTCAACTGTCAACTTAAACAAAAAAAGGCTGACCTTAATGAGCTCTAAACTTGAGCCCACGATACGGCCATGTGATACTGGTCAGCAGATACCTTGTTTTGACAGGTGTCAATTGACCATTACCTGCTTTTTCAATAACTAGTAATCAGCACTTGGTTGGATGGTGCGGCAGTTTGCGTTTTGTACAACTACTCCTTCAATGGTAAGTTGAGCTGCAAAGGAACAATCAATAAGACAAGTAATTCACTAGTGTTTCCACAAAGTGATCTACAAAGAGAAGTCAATTCATTCATCTCAAGCCTTGGAGGAAAGTGTTTTTGAAGAGATGGACATTAATCAAGTCTGGAATTTTTTTTGACAATTTTGACCTTGTCTGCTATCTTAATGAGGTTCAAAGAAACAAAGTCATCAATATTCCAGTTGACTAACCAAATGATCCTCAGTCGTGAATGGTCTTAAGGTTGCACCTAAAATGGGAACACTTTCTTTGCAGAATTTTCATGCATACATTCTATTGCAAGAGCAGTAATGCACTACATGTATGTACATAGTATGCTATCATAGGTACTTTCTGGGTGATGTGAAAACACTGCTGTTGACTGCTCAAGTTTTGAGAAAACCATCTTCTATTCCCTGCAAACCATGAAATCATCTTTGGTGTTCATTACTGGATGGCATCTTTGCCTTTACCTTCCTGGTATGTATACAGTAAGCACTTGATCTTCTTTCATTGCTAAAGTCTAACCTGAAATAATCAAGCTCAAATTATGAATTTAATTCTCTCAATATACAGTAAGGGAGTAGCAGCGGCAGTACATTAAGAGGTAGCAGAGCAGTACCAGAAGCAGTAGTACAAATCATCGTTGTGGTAGTCGTAGTAATAGTAAAAGTTGTAGTAGAGCTTTTAGCAGCCACAGTAGCAATAATAATCGCAGGCGCAGTAGCAGTACTAGTACTGGTAGCTGTTGTCATCCTTATTGTCGTCACAGTCAGTAGTAGTGGTAGTAGTAGTAGTAGTAGTAGTAGTAGTAGTAGTAGTAGTAGTAGTAGTAGTAGTAGTAGTAGTAGTAGTAGTAGTAGTAGTAGTAGTAGAAGTAGTAGTAGTAGTAAACAACCAATACTATTTGAAGAAATGAAGTTCACAGTTTTCCATGTAACTTGTGATTGTTTGTTCTCATTGCATCTTACGGCTCTTGTGCCATGCGGCAGGCAGTTGTGAAAGTGATTATTGTTTTTTTGCTAAATTTTATGTGAGTGAAATAACAAGGGTACTTATATTTATCCAAATTTTGTAGCCAGTCTTACATAGTTTAGGTGTTTTCAATTTCCATTCTTTGGTCAAAAGGAACATTCTAAAGTGACGATGTTTTGTCCACTTTTTCTATTTTGACACAAAGTCCATAGTCTATCAAATCAACCTGTACAGGTGATAGGAAATCCCTTGCCTGTATTGGCTTTGTTAGTGATCTCCGAGAGTAAAAAAAGAAAACTCCTGCGAATTGTTGTTGATGGTATAAAAAAAAGGTGTTAAAAAATAAACTTTAAAACGATGTAAATTGAAAATTTAATACCCATGTTTCGGCAAAACTGCCTTTGTCAAGGTGGTAAACGAAAAATGATTTGAAAATATGAACAAACTAATACGCACACGTGCTAGTCCATTACAAGCATGTAACAAATTCATTCCAGAGGGCGCTAGGGTCTTTAAATTAAAAATTAAGCGAATCTCTTCTCTTTAGCGTGTTTGTTCATCCCTAAAGCCTGTGTGCAAGACTCACATGTCCTACTTTAAATGATCTGCTCCACAGAAATGATGGGACACGGGAAGGTCTGTTTTGTTGTGAATAAAGTGTATCTTCCCTAAATCGATTTCCAAGACGCCTACTCGTCTCCCCGATGTACACCAATCCTGGACATTTTATACACGAAATGCAGTACAATAAGTTTGCGGATTTGCACGTGAAATGCCCCCTCACTGTAAAAAAAACCCCATTGGTTGTTATACTTGCAGTTAGGTCTGTCGCAGCGGTATGTCCCTACTGGACCAAGCTGGTTTTTTCAAATACTGCTCATTGTGCACCAGGAGATCCCTGAGGCTTTCTTCACGATGTTTTGGTACACTTCACAAGTACACACACATGTATGTCTTGAGACCAAAAAACATGAAAAGTTTTACAATGCATCAAGCCAGCTAATAATTATGTAGCTTGATGCATTGTAAAAATTGATTGGTGCTGATGTTAAATTAGCGGAAGATTACTGTAAATTTTCCAGAGGCAGGGCTATTGAGATTTTGGGTCAGAGAACAAAATATGAAGTCTACTTCGATTCAATTTTCAAAAAGTCAAAATTCCAGAGGAATGTTTACATTTAACATTGAGTGGTACCTATTGGATGAAATATATCACAGGCAAAGATGACTTAAACCATTTAAGCTGAAGAAGAAAAAAAAGTGGCGCAAACGTACATTGCCATGGTCTTACTGTTCCACCAAAAGCCTCCTACTTCCATTAACCTTCCTTGACCCTTTCACCTCAGACAGCTGAAAGAGAAATCAATATTTGAAGTGATCTTACTATACTACATGTAGCAGGACCATACCCTGCAAGAATCTAGAAAAGTCGGGAAGAGGAAGAAGACTCTGTCAGCTGCCTCGATATTCTTTGATTTGCCACTCATCCAAAGAAATGGATGAGTTAGTCCGGTTTCGACTTGTCAAACCGGCTTCTTTTTAATTTTTGCGCATGATCAATGGCCATGCGTCAGCAATATTTTTTAAAATTTATAACAGCTGGCCAATTTTTAACTGTCTAAATTCCCATGAGTATTTCCTCCGTATGTCGGTCAGTGACAGAAACTAGTCTGCCAGAAACCTAATATACATTTTTCAGTACAAAATGAAATGGCATTTAGAAAGTACAGAGGAACCTCGATTATTCGGACTAGCCGGGACTGGGCTCAAAAATCCGGATAATCGAGAGTTCGGACAATCAGAAATATGAATATTAATGAGCCAAAAACAAAACTGAATAAATTAGAGAAGAGTAACATTTAATCATGCAGGAATAAAACACAATTATTACAAATCATTGTTGTTGGAAAAACTATTTAAGTGCACTGCCAATTTTTAACTGTCTAAATTCCCATGAGTATTTCCTCCGTATGTCGGTCAGTGACACAGAAACTAGTCTTTCAGAAACGTAATATACATTTTTCAGTACAAAATGAAATGGCAATTAGAAAGTACAGAGGAATCTCCATCATTCGGACTCGCCGGGACTGGGCTCAATAATCCGGATAATCGAGAGTTCGGACAATCAGAAATATGAATATTAATGAGTCAAAAACAAAACTGAATAAATTAGAGAAGAGTAACATTTAATCATGCTGGAATAAAACACAATTAACACATGACATGACCTGCTACATGACCTGCTAATCGCCCTTTCTCGCAGTCGGAGACTGAATTGCTAAGGGCGCGGCTCAACGAGATCCGACCGAAGGAGCTGTGCTGCCGGCTAGGCGCTCGGCTCCTGAACACGACCCATGGATGACCTCGGAGCACAGCAGCACAGCCTGATGCAATAGGCTGTGAGTCGATTTTGCTGAGGAAGGAAAACTGGAGTACCCGGAGAAAAACCCTTGGAGTCAGGTTGAGATCGACTGAAACTCAAGCCACATACCATCCCGGGGTCGAGAGTTGAACCCGGGTCGCAGAGGTGGAAGGCACTGTTGATAACCACTAAGCCATCCTGACTCCGATTTTTATTACAAATCGTTGTTGGAAAAACTATTTAAGTACACTGTGATAAAAAAACTCATTTCCTTTTTTCTCTTCAGATTTTGAAAGTATGTTTGCTTAATTAAACACCTAACTGGCAAAATTTTGAGCTGTGTCTTTTATCCAATGGCCAGGTTATCAATGTTCAAGTGTATGAACTATCTTAAGGCTCGTTTACACAGAGCGATTTTATCGGGCGACAAGAGCTGCGATCGAACGGCGATTTTACGGCGACAGCAAATCGCGCGTCGAACAGCCGGCGATTTCACTGCGATTAGTAGCGCGACAGATCGCAGCCTTGTCGCCGCAAATTCAAACATGCTCGAAATTTAGTGCAACTTTGCTGCGATTTTATCGCAGCTCTTGTCGCGCGATAAAATCGCTCTGTGTAAACGAGCCTTTAGGTTTCCAAGGAAATGATTCCATCGTTGTTGTGTGTTTGCCAGAGTTTGGACATACCAGGAACTAGGGAACTCAAGAAAGTTTTTAAAGGGAACAAGGACCACCCCCCCCCCTTCCTGGCCCTGCAGGTCCTCGAAACTGGCTAAAAAGCGAGGAAGAAGAAGCAAAAATATAGAGGACAACAAAATGTTTCCGGCCACGAGCGATCCGTGCAAATTGTATTATTATAAAAAGTTTTATTTTAATTAAAAACCAGAAGGTCCGTGCTCGCTATTTATTTGA
>BLFO01002820.1:59846-64846 GCA_014634245.1 Montipora cactus | reverse complement strand
GTCCCGGACGTGTCTTTGAGATTATACGCTGATGATGACTCTGTATGCATCAGATCTCTCGCCCATTGCCTTGCAATTTGTTGTGAACCAGGGTCTCAGCCGCCTGTCGGAGTGGTTCGATGCAAACTATTTGTTGATAAACGATGCCAAGACGCAAGCCCTTCTGATCGGTGCTTTCAAGTACGATTTTGACTTAACTTTGAATGGTTCTGGCGTTACTAAACTTCCCTCTATTAGAATCCTGGGCGTGGAACTTGATAGCATGTTAAACTTTTGAGAGCATATTTCTAGTCAGCTAAAAAAGGCGTATGCGAAGACCGCCGCACTTAGGAGAATTAGGCGTTTTGTAACAATGGGCGTTATGCTAGCATTACACAAGTCTTTCATTTTACCACATCTAGAATACTGTAGTCCCCTCCTGTTAGGGCTGGGAAGAGTCCTGGCCTAAAAAATTGAAGACGCCAATCATTATATATTAAGGACACTGACAGGGCAAGGGAAATCATTGTCTTATCAAGAACTCTTAAATATATGTAAGTTGGACACTTTGTAGGAAAAAGCAGCAATCCCTGATCCTATTATTTAAATGCATTACGAATATAGGGCCGAAATACATTAAGAGACTTTCTTAGCGTAAGAAAAACGTAAGATAAGATAACTTTATTATATCACGTCAGGATATCTCTATTTACAAAATCTATTTACAAAATTATTATTAACACGTAATAAAAATAAAAAATGTATTATTAAAAATACTATAATCGAAAGAAAATACTGAGAACAAAAAACAACAAAATCAATTATTAAAACAAGATATTTTGCCGCATGGCAACATCGCGATCGGCTAGCAAATAATTGACATGTTCACTTTTATCGGTTATTCTATTAAAGATTTCTTCCGACAATTTCCAGAATCCATTAGGCGAATCAGGTTTAGATGACTTAAAGAGGTCAAGACCAGCTTTAAAGGCATTGATACTTGTTGAACTCTATTGCTGAGGAAGTCATGCGCTGATCTTAATGGATGATGAGAAATGACATTAAGATTACGAGTTCGATAAACTGTATTTGTCCCAAACATATTGTGACCATAGTCTACAAAACCGTTGATTATTTTGAAAGTCTTGATCAAGTCACCACGCATTCGACGTTCCAGTAAAGTCGTTAATCTAAGACGCTGTAACCTTTGACGTCTTACAATTTAAAAGGAAATGGTATTAATCTTTGCGTTCCCAAATTTAATCTTAATTTTATGAGGAACTCTTTTACCTATAAGTGCGTTCAACTGTGGAATAAACTTCCAGTTGATGTCAAGCTGGCCGATAATGTTCATATTTTAAAGTCTAACCTAAGATCAATTCAGTGGTAATCTTGATGTCATTTTTTTTTTTCAGATTTTATTATTATAATTGTAGATTTAATGCACGTTCGTATTTTGAACGAGCACTTGTGCTCTTAGACAAATTATTGTATTGTATGTTTATTTTTTGTGTGAATAGTATAAATAAAGGTAGAGTAAAAGTATAACTTTACTCTGTGCTCTAACAGGAAAATAACCCCCCCCCCCCTCCCCCCTCCTTCCTGCCCGGGAATAAACCCAAATACTTCGGGACACATCACAGGAAACATTCCTGGTCACGTCCGCATTGATTTATTGAAATCCTTTACCACGTAACTGTAAAAACACATTAAGAATGTTTTCAGGCTCAAATCGTCGTCAACAAATAAATAAATGAGAACATTTAGCAGCCCCAAAAATAAGACGTTCTTTAAAAGAAAAGCAAAGAGTGTGCCTGTTTTGGAACTGGAGCTATCGATTATATCCCTCGGTCAAGAACGGTGAGAACAATGACGGTGATCTTACCGGGTCTACGATTTCGTAAGAGGTTTCAATTAAAACATAGAAGCTTTTTAAATGAACTTGTGGAGAAGTGTTTGCGATATTGCAAGGGGTTTCAAAACATCAAAACTAGCTCAAATGCTTAATTAGTGAAGAATTGTTTGCTATTTCTTAAGAGGTTCCAAAACATCGAAGCTTTTTAAGAGAGCTTGTGGAGAAGTGTTTGCGATTTCCCAAGGGGTTTCAAGACATCAAAACTTGCTCAAATGCTTAATTAGTGGAGAAGTGTTTGCGATTTCTTAAGAGGTTCCAGAACATCGAAGCTTTTTAAGTGAGCTTGTGGAGAAGTGTTTGCGATTTCCCAAGGGGTTTCAAGACATCAAAACTTGCTCAAATGCTTAATTAGTGGAGAAGTGTTTGCGATTTCGTAAGAGGTTCCAGAACATCGAAGCTTTTTAAGTGAGCTTGTGGAGAAGTGTTTGCGATTTCCCAAGGGGTTTCAAAACATCAAAAACTTGCTCAAATGCTTAATTAGTGGAGAATTGTTTGCGATTTCTTGAGAGGTTCCAAAACATGGAAGCTTTTTAAGTGAGCTTGTGGAGAAGTGTTCGCGATCTCCCAAGGGGTTTCAAAACATCAAAACTTGCTCAAATGCTTTAAAGTGGAGAAGTGTTTGCGACTTCTTAAGATGTTTCAAAACATCAAAACTTGTTAAGTCAACTAAAACACCTGGAAGAACATCGAGACGTATTTTTTCAATCTATCCAAGAGCGATTGAGATTTTCACTGCAAAAAGTTGAAAGCACAAAAAGGATATCCTTAACTCTATAAAAATGCCCGAAATTTCTTAACAACTTACAAAAAAAAAAAAAGAAGATATTTGCTTCACTTTTGTCTACTTAAATATCCAATGGTATATGTTAGCCTAACTGTTGCTAGAGGTGTTTGCGATGGGTTCTGAAACAACACCCACAATTCCTCTACTCGCTCTGACGAAGGGCTAACGCTCGAAACGTCGGCTTTCCAACTGGTTCACGGGGGTAATTCGACCTTTATCAACACGTTTGATAAAACCCAATTTTCCTGTTTCACTCTCCCACCGACGCAGCACCACAGTTTCTTTAGAAACTAGAAATTGGTATAAAAAACCATTTCCTAGCTGGAGGTGCGAAACTATAATATATGATTTAGCCAAGCCTAAAAGCGGAGCTCCCATCTCTAACCACAGAAAGCAAATTATACACTCTTTTTTTTTTTACAAAAACGTCTAATTTTGGAGCTGAGGCTTAACGTTCTTATATAATTTGGCGTTGTGAGGCTGAAAACGTTCTTAAAGATGTTCTTAAGTTTACATGGTATAGTTTTTCAATAACTGAAATCTTGCGGACTTGACTAGGAAACCTATCAAAGTGCTTACTTCTGTAACGTTAGTTCAAGTACTAACGTATGTCATAAGACCCTGGCAAGTGGGTGACCAACGCTTACCTCTTTTACACGAAATGGTTCCGCGTGGAAAGTTTCGAGAAACAATGCCAGAAGAGAGAGAGAGAGCAATGTCAGTACTTTCCTTTACGCACAAAGATTTTTCAAACCGTTCAAATCCATTTAACAAACGGTTGTGGGCGATTGCTCTCATTTTTGGACCGTATCGTGAACGTGGTACTAACATTCGGCGACGAGCACCATGATAAACAGTTTTTACGTCATTCTGACCAGCGATGCTAGAAGGGATCAGTATCCTGGCAACAAGTCTGCTGATTTTATGATGCAATTGACGAGTTGACCGCACTATCTTGCATAGCAAGTTGAAGGGACTTCAAAATGCGTTAGGGGTCATTTATCTCAAAAGTGAAGATTCACGAGAAAGCACAAGATTTCCAATACATAGATTTAGCCAGTCTAAAAGCGGAGCTCCCGTCTCTAACACCACAAAGCAATTATGCACTCTTTTTTACTGCGTAGATTTCTCTGGTGGACACAGTAGAATGATTAACTTAAGTCATGTAAGGCGAATGGCGTTTTAGTGGATCTTGAAACAAAATGTACCCTTATGGAGCTCAATAATGGAAAGTCAATTGGATAGTGAACAAGACAGGCGCTGCAAAAAAAAAAAAAAAAAAATGGAATCTTAAAAGGGACGAGTAATGGACTTCGACAACAATCTGTCGCCTGTCGAGCCGTAATCAAAGTGAGCTGTAGTTCTAATATTGTATAAGTGTGGTGTTTTGTACAACACTGAAATCAAATGGAAAATTCTCTAGTAACTTATGGGTTTAACAAAGACAGAGACTTGGATCTGTTGTTTGTACTCAATTATGCACAGTCTTCTGGTAACAATTGGAAATTTCACTAATTCTTGTTAGTCAAAAATTATTTGAAAGAAAGCTTTTTGCCCATTTTTGCTTGATAATTCAAGTAAAGGGTTTTTCAGTAAAGGGTTTGATGCTGAACACTGGTGGGAAATTTATTTAGTTGCGTTTTTGACACGGAGTGTAATTTGACACGATCAGGAAGATTGAGTTTCTTGTCTTCACGCACCGTAATGAAAAAGGGTTGTTTGCCTCTTTTAGCAAATATGTTGTTTGTTTCAAAAAATATTTCGCTGGAAAAAGTGGCCTTTATGAATTCATCATGTTGTGTAACATGCGAGCTCATTTGGATAGTTTTTATGGCAATAGTAAAGCATTTTCGTGCCAAAGTAAGGTACGCGTCTTTCTGTTGTGTTAGCTTAATTAAATATAAATATACCATGCGGCGGTAAACTTGATTTCCAACGTACCCTCAAAATTACCTCCAGAACCTACTTTTTGCGTAGAATAATCTTTTAAAATGATGTTCTTGTCTTCTCTGGTGATACTTGGCGATTCGGGAACATTTCGTGAAAAAGCATATGCGTGACATCCACTTTGAAAACCTTTTGACATCCCATTGAAAAAAAACTCGTAAAATATTCGCGGACCGGTCGATTTCTCTGAATTGCTAACGAATATAGAAAGATTTTCACAATAACTAAAAATTCCTGTGTTAAGCATTAGAATTTGACGAAGAGGTAAATGCGACTAAATTTGTTGCGTGCGTTGCTATTTTTGTGATTTGACTGTTGTGCAAATATTAAATTATAAAAAAATATCTACGGATAGAGCGTTAAAAAATCTTTACT
>BLFO01002820.1:34846-52346 GCA_014634245.1 Montipora cactus | reverse complement strand
TTTATATTTGCTGCAAACCTCCTGGTGTATTCCATAGTTCGGAGTAAACTGCACATCGAGAGCCACTCTACGGCATATTTGTAACTTCTGTAATTTCATCTTCTTCTTTAATTTCTATCTTGCGTTTTTCTTTCAACAAGTCGAGAGTGAAGTGAAACTTTTCTAGCGCCCTTTTACTTGAATTTCTTGTCTTCCGTCATTGTAATTTTGGGACCGAATGCCTGGCTATATTTCCTCTTTCTCTGCAAGAGCCGCATATTCCCCGCCCTCCCCTTAACTGTATGTTATATATACCGGTACGTATCAGTTTTGATGTTCGTTTGTGTCCGTATTGTCTCACGGTGGTGTGTGTGTGTGTGTGAGAGAAATAGCGAGAGAAAGCGAGAGAAAGTGAGCGAGAGAAAGCGCTACGGCCGCATAATTTAACTTAACATTTCAGTTTATAGATTCTGTTTAATTGTCAGTGATGTTTCATTCATGCTACTCTTGATCTTGAGGAGCGTTTTGAAAGATTTTTACAGATTATTATTCAAGTAGCAAAGGAAAGAAGTCTTGGCTGCTAACAATCCTGCCTGCTTACCGGGAACAATTCGGTAAGCGAACCCTTTGTTTTAAGGAACATGAAGGTAAGGTCATTAAAACTTGTTTTACAGGTCAGCGCTTCTGGAAAAACGACAAACTTAGCTGCTGTCCGCTGGTTAACACTGTTATTTCATTCCATTTTTCTTTATTCAGGTAATCCACAAACGCATTGGACCGTCAGTCCTGGGAGCGGCTTGACAAGGTAGCAAGAAAGAGCGGAAATAATTAATTGAAGTTAATATTTAACAATTATTCGCCGAAGGCGAGACGAATATTTGCCTCGGTTTTTATTCACCGAGCCTGAGGTGAATAACTGTTTTATCATAATTACATAAGTGATTATTTGAAAAATATGCATTTTCTTTAAAACAATTAATTTATTCGTCTGTCACCTAGACAAAACCGCTGGCGGCCATTTTGAAAAAAACACTTAGGTGATTATCGCGCAATGATCACCTCAAGAGCAACCAATCAGCGATAAGAACTTTAAATAATCACCTAATAAATCACCTAATAAATTTCGCGACCAACTTTATCGGGGGAGATCACTAACTATTTCAAAGGTCCAACAGGGCTTAACTCATCCTCGTCAACACCGACACAAGGCTCTGGGAAACTGTATCTAGAAGAACATGCGCCGTAAGGTTATGGTAGCCAAAAAATTGGCTATTTGAATCTTACGACGCCTGCTCACTCGTCGTGCTAACATGAATGCACCAATTAGAGACTCTTTTGATTGTTCTTCACGAAAACCAATGAGAAGACAGTTTGTTTCAGGGTTCCCCAGAGCTCTTTTCTCCCTCAGCCAAGAGAAGAGCTCTGGGGTCGAGATTGGGCCTAACTAAGGTTGGCTGCCTGACTTACCAATACTCAAGGAACACCCAATATATAACCTTGCATACGGCTGGTGCACCTGAATTTGAATTGACCAATCAGGATAAAGCAGGCGGAAAAAACTTTACTGTCCTGACTTCAATGAAAGTTAACAGGAATAGGATTGAAATAAGGCCATTTATCCCACTGGAGATTGCATTAAACATTCAGGAAAAGGGACTTACGATTTCCAAAACCATATCAGACTGTAAAAAGTGAAAAATATGAAACATTTTGTCTCCAAGCTTTCAATTTGGCGTCAAACGGGTCACCGGCTTCCGGCATGGCAACTCGCTCGTAGTTCGTAGAGAGTCGCCATGTAGGGTAATGGTTGTGTTATTTTGAACAAAATATGCTTTTCCGCGTCAAATTCAATCCGGAATTTTCAACTTAACTATTGGAAAAGGCTATTATCGTGTCGTTTCGATAGGGCAGCTAACTTTTGACTGCCGCTCGTACTGCGGGCGCAGCCGCCGCATGCAAGGAAGTCCTAGAAAAAATCTGTTGCAAATGGAATTGTTGTTTTCTTCACAGATGCTTTTCAATTCGGGTGTTTCGGTAGTGGTTTGGGATATGCATATGGTAAGAATTGAAATCGTTGAATAAGTCAGATAGATGCCGGGAACAAATTTTGTTTTTTATTCGCTGCAGGGTCCGCCAAGATGATAAAAGAAAAAGAGTTACTTTACAAAGAAAAAGAAAAGAAAAGAAGGAAAAAGATAGCTTTAAAGACGAACTGAAAAAGGTGGACTTCTGCTTTCAGAGAGGCTTTAAAGTATGCACCTGTAAGTGAATGTCATTATCAAAAGCTCCAAGCTGTGAACGATAACGCTCTTCATTGTTCTATACTCAGTGATACCTCAGCTTTCTAAGCGTTTCGTAACCAAGAAATGGAAACTACTGATTGGTGTTAAAATTAACCATGAGCTCTTTTCTTAGTCCGCTAAGTTGGTACCTAGCTCCTAATAACTGCTATGAAGGAAGAGAGGGTGGTGGCCGCTTGCCACATAAGCTCTATGAACAGTTAGTTATCTTGGTTCACCCTATTCAACGGAAATGCTGCAGTGTTTTCTCAGGTATGAAAGACTCAATTTAGCTATGACTTTGGTGACCATCTTTAATCACTGGGAAAAGCGGGAATCGCATTGGCTATACCTGAAGAATGAAACTGCTATAATCGAAGTTGCTTCTGATAACTGTGAGAGATTTCAAACCTTTCGTTTAAAAAAGACATTTAAAACCGGTGATTGGCTGCTCCTCCTTTTTGGCTACTGAATGATTTTTTTTACAAATTTGCAATCACAATTCGCTCGTATGGTTTTGTTTCTCCCTCAGTATAGATCATGTGACAATACTCAAGAGATTTGATCATTTGTCTTGTTCATAAAAAGGGCGTATTTGAGCACGAATATTGCGAAATTTGAGAGGAATAATATGGTGGGATAATGTCCCGTCATGTAAATCCTGGAAGCAAAATGTCCAAATGAATAAGGTTTATTTCAAGTCTGATTTGCAGCTATCTACTTTATATTTAGGCAAGAATCATGCCCGAAATTCCACTTAAACACAGGGATATCAGTGCTCCTTGAGAGGATAACACCGGCACGCAGTCTCGACTCTTAATTTGTTGGATGAAGACCGTAAAGCTGTGGTTGCTACAATGAACTTGAACAATTTTCCCATCTGATCATTACCGTATAAAAGAAAGAAAGTTAGAGTTTAGAACGCATTTTACATTGATATCAGTTAATCTGTATGTCAAAGAACTAACTAGGATCTACTGCTTATATCGTTGGAAATGTCTTGTCAAAAGGCTGATCCAATACATATGTATATAATAGTGTGAAAAATGTCAAAGTCATCGGATAAGTAAAACATTGAGGGTAAATTTTGATGCTAGCCTTGCACATTTAAGGCTTACAAAAGGTGTTAAAATAACCAATGCACTAACTAGTGGATAAAGGCCGTTGTGTAAGATAAACGAGTAAAAAATAAATATGAAAATACTAAATAGCTAAATATAAGTAAGGAGGTAAGAAATAAGTTGGGTGTAAAAATATTGCAAAATAAGATAATACTCTCGCGTTCAAAGCACCTTATTAGTAATTAGATTGTTTTATCCTGCGATTGCGCTAACATTTATTTATCAAGGGGTTATACGACTATGCGACATGATAGCATGCGCGGTTCCGCAAGGAGTTTACAATTCAGTGAACAAGTAGAGGCTAACAATATCTACTACATGATGGGAAATGCGCTTGTAAATAACTTAAGGTCAATTATATCATACGCGCCTTTCAAACAACTAACACAACTTCAAAGAAAAGGGGATAATATCACATGACATGATGGTGTACGCGCGAGAGTACAAAGGATATAATTGTGGGCGCGCATATCAGCAAACACCTTACAAATGAACAAGTAGAGGTTTATAATATCTTATCAGCATTTTATGGCGTGTGCACAACAGCACACAGCTTGTGAGTAATTTAAAAAGTAGAGGGGGAAAATCACACGACATGATGGCAAACGCGCTATAGCAAGCAACGTATACATATATCATCAATATTGCTCAATACAATGGAGTGTGCGCTCTTAAAAACAACTTACGATTTACTTAAGAGGCATAAAATCGTATGATATGATACCGTTTGCGCGTCATAAGACGAGCCACCTTCAAATAAAAACAGTGCCACAAAAACGTATCATGAAACGGCGTGCGCGTGTTGCATACTACTGATAAGTAAGTGGGGAATGATAATAACATTCAGGATGGTAAACGCGCATGTGGCTAACTAGATGCCAGTAATATCAAGAGATGGTAGTGTTCGCATTAGCAACAACTTAAATTAATCAACGTACGTATGAATAAGTAGATGGTGACAAACTAATTATATTGTGGCCTTTATCTTACGATATGATAGTGCGCGCTTTTTAACAACTTACAAAAAAAATTAAAGCGAAGGACGATAATTTCACCTAGCTCGATGTTGTGCGCGCGTTGGTAAATAACTTGCGAGTTTATGGTTCATTGTAAAATATCATTAGGATAAACTTGTGCGCGTGCATCTTCGAACAACTTACTAGAGAACAAATAGATGTTTATAAATATCTTATTAGCATTAAATGGTGTGTGTGCACACTGGTTTTGTGCAATTTAGACAGTAAATGGAAATAATATAGTCACTAAGTGAGAGGGGCATAATATCATACGACTTTAAAGCGAGCGCACGTCAGTCGATAAGTTACAAATAAATAAGAAGATTAACAAGAACTTATCATTAAATGTTCGGTGCGTGCTGCATATTTCTGATAAATAAGAAGAGCATAATAATATCATTCATGATACGCTCCTTGGATGCAAATAAATAATTAGAGGGTGTAGTGTAAAAAATTGCTACGATATAATTGACCGCGCGCATCAGTAAACAACTTACAAATGAACAAGTAGATATTTATAAGTTTACTGGTATTTAATGGAATATGCGCATCGGCATATTTGGGTCTTCAGTAATTTACAAAGCAGGTGTAAAATATTATGCGATCTGATGGCAAACGCTCATCGCTTAGCAAGTAACTCGCATGTAAGCAATTAACTAGAGCTTTATAATATACGATATGATGAAATGCGTATGACGAACTGTACTGAAGGGGATGATATCATATGACATGACGACATGCATTAGTAAACAACTTACTTAAGAATAATTAGATGATCATGGTACAGTGCCCTATATCATGATTTGATGGTGCGTGGGTGTTTCTTAACACTTTGCTACAACCTCAAAAGTAAATGGTAATAATATCACGTAACATAACAGCATGAGCGCGTTAGAAGATAACTTGCAAGTGATTAAGTAGAGAGTAATGATGTCATGTGCGCGCATTACCAAGCAATTTAGTTCTATTAAAACAACTACAGAATTTGTTACAGAAATTTATCATTAAGTTAAGTGGCCTGGGCGTATTAGCATAGTACTTGTAAGTAAATAAGTAGGGACTAATATTATAATAATATAAATTAGACACACATGTAAGCAAAGAACTTAACATAGGAATAAATTGATAATGATACTGTCCTACTATTTTGTGATCTGCAAAACAGTGAGTGAAGGGGGGATAGCTGTAATGGCTTTAATTTGCGTGGTCACATGAATGTAATAGCTAGCATTCTACGATACGATGGTGTTCGGGAAATTAGCTAGTTAAGTTAAATGTCACACGATATTATGGCGTGCGCTGATGTACCAAATAATTATTCATAATAAATGCATGAAATATGATAATGAGAGTGTCACTCTTTCTTAAGTAAATGTTTAAACAAGTATTTTAAGAAAACGTTTTTCTTACCTGTTCCTGAATCTGTTTTCATCTAGAATAGTTATGCATTATTGCATTATTGGGATATACTTTAAAGAAGTTGAGGTGTTAACAAGGCCGGAACTTTAATGTGTAATGTGTCAGTGGGAAGGATGGGAAACCATTTGCTTGGCGACGGGCGAGGGACGACTGAAATCGATTTCTCTACACATTGAACTAACTACTAAAACTCTTGGGAAGCTTGGTGTCCTAATTGTCATGCGCCTAAGAGTCATTAAGTGAGAGGGGCATAATATCATACGACTTTAAAGCGAGCGCACGTCAGTCGATAAGTTACATATAAATAAGAAGATTAACAAGAACTTATCATTAAATGTTCGGTGCGTGCTGCATATTTCTGATAAATAAGAAGAGCATAATAATATCATTCATGATACGCTCCTTGGATGCAAATAAATAATTAGAGGGTGTAGGGTAAAAAATTACTACGATACAATTGACCGCGCGCATCAGTAAACAACTTACAAATGAACAAGTAGATATTTATAAGTTTACTGGTATTTAATGGAATATGCGCATCGGCATATTTGGGTCTTCAGTAATTTACAAAGCAGGTGTAAAATATTATGCGATCTGATGGCAAACGCTCATCGCTTAGCAAGTAACTCGCATGTAAGCAATTAACTAGAGCTTTATAATATACGATATGATGAAATGCGTATGACGAACTGTACTGAAGGGGATGATATCATATGACATGACGACATGCATTAGTAAACAACTTACTTAAGAATAATTAGATGATCATGGTACAGTGCCCTATATCATATGATTTGATGGTGCGTGGGTGTTTCTTAACACTTTGCTACAACCTCAAAAGTAAATGGTAATAATATCACGTAACATAACAGCATGAGCGCGTTAGAAAATAACTTGCAAGTGAATAAGTAGAGAGTAATGATGTCATGTGCGCGCATTACCAAGCAATTTAGTTCTATTAAAACAACTGCAGAATTTGTTACAGAAATTTATCATTAAGTTAAATGGCCTGGGCGTATTAGCATAGTACTTGTAAGTAAATAAGTAGGGACTAATACTATAATAATATAAATTAGACACACATGTAAGCAAAGAACTTAACATAGGAATAAATTGATAATGATACTGTCCTACTATTTTGTGATCTGCAAAACAGTGAGTGAAGGGGGGATAGCTGTAATGGCTTTAATTTGCGTGGTCACATGAATGTAATAGCTAGCATTCTACGATACGATGGTGTTCGGGAAATTACTAGTTAAGTTAAATGTCACACGATATTATGGCGTGCGCTGTACCAAATAATTATTCATAATAAATGCATGAAATATGATAGCGCGAGCGCGTTTGCTAACGAATTACTAGCCACGCAGAGGTTATCATCTGCGATCCAATGTCCTTCGGGGACTTATGAAATGTACGATAAGATGGGTGAGTGCTGCGTTGAAAATGTTATATTTTAGGGTGATAATATCGTTTCATATATTTGCACAACCTCTGGTACACTACTAATAAAGAAACGTGAATGCGTGCATGAAACACCGGCGTGCGAAAGTCAACAAACACCTTGGCGTTGGTAAGAGATATTAATGGTGCAAAGTAGGCAAAGATAAGATAAAAACTTAAGACTTTAAGTTAAACAGCTATTATAACCAACCCATCAAGGCCAGAGTCAAAATTTACCCTCAAAAAATAGTATTAAATCTATTTAAACCTTTTTCACCTTCGAAGTTTCTTAGAGCAAGAGTCAAATGGATCAGTTTTTCAGTTTCAGAATGAGAGTGTCACTTTTTCTTAAGTAAATGTTTAAACAGGTATTTTAAGAAAACGTTTTTCTTACCTGTTCCTGAATCTGTTTTCATCTAAAATAGTTATGGTTTACATTTTTGCCAACGCTGGTCTGACCCAGTCCGTGAGGTCTTTGACTGGAAGTTCATCTGACCCGGGGTTTTCCTCCATGGGGCAGGTGGACGTACAACGAGGTTTGTCCCCCAGCTGTCGTTTCACAACTTCTCTCTCATTTGTGCTTAACTCGTGGGCAGAATAACATAGACTTAAGCAATTGCAGGCATATAGAACTGCACTATACATTTGTCTAAATGAAGACCATGAATAAAAAGTAGACTCATAAACAAACCCTTCCTGGGCTTGTCCTTGCATTATTGGGATATACTTTAAAGAAGTTGAGGTGTTAACGAGGCCGGAACTTTAATGTGTAATGTGCCAGTGGGAAGGATGGGAAACCATTTGCTTGGCGACGGGCGAGGGACGACTGAAATCGATTGCTCTACACATTGAACTACTAAAACTCTTGGGAAGCTTGGTGTCCTAATTGTCATGCGCCTAAGAGTTTAGAAATGAAGCAGTAGTTGTTAATAGTTATCAAATATATCAAAATCTACAAATGCAACTGTTATCAGTCGTTAATTTGGCAGGACTGGTAAGAATAAATGCAGCTATTTCTCTTTACTTGAGGACCAGAGTATATGGGGCCGGCACTTTGTGAGGTAAATATGTCCGTATTCCCAGATGTGATCATGAGTGACGTTAAAATTGGAGTGAAGAGCATTGGGATATTTCGTTATTCAAAATCGTCATGCAACTAGTTACCAGCACGTATCATCATGAATCTGGTTACCTGGACATATCTGCCCCTTCCCCAATTAATAGACCTTTTTGCCGATACGGCGGCCATTTTGATTTCTATTGTTTCGAAAGACATTATGGGATGCTCAGGGGGCAAATTAATATGTTTTTGCCCCCTGGGCATCCCATAATAGCTATTTGAAACAATAGAAATCAAAATGGCCGCCGTATCTGCACGTATTTATCGTATTTATCACAATTTAAGTATCTCACGTTACTATCATTGCAACCCGTGTATAAGGGGAGTCCTTAAAGCCCTTCCTAAAAAAGTTATAGGTGCACCACTTGTGCATGACATTGATAATTCATAATATTTAAGGCAATAACGTAGTATGATACCAGGGACCCGAAGATTTCTAAATTCCAAAAACTACTTTTATCTATCCAACTACTAGGTGGTTACAGTCACTTTTGGACTAACCTGCGATCAGGCGTTCTTTTCTTTAGAGATTTAGAGGGTGCGAAGAGTACTTTTCGCGTTTTCTCTAAAGAAAAGTACCCCTGATCACAGGCTCCCCAAGCTGAAAATAAGTGGTGTATGCGACAGTTTGTGTATATAGAGAATTGTATGGGAAAATCACCGATCGTAAATAATTGTGTAAATAACTATCTCATTTGAAATAAAGTTTTCCTACCTCAAATGTGTGACCAACTTGTCTCTTTTGCCGAGTTTTGAGCCATTCTGAGGCCGTTTAGTGAAGTGATCCGGAAAGCCGTTACTGAAATAATAGGAAGGCCGGTAACTCCATCCATCGCCGGCCAGACCTCACTCCACAAATCGTTTTCTCCTCAACAGGAAAAGTCCCGAATCGCAATAAAAACAACAGTTTCATAAAGCCCAATAAATTTCACTCCAAATACGTGTGTTTCGGCGGGCCGAAAGACTCGTGACGAACGAAAACTTTGCCTTAAAATTCACGTCTTCGGCTTTCCTCAGAGGCTTGT
Source organism: Montipora cactus (assembly GCA_014634245.1). NCBI lineage: Eukaryota > Metazoa > Cnidaria > Anthozoa > Scleractinia > Acroporidae > Montipora > Montipora cactus. The sequence goes on along the minus strand of BLFO01002820.1, from coordinate 42,944 downwards.
GACCGGGCAGTCAACAACGGAAACTCGCAAGATGGTTTCACCCTCAACTCTGATTGGTCCATTTGAATTTGACCGCGCGCTGGCAACACGACCGTTGTTGACTGCCCGGTCACAAGTCAACAACTTGGTCTGACAGTTTTATCCATTGTCGTCAAGTAAATTAGAGACAGCAAACAAGCAAGGCCACTGCCGTATCAAAATACTGCTTACTCAGAATTAAATGGCTTAACACCTACGAGGAATGAGCCAAGATCTACAGCGATCTATGTTCTAAGGGTAAAGTGACTCCACGCCACCCTAGAGACTAAGTGCTGCAGGCCACTGCAGGTATATTAAAATGTATACAGAAATTTGGTGCTCTTAACTTAAGCTATTGTCTGTAGCTATCGCGTCAACTTGTCGCGCCAAACAGAACAAATTTTGCATTTTGCTAATCGAAGAGCTTTTTAAATGCTAAGAGTTGCTGCACGTAAAATTTAAATCAGAGATGACACTTCCAGGCGACAGTTGCAGTTCATTTGCTCAGAGTGACACACTCACTAATATGGGAAAGGTCAAACAAACCGAGAACTTGCAAGATCTTTTAGCATAGCTCCTAGGTTGTTACAGTCGATCTATGCCACGCGTGGCCAGTATCCGGTAGACTGAAATGAACATCCGGATTCCTCTTTGGAGCTTCCGAGATTTGAATGGAATCTTGAAGCTTTGGTACGAAAAATGCACAATAACTGAACAATAATTCATCAAACGCTTGAAATAGTTTTCACTTTTCAAAAACCGTTTATTTTATAATGAAACGGAAGTTCGTAGCTAACTATTTGCGATATATCAAGGAAATATCCACTGGAAAAAGCAAAGTTTCAGGGGCGGATCTAGGGGAAGGGTGCAGGGGATGTGCACCCCCTCCCCCCTTAGATGACCTGCGGCTTTCTGATGTAACTGGTATTCTGCAAAAAAAACAAAAAACGTCCCCAGTCAGCTTCCCCATTCAGCTTCCCCATTCCATAGTGGTGCACCCCCCCCCACCCCTCCTAAGAAAAACCCTGGATGCACCCCTGAATTTAAAACTGGTACGCAGATTTGAATACTCAGTCAGTTCAAATTTCAAAACTACTGATGAAGCGTGACGTAGCTTGACCGTAATTACCGAAACGTGGCATAACACATAGCTTACAAGAACACTATTTAAAGGTCAAATTTAAAGAAACGTGCTGGATAGATGTAATAGACACTTTATTGACAAACAGCTACAAACATATTGCAGCCATAAGCTAAATCGTGTTAAGATTAACACATAAGATGACAATAAGAATAATAAACGACTATTCATAAGAATACAAATTCACCAGAATCATTTATGACCTATTTGCTACACGAAGGGATAAAAAGAGAAAATCCGGAACCCTGATGATCAGTTCAGCGAATTCCACTTAAGTCCATACTCCCGGATATACCAGAGCACCAGTCCTCCGCATTCGCTTTGTGGATTTTGTTTCCTTCCTGTGATATCTTTGAAATTCGTTTGTGTCTGTGGCGCGGCGAAAATGTCCTGATAAAGGTCAACTGATTTCTGGCAGAAAAACTCGGGAAAAGTTTCTTGGGCGACGCTTACGTCTTTGTCACTTACTTTGATCTCGCGAAACTTCAATCCTTCTCCATGTACATCTTTCTTTGGATTTCCAGCTGTCACTTGTCCGTTTTCTCGGCAAGCCGTACGTTTTACATCATCTGTTACGCTGCTCTCATTTACCCCTCGACTAGTAGTAGAATCTTTGTTCTGACTCGAGCTACACATTCTAAACAGTTCAGTGGAACCGAAATTAGTTGAATCGCTAGGATTGCAGTATTTTCTAGTGACGATTACAACACTGCTTCAAACGTTTAACGCAACTAAGAGCCCTGCGCTGCTGTGCTGGACTGTGCGTTTTGAATCCTTAAAAACATTTTTCACTCTTGTACCAAGCGCTTTGCCCCGTGAAGTGATTGGCTATAGACTCGAAGTTATGTCAACAGAAACTGATTATAAATTCTTCACCATCACGTACACTAGAGAGGACCAGTTAAATTACCGATTTCATTTTGTTTTTGTTTGAAGGAATACACTACTGTCATTGTTTTTGAATAAAACTATGAAATGTGCTTTCAATGTTGCTCAAGACGGACGTGCGTGAAAGAGCATTTCGCGTCAGAGTTCAAACAAAATCGCTCGTACCATTACCATCACAACCTGATAATGGGATCTGTCCCACACTTCCCGGAAGGACGACCTATTTTCTTGCCAAAGATCCAATCAATGTATTGAACCAGCTGGAGCAAAATTAAATATTCCATTTGCTGTTGTATATAGTTTCCATGTTAAGGATACTTGGCAACAAGAGGACTTTTATTTCATGTTGCCACCAAGGTCGTAGCGAGTATCAATTTCGTCACAGTTAATCGATTTTGTTCAACTAAGGCTCCGCTGCTAAAGCTATGCTACGTTATTAGAAAACCTGACTATCCGTATCACGAAACCGCAATTGAAATCGCCCTAACCTCAAAGCGACATGAATTTAAACCAACACTTCGTGTTTGAAATCGTTCATTGATAAAATAACAAGCAAAGCAATGTGCTAATTTCATGGTCAGCATGGTGACATCTTCCTTTTTACTCGAATGCTTATTAAATGCGGCATCAATTTGTTGAGTAGATAAGACTTTTATTTTCGAAAAAACCTACTCGTCCTGGTTATCGATATTCGCTGAAAAGTGACTGATTTACCAGATTCAATGCAATTCTGTTTTCGCGACTCTACGTGTGTGATCGAAAAGAACATGTTTCATTCGCATCTTGATTTACCAAACAGAATTGTGGACACCGACACCGAATTCAAGGACGTGCTTCAAACTCAAGGGAGAACAAAACTTTTTAAGATTACGATTAACTTTTAAGATATTTGGTATATTTGTAATTATTAACATTATTCATTATCCGCTTTATTATTTGTAGCAGAGTGTGTTACTGATTAAATTATTAACAGATTGTATTACGATACTTTTAAATTGAATTTGTTCTGTTCTGTAGGAGTCGAAAATAGGAGCCAATCACTACCAACTCAGTGACGCTTTCCTTACCAACGACCTCTGAATTTCTCTCCCTTTCAAAGTAATTTTCTGTCTTATTTCGGTTTGAGACCAAGTGGCAGTAACCTCTCAAAAAGACTGAGGAGTTTGAAAAACGAAATTTTTTAATGCATTTATGACAAGTAGTTGCATGCTGTTTGCCGCAAAACGCAAATTATGACATTTCATTAAATTCTAAATTCGCTTGACGTCGAGAAGTATCAGGGTTTTTATGCGTTTTAATGCGTCTCCTTCCATTTCATTTCAGTGTGAATTCAAGCGAAGGAACAGGGGCACCCAACGACCAATTTGTTGTAAAATGTATTATTATACCCCAGTTAATGAAAATAAATGTTATTAAGGCATTTTCAGGTGTTTTTCAGTGTTGCTGGGAAAACATTATCTGTTCCTTTTTCCCAGCAAGACACACAAGAAATTTCCCAGCCAGCTAGATAAAATTGGTTGGTTTCCCAGCCAGCTGATCAAATTTATTTCCCAGCCAGGAATTCCGCGCGCTTTCAAATCCCTCGATCCGAAACGACCAAACAAAAGCGACAAAACCGGGACAAAACAGGTTTTTTTCCGCAAGCGCAATCACTCTGACCAGCCGTCGTATGTTTGTGACTACTCTCTCGGAGAGGAAAGGGGTTTTTTTTTTTTTTTTTTTAGTCGTCCTCAGTCTTCAGAGTTTCTACAGCCAGCTCGGGTTGAAATGCTAGAAAAAGTCAGTAATTCCCAGGCAAAACCTCTATCAATAACAAAATTTCCCAGCCAGCTCATCGAAACACCTGTATTTTTGCCAGCCAGCAAGATTCGTCTGGGGAACAGATAAAGTGAGGAACAGATTCGTTGGGTGCCCCTGAAGGAAGCCGCCAGCTTTAGGAATATTCTAAACACCAAGGAAAGTACATTGAACCACGCCATTAGGAACATTTGTAACAAAAGCAATTTTTACCAATTTATTGAGTTCAGTATAGCGTAACTTTTACTATACTAATGGTCAGGGCTAAACGCCGTATTTCTGTTTCCTTTTCGCTTTTCAGGTTACCATGGCTAGTAATGTAAATAACGAATTTTGAAAAAAATCTCATCTATTACAGCTATTAAAAAACTTTTTCCACAGTAATAAATTGATTACCTTCGTTTGTGGCATTGAGAATTAACTTTCGTGAAGTTCGGATTGTGTATTACGTAATGATTTATTACAATTACTTTGGTTGAAAAGTAATGATAGATTGGACTCCGGAACCTTTTTGTATTTTTAAAATAAAACTTTAATGAAAGCGTATGTTTATGAGGGGAAAGAAAACTATAGAATATTTATATATATTTCGTTCAAAAGCTCTTTGCTACGAGTTAAAAAATGTCTCCGGAACTCTTACATAATTAAATGTATAGAAGTTGAATATATTATTTTAAGTTCTTAGCCAAAGAATTTCAGCCATAATTCAATATATTCTTGCTCTTTCTTGGTCCTTTTTAGTATAAGAAAAGCATTTCTTCCTCGCTGCGACGTCGGGGACGACAGTGAAGTAACCCGGTAAAATTCTGTTTCATCCCATGGGGTTTCCATCAGGTCCGAGGAGAGTGAAAAGCGAGTCTTTTTGCTTGAAATCCGCCAAATCTAGCTCGATTCTTTGGTAATTAGTCCGCGCTATATGTACCACAATCGATGACCTTTGAACGTTTGGGTTCTTTCACTAACTGTGATTCACTTTGGAGCACCTCGGTTTGGCAGGGCCTCTGTCCGTCATCACTCCATTCATTGTACACAATTGAGGCTTGTACAAAATCTTTTTTCTAGACAGTCGATATTTTTTGGTCGACAAAATACAATTTTTGGCATTTCAACTCTTCGTGGGCTCAACGGCGGCAAGCTATTACTTTGTCCACAAAACTGAACAGGATGATAGAATGTTCAATCTCCTTTAAAGAATTAGAATCGTCTATGATAAACAATTCAAAAATATATCACACGTACTATATCTACCACCAAAGGCTTTAAAAGAATAGCGCTTATAACCTACAATTGAATGAATTAAAATTCTTCATCGAAATACAGTTTAAGAGTTGCTTTTCGCCTTTACCGCTGAATTTAGTTTAGAAAAATAAATTACTGTACGAGAGAACTGTGTTTTTGATAGGACTCGCCAATAAAGGGACCATTACATGTATAGACATATTTTTCGCTCAACGTTTGCTAATCCTTTAAAAAAGCTTCGATTTCTCTGAATGTCAAGAAAAACGTGAGTTAAATCGCTTGGTATAGTTGTAGCACGTGCCAATGCTTATCGTTTTCCTGAGTTTCATCTGCCAGGGGGCCATATACTTGAAAACTATTTGGACCAATACACCGCTAGTGGACTCATTTTACGTGATCTAGTTGTAGCATAAGGAATATGAAAACTCGATGCCTTGCTGTCCTTTATTAATTTAGGAGGGAAAAACTTGATTATAAAGAGCAAATAAGATGTAGGGTCATAATCCTTCCTGGAGTAATACCATCCAGTTTGAATTTTTTTTTCCTTCCGGATAAGTTAACATGTACCGTACCGACTCTACAGAAAGGTTTACTGCTTTAATATCTTCCTTACTCTAATTTAATCCAGATGATCCTGTAAGAAGGTTTGAGGTGGGAACGTAAACGTATCACGTGGAAAGGTCAATAATTATAGAAGTGGGTCACAAAACACCCGATTCCATTTACTTTGTTGCCTGCAACACGTGCTATCTTAAAGCAGATCACGATTTCTAATCAGCTTTTTGTTGTGTTCAAGCTGTAAATATTGACATTTGAACTCGCTTAAGTGTTTGTTCGGGCATACTGCTAACGCGATAGGAGAAAAATGATGGTGTCAGGATTTTGTTGTAATAAATGACTTAAATGTATGGCTCAATTACTTTTTTTTTTCGATTTACGAAGAAAGAAATGTGATCACTAATGGTATATTTATCTTGAGTGCTTTCCCTTTTCTCATTTCTTCTCTCTCGCTAAATTGCTGAAGGGTCTTGCTTATTCTCGTAAAATTTCTAGAAACTTCTCGTTAATCCTTCCAATTGAAGAAGGATTTGATTCTTCTTTTTGAGAAGAGATCTTCCTGCCTATATTATAGTCTAGAGAGCTGACACACGTGCGAGCATAGTCTGACGTACCATTAATCTGGTTGGATTGCTGTTTAGTATCTATTAAGCGACAAAGAGTGCTTTTCATTTTTCAGGAAATTCCAATTTCGGTGACCGTTGCCAAACAGTGTAACCGAGCGACGGTCGTCAAAAAATTGGAATTGGACAAACTTTCAAAGGGAAAGGAACGCTCCAGCCGGAATGAAGAGCTACCTTAAAACGTAGTCCTAACTTTTCTGTCGGAAATTCCCAAAACCTGTCTTGCAAAAATTTAGCTTACACTCGAAATTATAAAATTTTGGCACCCACATATTAGCAAAAAAGTCGGTGGTTCGTGGAAAACTTAAACAGTGACAATTTAAGTGGATTCCCTAGAAATAGAACTTGTCATAGATTTCCGATGAAACCTCGCACACTGTTGTAACATGTCAAGGAGATGGTAAAAAATGTAATAAAAAGGGGGAGTCACTGTGCTCGTTTCCGGGGTACAACGCTGACGAATACGGCTATTTGAGCTACTTTGACAACTGCCGCGCACCCCCAATGTTGGACAAATTAAGCTCGATTTTATAAATGTAATCCAACGTATAACGGGATAGATTGGTGTCATTCTATGGTTAATTCAAGTACGTAACTGAAAAATGTATGTATTTATAATGCCTTTGTGAGTACTTAACACTCCAAAATAGATTTAACTTAAGTGCGGGCTGTTCGACTCTTAATGTCTCCTTCCGTACAATTTTATGACATTGGCAAAAAACTGGCCATAGATTTTTGCTGATTTTTTCACTACTCCATGAAGACACCGTTCTCAGAGAATATATGAAATGAAAAATTGGGGTCACCGTACTCGTTCAGGAGAAAATCGCCATTCCTTGAATGATTAGGCTTGGAGTCAATGAAAATCCGCCATTTTATCTATGTGCCTGCTCTACTGCTGGCACCAATGACACAAGAAATTATGCGCAGTAGGGTTGTGCGATGCAAAACCAGGGAATCACCTTAAGCGCATTGCTCTTGTCTTCGCTGCAAGCTACCTAAGTCAAGTTTGATTTTCGTTAAAAGTGAAAGTAAAGGTTACCCTGCTTGGCAAAGGTTTCCTTGATTTCCCTTTCTAGCGAGTAGGAAAGAAAACCACTGCACAAATTTCCTCGACGTTCTGTAACGCATTCGTGACTTGACGTCAATACAACGCCATTTCCACTCTTCCGCCACTGGACAGGTGTTAAAATTCAAACTGGATGTTTCTCGCTATGTAAGGAAATCAAGGAAACCTTTGACAAGCAGGATAAAAAACTATCTAGAGAATGAGAATTTTTTTCAGCAAACACACCTATGAAATACAACCGAGCAATGCCATGCACAATTCTGTACATCCTAACAGCCTTTCGCTGCATGAGGAAGTCATCTAATGATTACTGTTATGAACTATGTTTGCTGCCTTTAAAAACTGTTTTCTTTTTTTTGAAATTTTGATCACACTTCATATTTGCTAGTCATATCCGCGTGGAGGCTGGAACTGAATAACATTTGCAACATGTGATTCAGGAAAGAAATCGTGTAGAACCGGCATTTTGGTTGTTGTCGCTATTTTCAAAGAAAAGTATTTGTTCTTTGCCCGCCGGAAAGAATGAAATTTGGTTGACAGCCCTGCATACCAATTACTCAAGTGTTTAAGGACGTTCGCGCCAATTGTTTCTGCGCATCCTTACTGCGCACGCAAATGCACACGCCACGTCATGCACGAGCGCGCGCGCTAAGTAATAAAATGAGAAATGATAGGGTAAAAGGCCATTGCTATAGCTTTGCCTGGATTTGACGCTCTTGGACGTTTGGTGACCCCTATTTTTCTTTCCAGAAACGGATTTTATTT
>BLFO01002820.1:24846-29846 GCA_014634245.1 Montipora cactus | reverse complement strand
AGTTTTTTCCGCCTAAAACCTTTCTCAGTCAGCCCCATCCCCCTTACCCTCCTTACGCTAGCTAAAAAAATTCATCTGCACAAATACAATTAACCTTGCACACCGCTGAGGGAATGCCTGTGACGCACGACAGTCTCGTTTACGCATTCCAATGTCCTGCCCTTTTACCAGGTTCTTGGGAAAATATGGTTTACCAGGAATAACTAAAGCGAAATTATTTAAACATTTACCCCACGCTGTTTTCATATTGTGTTATTTTATAAAACGAGAAAAGGACACATCTTGTTCCAGGTTGCAGTGAAATTGAATTTGTCGCGACCGGAAAATTGTATTGCGTGACGTAAGTCATCGTTGTGTTTGAATATCACGTGCACCGTGTGCGTGATCGCTGAGAGCTTTTGTCGAGAGAGAAGTTGTAAGAAAGCAAAAAGTGAGATCCATTAAACCAGATTGTTTGAATAACGTGAGTGTCTTTTGTCGGCCAAACCAAATTCCCGACAGAAAAGTGGCGACCTCGCCAGGACCGAAGAAAGATGGCGAAAACGATCGATCAGCTTACGAAAGTGGTCAACGCAGAACTGAAAAACCTGAAGCTTACGCAAGGACAAGCGATGACCGCGATCGGGGATAAAGCGGTTCTATCGATGGAAAGGATACAAAACGCTTTAAAGAAGAAAGTGGAAGAAGTCTACGACTTTAAGACCGAAATTCAAGAACTGATGTTTGAGGAAGAAAAGGAGGAGGACGAAATCGTACAGCAGGGCGAAGAAATTTAAGAACGTGTTAGTATGATTGAGAAGACAATCGACCAGGTCGACGCGGTGATCAACGAATGCAAACAAGTCGAAGCACAAGCCGAAAAGAAAGAAAAAGAGCAGCACGACGCACAGCTCAGGGAGAAACGGTACGAAGAGGAAATGCAGTTCGAGAAAGCTAAATTGGAGCAAAAACTAAAATTTCGAGAAGAAAACCGAAGAAATAAAGGAGCAAAACATCAACGCCAAGCTGCCAAAACTTGCCATCACCAAGTTCAAGGGTACACCTGCTGACTGGCTGTGGTTTTGGGGCCAATTCGCAGCGGAAGTTGACGCGACAAATGTTTTGCGGATTACAAAGTTCTCTTACCTTAAGGAGCTTTTGGAGCCTCAAGTTCGATCGTCCATAGATGGTCTTCCGTTCACCACCGAAGGCTACGAACGAGCGAAGAATATCCTGACAAGGAAATTCGAAAAGGAGAGCGAGATCGTAAATGCCGTAAGGATGACACTGAACAAATTAGAAGGAATTAGAGGAGATTTAGAGAGAACCGACGACGATTGGCAAGAATCGAAATTCGACCAGCTTGTCGAGGCGTTGCGAAAGTGGACCTTGAGGAACCCACCGAAGTCCGATGATGATCCTGACCACGAGAAACCACCGTCATGGAAGCCGCCATTCAAACCTCCACCTAAATTCCCTAAGTCACGAAACGGAATGTTTAACTCGAGGCAAGAAGAATGGAAAACACGACCATGCGTGTACTGTGAATCGAGCGAGCACAAATCAGTCGACTGTGACAAGATAGTGGGCGGGGCACTACGGAAAAAGTACCTCAGTGACAAAAGGTTGTGTTTTAACTGCACTGGTACAAGGCACCGGGCTGCAGAGTGTCGTATCGTTAGAAGTTGTCAAAAATGTAATGGCAGACACCACACATCAATCTGTGATAGGGATTCCCAACAGAGCGATCAGGATGTTGTTAGCTACTGGTGAAGGAGCAGTCATTTACCCCGTCGTGGTTGTTGATGTAGATGGCATAAAATGCCGAGCATTACTGGACACTGGTGCCGGAAGTTCTTATGCCTCAGCAGCCCTTATCAAGCGACTTGGAAAACAACCGTCAAGGATGGAGCACAAGAGAATTCACATGAAGATGTGTTCGACTAACCAGAAGATTTATCAGTATGATGTCAAGATTTCCAGCGTTGTGGGAGATTTTAACACGGCCGCATCAGTCAGTAAGGTAGATAGGAGTGTTCTGCTGACCATCCCTAACCCAAGATATGCTGACAAGATTCACCAGTACCCCCACCTGCAGGGAGTATTCATGAATGATGAGGACAAGAGGCCAGAGCTACCCATCCATTTGATACTGGGAGCAAGTGAGTACTCCAGAATTAAGACCGACACAAAGCCACGGATTGGAAAAGCTGGCGAACTAGTTGCTGAGCTAACTTCACTGGGATGGACAATGATGTCGTCTGGAAAAGAAGCGCACATGGGGAGCATTTATCTCACCAGAACCTCGTCCACTGATTACGAGCAGCTATGCAGTCTAGACGTGTTAGGTCTTCAGGACGGACCAGACGGTGATCAGCAATCAGTGTACAATGATTTTAAAGAGCAATTGAGACGCAGCGACGAAGGATAGTATGAAACAGGGTTACTATGGAAACATGGCCATGATCTCCTCCCAATCAATAAACAGGGAAGTCTGAGAAGACTGGAAAGCCTTCTCAAGAAATTGCAAAAAGAGCCCAACCTTCTGGACCAGTATGATGAAGTCATTCAAGACCAGTTGGCGAAAGGAATCGTAGAGAGAGTGTTGTCAGATCTGGTTGGAAGAGAATTCTACATCCCACATAAGCCTGTTGTCAGAGAGTCTGCAGAATCCACCAAACTGCGAATCGTCTTCGATGCATCAGCTAGATCGAACGAAAGAAGTTCGTCACTGAACGACTGTTTAGAGAAAGGACTACCCCTCCAAAACTTGCTGTGGGACATTCTAGTAAGAAACCGATTGAAACCTGTGGCATTGGCAGGTGACCTCAAACAGACGTTCCTACAAGTCCGTATACGACTGGAGGATCGAGATGCCCTGAGATTTCACTGGATCAAGGACAAGGAAACGTCAAATGTAGAAGTTTTGAGATTTACCCGTGCATTGTTCGGACTTGTCCAGTCACCATTCTTGTTAGGAGGAACACTGCATCAACACTTAGAAGGTATGAAAGAAAGATACCCATGTGCAGGGGAAGAAATCAAGAAGAGTCTATACGTCGACGATGTTATCACCGGTGGAAACGACAGAGAAGGTCTGCAAGCTGAAAGAATCGGCCGTCGCAGTATTTGGAGAAGCACAGTTTGAGTTACACAAGTGGCATTCAAATGAGCCAGAGTTAGAAGCAAGCGGTGAACCAGAAGACGGGAAACAAAGCTATGCCAAAGAACAACTTGGAGTCAAACCCGGAGAAACCGAGATGTTGGGGCTACCATGGAACATAACCGAAGACAGCATTGCCGTCACATTCCGAGAGGCCTCCCCAGAAGTGTCTAAAAAAGAGATGCTGCAGTTCCTTGCTTCAGTTTATGACCCACTTGGTCTAGCTTCACCGGTATCACTTGTAGGGAAACTTTTGTATCGAGAAGTCTGTGACCAACATCTCCCATGGGACCAGAAAGTACCTGAGACGGTCACGAACCAGTGGAAAAGATTTGAGAGGAGCCTTCCAGACCAGTGGGTAGTTTTAAGAAAATATCAGACCGCGGTGGCACAACTTTGATCAACTCCATTCCCAAGCTCTCTGATCTTCTTATGTAAAGTAATTGCAATCGACTGACAACAACGATATAGGGAATTCAATTTACAAAACTTTAACAGCTCCATCATGACAATTTTGCCCACCTTTCTCGTTTTCTGTGGCCTTACCGTTGTCCAAAACGACGCCAGACTAAACTCCCTCCGGTAAGCACTGAATTGAACCGCAAAGAACAAAAGTAAAATCAAATTCTGTGTTCATTTCATAAGAACATTTCATAAGAACCTGATCAAAATAAATCATACAAAACATTCTGCTTACCTTATAGCGGACCTTCAAGTTCCTGGATAAAAAACTGTACGTTGTTCAAAAGAGAACTACTTGCTGTAGGACTGGACTATCTCGTACTCATCTCGACAACGATTGTGAACAAGGGCACAAATGATTGCAGCGAGCGATTTGGTAGGTGAATAACGTTAAGGATCTCGGGGTTCAGAACAGTTGTCTCCCGCGCAGCCATTCGTGACGTCAGGCAGCACATGAACATGAATCGAACAAAAATGCCTTACCTTGTCTTCTCGATACCTTATCAGTGTTTTTGTGGCGTACTTTAATCATTTCAGCGCTATTCCTGTGGGTTGTAGGTTCGCTGTTTTCTCTCTCCATTTACTGATATATATGAGGGAAACGGTAGAACCAAAACTCCCTAGAACCGCGCTGAAACGGCCAGAAATGATAAAAACTTGCCATAAATAAGACAAGGACGCAAGGTAAGAAATTCTGGTGTAATTTTATTTCTATTTTAATTCCCTAAATAACGATCGCTAAATTCCCGATACAAACCCTTATATAATTTATGTAACGCAGCAACGATACTCCGTGAGCTTGGGGTACCTTCGCACGAACACTTGCATGAAGACTCTTGGGTCTCAAATATAATTGATCCCGCCTGACCTTTATCTATTATCACCATTACATTACAGCAGCAACTCAAACAGGCAACAGACAAGGAGTCTGATCTGATCTGATCTGATCTGATGCCTTTATCATTCCATCTCGGAACATAGGCCACTGACAAAGTCCCTCCAGTCCCCTCTGTTCCTGGACAGGTGTTCGAGCTGGTGCCAAGAGAGACCTCTCGACTGGATGGTATGGTCTGTGTCTCTCTTCCAGCTGTCACGCGGTCTCTCTCTTGCCGTCTACTTCCCTGTGGGTTCCAACCAAGGGCCTGTCGAGCAATGCAATCGTTCGATCTCCTAAGTGTATGGCCAATCCAGGCCCATTTTCTGCTCATTATCTGTTGCCTCACAGTTAACTAATTTTTAATTTTGTGTAATTAAAAACCATAATTTGGTACCTCTTATGGGTGAAACAAATTTAATGCCACGCCCCACAAGACAGGATCTTGGTACCTGTTCTTTTCAAAATTTCCGACGAGCACGCCCGTCCTTTTTAGATGGGAGTCCCCCCCCCCCCCCCCCC
>BLFO01002820.1:16247-21426 GCA_014634245.1 Montipora cactus | reverse complement strand
ATATATATATATATATATATATATATAGAATGTATTTTAGTATTTTAAAACGCTCCTTTATATAGAGACTTATGTTCCGTAAGAGGACATAGGCTACGCTTTGCGCCCTATGTACTTTTAACATTAGAGCATCCATACGTGTATACTGCAGATAATAATAATAATAATAAAGCAAGAGAATTGAGGAAGTTATGGAAAATGAAAACAATGGTAATTCCTATTCTAATCGGAACATTTGGAATAGTTGCAAAGGGTTTAAAGAGGAAACTAGAGAATATTGGTATAGAGACCAAGATAGACGAGCTTCAGAAAAGTGTGATTCTGAACACGGCAAGGATTCTTAGGAAGGTCCTAGAAGTTTGAGGAGACTTGTTGTCACCAAGCTTCCTGGAGCACTGAAGTTCCATTGGAAATCCAATGTGCGAAAACAAGATAATGATGATGATGATGATGATAATAATCTAAGGGGCTGTTTACATGGAGGGAGGAAGATATTAGATAGCCAATCAATTTCCAGAAATTTGTACCAACTATTGTCGTTGTTCTTTCTTAACGATAATTTTAATACATTAACATTCTCGTCAAATGAACAACTAACAGTAGTTTAACATTTCATATCCACAGATTACATAAATTTAGAATATAACTATGGATAACTAAGAATATCTAAAACTAAGGTTTTTGTAAAAAATAAAATTGACCGCCTCTCAAAGGGCTTTCAGGAACAATGAAAGCAATGATGCATAAGAACAGAACAGAACAGTTAAGAATCCCACCTGGCGGGAGTCATACTATTTGGCTATTAGGGACCTTACAATTTACAATCGCTAAGTCAACTACAACATCAGTTAAAATTTGAAACTTTTTGGCGATTATTCCACTTCGTTAAACCTCTAAAACCTAACCTCACTATCCAGGAATTGAATTGGCTGGAAAGGTGATCAAGCGGAGAAAGCAATTTAAAAGTTTACCGTTGTGTGTTCATGCTGTCCTTTGAACTTAAGGATCATTTCACGTTGCAGATTTGTAGAGAGTGGGCAAGAAACAAACCAAACTTTTAAATGCATGGGCAGAGCTATTGTTTTGCTTATTAAACACCATTGTAAAGTTGCGTTTCTTTTGAGGTTGCCGTTGTGGAATCGTAAGGTCCCTATTTTAAAAGAGCAACCGAGATGTTAAACTAGGGCTGATTATAAAGATAAAACTGAGTTGGTGGTCAGAGCAGGACTTGAACCCAGATGCTCTAGACTTCAAGTCCGGCGACCGGACCACTCAACCACGCTGGCACTTAGCTTACAGAACAAAATCTTATCTTGTAACGATCAAAACAAACTATCTCCTCGTGTCAGATAATTAACTTCAGTTCTACCAGGGGAATTTTTCAGTCTCTTTCTAAGAACGTCATGCAAAACGTTAAAGAGTTAAGATGATCACTACTCTCAATTCAAATCGACTATAAACCATATTTAAGTTTTATCTTGAGACTAAGGCCGCGTTTACATGAGAAACGGAATGAGTTTCAGGTGCTTTTTGTCAGCAGTCCTTATCTGAACTAAAATGAATCTCATCCAGGATGAAACTCATCTCGCTTGTCATGTAAATTGACAATTGGCTCACAGCCAGGGATAAAAGTGTGAAACCTGTTTACAAGGATTTTTCATCCCTGTGCTGAGGACCGTGTCGAAACTTAATACTTGGACGTGGGGACAAGGACGGTTTGATAACTGAACACATGGATTTCGAGCGGTTTTCAAATGAATGTCGTAAAACCAAAACCAAAGTAATTACTTTGGCCAATCAGGAAGGACGGAGACAATCCAGTAAACCAATCAAAACTCGAAATAATTACACGTAGCCGAGACAAAGCGCAGGAAAATGTGCACGCGCGACCCACGATTGGTTTTGCTTTCACTTCTGATTGGTTGAAAAAGTGGCGCGGGAACTTTGAACCAATCACTGAGTGAAGTAATCATAAACCAAAGCAATTCACTAATTACTTTCGACACTCAATTGAAAACCGCTCCAAAATCCACTGAACAAGGAGTTGTACTGCTTTTCACTTTAGTTCCAACATCTCGCTTATTTTGTAAAAAAAAAGTGTCTCCACTTCCCTCGCTCTCTCGTCCTCGCCTTTCCCCGTCCCTACGTCCTCTCACACTGGCAAGGATACAAATGTCACACTGATATGACTTGGTAACATCATATCATGTTCATATGGCGGCAATTGTTTCCAGTTCAGGTTATGAAAAGCTATGTCATATACGATATTGAAAAAATAACGCATGCGCAATTCGTTCGACTCTCTCGGGAGTCTGATTTTCCGCTATGGAAAAGGCGTGCTTGTGCCTTGTTTGCATTATGCCGAGCAAAGGATTCGCATCGTGATAACTTCTTGTTCCGGTATAATGACCGCGATGAAATCTCCCCCGGTGTGACTAGTTCCGGTATGAAATTGGTGCCATGTGGGTGAATAAAAAGCCCAGAAAAGAAACTGGGGTGAACTCACGCCGGTTGTAAAGTCGCCCGTGTTTCTTCCCTCTTAGTTGTCATTATAAAGAATAAACCTGAACTGGCTCCGACTGGGATTGAAATACAAGCAGACCTCGTTTGAACTCAGGTATTCTAAATGCATATAATATTGGATTGACAAGAGAGTTTGCGTAAAGTAACCATACCGTAAAACAAGAGAAGTTCCACATTGTTCGATCAGAAATTGAATCAAAAATTTGAACTGCTTTACCAAGAAACCACACAATTGTTCGTGGTAATAACAGCAGTAGAGATAAAACTGTAACAATAAAAAGTGTCTTGGTCAGTTTTCTTTCTCTGATCACTGCACCATGGTTCAGAGGAAGATCTCCACAGCCCATTTTGATGGCGATGGACACGTAAGAAACAAGGATAATGAAAAGGCAGAGTAGAAAGAACGAAAAGTATATTTCAAAGACTGAGAAAACGTTATATTTTAATAAACATAAGGAAATGATAGCTGCAATGCACAGCCCAGCTGTAAGCCAAACGGCCGCAATAGCTGCTCCAAACATCTTCCTCTTGATAATACGATGCTTCCATGGGCGAAACGTAGCGTGCATCCGCTCCAAAGAAATGGCAGCAAGATTTGTTATTGAGGCTGCTGGAAAGAATTGGTACAAAGCAAACGCAATCCACAATCCCCAATCCATCTCATCAAAATGGGTAAAATTCTTGATCTCCCAAAAATTACAATTTGAACTTCCTACGAACAAACAATGGTAGACTATGGTTCCTCCAACAAACATGTCTACAACTGCCAAGTTAATGATCAGGTACATGTTTCGCTTGCGAAGACTGCTCACTTTAAGGTAAGTAACGATTATAAGGACATTTAATATTACTATAGCAACAGCCTCGATGCCATATAATGTAAGCCAGGCAATGCAATCAGACAAAGCATACCCCTCGAAAACTGTCGTTTTGTTATGCTGATGAGAAGAATTGGCCATCTAAATGTAGAAAGAATAAATTTGTCAGAATAAAATTATCTAAATTGCACACA
Organism: Montipora cactus; assembly: GCA_014634245.1. Taxonomy (NCBI): domain Eukaryota; kingdom Metazoa; phylum Cnidaria; class Anthozoa; order Scleractinia; family Acroporidae; genus Montipora; species Montipora cactus. Next base: position 17,891 of record BLFO01002820.1, on the reverse strand, counting down.
CTTTGTTGCATTCACAGAACATCTATTGTTAATAACATACATGAAACAGTTACTCAATAGGCCTTTTGCAACAAACGATCACATGGTACAAAATCCGCCATGCTGGAGGGCAAGCTCATTATTATTCCCCCAGGGGACATTAAAACAAATTGACCTGAACCAGTCAAGATTGACTACCCTTTGTTTTAATATCCCAGTGGGGGAATAATGATGAGCTTGCCCTCCAGCATGGCGGATTTTGCACCATGTGATCGTTTGTTGCAAAAGGCCTATTCTGACTGGCATAAGTCTAACGCCAGTGCAAAAATGTAATTCATTCTGACTGGAAGAGCCAATCAAACGACTGACCTCCAATGACGCATATTTGTGAACACACAGATAATTGCTTTAGTTCTCTACTTCCTTTATATATTGTTGCCTTCATAGGAAAAAAGAAACAAGTCTCAAGTAATTGAGGAGTGTTGTTTGCGACTTTGAAGCAACTGTAACAAAACTTTTATGGGAGCCCACGTCGTCTGGATTCGCTATCGTGGATTTCCTGATAATTTCTACGTAGTCATAAACCAAGAAAATTGAAAATAAAGGTTGAAAAAAGGAAATTGTTTATCATAGAATATGCTACAACGGAATGTATGCGGACCAGGAGTGATATTCCCACATTTAAAGGTTTTTTTTGAAGTGTGGTATCAGGACGGATCATCACATACTGCTTTCTTGACATTACGGGGCTTAAGCAACGACAACGGCGACGGCAACGAAAACGTCATCTCAAAATATAAATTTGCGTTATTTTAATCGCTTCGTGACTATTTCAACCTTTTTAATATGACAAGGGTGTGGTAGTTCCTCAAAAGTGACACTCGTCGGAACGGCACTTGAGGGGATATTTAGGGGAGAAAATGAAAATTTATCCTCAAGTGCTGACGTCATGCTATCCTGTATCCCTTTGTTTTTCCTCAAGTGCCCCTTATCCCCTTAAGGTTACCGTATACCTTCAGATCGGCAATTTTCTTCAAATTTGGGTTTTTGCCTCAAAGTAGCGGTCGAATTGTGATCTCGTAATTTAAACTTACTTTCACGGGCACGGGAATTATACGAATGTAACAAATTGGCGACTCAGTTGATCAGCATTGTTGCTCTGACTGCCAAGCGTTTCTCTTATTAGGTATAATCTATTCTCTTCAGTTATGGGTAAACCTGGACCATGGAAATGTGATGCAGATTAGTCGGGAAGAGGAAAAAAGACTGCTTGCGGCCTGCACATTCTTTGATTTGCCGGAAGATACGTGGTGTATTTTGCCATTTAGTGGTTATCTATTGCACAAAATTATCTAAACAAGGTAAAACCTTCAGGGTTAGGATTAGGGTTAGCGTTAGGGTTAGCGTTAGGGTTAGCGTTAGGGTTAGGTTAGGGTAGTTGTATAATTACTGAACGTTTTATAGCTTGTTTAAAAAATTTGAAACAATAGAAAAAGAGACACCAAGTACCAACCGATTTGCCGGTCATCCAAAGAATTGGATAAGTCAGTCCAGTTTCGACTTGCCAAACCTGTTTTTTTTTATTTTTGCTCATGATCAATCGCCATGCGTCATAAATATTTTGAAATTTACAACAGCGTGCCATTTGACGTGTTAGAATTCCCA
>BLFO01002820.1:6247-8747 GCA_014634245.1 Montipora cactus | reverse complement strand
TCTCCACTTCCACATGTTCAATATATATTTGATAGACTTAAGAACTAAGTCGAAGTTGGCTCTCATCCTTGATGCTATATGATAATCAAATACAATTCCCAGGATTTTAATTGATTTTCGTACTTTATGAGAAAACTTAGTTGGATCCAGGTGATGTGTGCCAATGGCAAAGATCTCCATTTTATCATCATTAACTCGAAGGTTGGAGAACTTATAAAAAATTTGCCATACTGGCAACCCACTAAAAACATCGAAATAACTTGTGTAATCATTCTATTTTACTACTTTAATGAAGCTGAAACAAATCATCTGTGTGGCTAAGATGTTCGTTATAGCCTCTCGAACTTGTGTTGTTTGCCCCCTCAGAAGTGCCTGTGTAGCTAATTTGCATGATAATAGCAAATCCAACATGGCGGCCATCGTGAGTAAGGTCTATTACAGTGTGTGAATGAAGCTTAATGAATATGCAAAACACGAGTTTCAGAAAACCCCCTGCTGCATACTAAATCAGCCGCGCGCACCTACACTGCATTCTTAAACTCGTGAGTGTTGACGTCACTTTCTCCTGGTCTCAGGACACAAACCTGAATTTACGCTCAACAATTTCTCAGTTTCCTCAGAGTTATCATTATTGCCAACAATTGACAAGCCAATAAGGGTCTATAATAACTAAGCGACTTACACTCATTGTAATATCTTTATGAATTAGTTCGATGATTATTTTGTTACTGAGCTAGAGGGAATACTGTCTGCGATCTTACTTATCATTTTCTTAATGCTCTATCCTCAAATCAAATATACTGGAAAGGACCAGCCTTAGAGAATTGTCTCAAATCTCCTAGCCGAGATTCTTGCAAGACCTTTCGATGCTAATTTAAAATTTGCCATTGTCAGGGGACTATATTGAGAGAATATTTCCTATTTTCTACAACAAAATAAACAAGATCACAAAGTAGCATGCGCCACTCCGTACCTTTCTGATCCAAAAGCAAGAAAAAACAATGATCGAAACAATGGATTACTTAAGGTCTAAGGAAATACATCGGAATGCAGAATGAGGTGTTCTGCTCTGGTAATAGAGAGCGATACTATCTATTGGCAATATGAATAGTAAGATTTCTAGCCGATAGACGCCCACACTTCTCAGTGAAGCAAAAATGTTAGACATTCTAAATAAACACTTTGCCTCCGTAGTGCAATCTGTTTCTAAGCCTGATACCACATAGTCCCTGCATTTCTCGTCGACTGAGACGAATTGCAAGGTTGCAATCCTGTGCCCGCCCTAAATTTTTTAAGTCCAATGCTCACCTTTTCTCTGGACCTCTTGTCACAATCAGTCACAAATGAATCGCTGTTGCAAGCGGCTCTTACAGTTCAAAATTAAAATCTGAGAAGATAGTGCCAGTATTTCAATAAAGGGGAGGATGATCTTGATACAAATAATTATAAATTCATTACGCACATTCTATTTTTAACGGTATTTTTAACTGCTATTCTTGACAAACGGGATGTCTTACATATTTCTCAATATCTCAATCTCAATATCGAGCCCGATATTCCACTTAGCACGTTTTATTTGATATTGTCAACAGAATATAATATTGATTGTAAAATATCCTCACTAAGCATAAATATTTATTTAAAAATGGTGTTTGCCACAGTAATCGATCATATAATGTTATCAGACAATGCTCGAACATTACGGTATTAGAATTTTAGTTACATTCTTTTCACCTTACCTGGTTCGTTTTCCGCAAAGCACTCAAATAAAATAATCAAACACGAAAGCTTTTACACTTTGCGGTGTTTCTCAGGGGGTCAGTCTTGAGACCACTGTCACCTCTATTGTACGTAAATGATGCGAACTCCTTGCCCGAAAAAAATACACATCGCCCGAATGAGTGAGTGTTAAAATCCGGAAACAAACGCGCTCACATTGCATGAAAAAACAAGATCGTTCACACATTACGCGTCTAATGAAACTGCTATAATTCCTGAAATAGTTATTTTAAAACCTCTCATACTCTGTGGCCTCTATCGACAGTCTACTCGATCTAGTAATCATTACTTGTAAAAGTATAAAAAGAAAAAGTTCTTTCTTCCGTGGCACTGTCCGAAAATGTTAATTATCTTGTCCATACTGTTCACAAATACTTTATTGCCATAGGAGCGCTCGATACAGACTATAACAAGGCTATTCAGTCTATGCTGTCCCGTTGTGTTCAGAAGATAAGTCGTTAAGCGCCGCAGACAGCCGGAAGGAGAGCTCCACTGAGAATGATGTTGCAGGTATGGACGCGAACTTGGAGAACTCTGGGGTAATTTTCATAGAGGCAGTTTTCGTGCAATGCTTCAATGACTTCTGCTTTTGGTTTTTGTGACTTCTCCACGTATGCTGTCTCAAAGTCTTGCCATCATGATGGCTTGGTCTTCGTTTTCTTTGATTATTATGTCATCGTTTTGTTGTTCCCCTTCAGTCTCTTTTTTTGGTGTTTTTGTT
>BLFO01002816.1:41490-46490 GCA_014634245.1 Montipora cactus | reverse complement strand
TAATTGGTCGCAACTTAAACCTTGCCAATCTGAAGTTGCTCTTTGAAGCCACATAATCCTCGCATTTGTCCCAGTATGTAGTCAATTTCTTCTTCTGATCTGCATTAAGAGACCATGTTGATGCAAGTTCGATTCCTTCATCGCCAGTCCATATAAGTAGATAGCAAATTTTTTTCCTCTTCGCTTTTGTCCTTGAGCGGTCCAGAGAAATACAACCCACACGTCGCTCGGAATTTCCTGAAGGTTTAAGGAGGGTCGGACGAATGCCAGTCCATTCGGGGGCTCGGCAATCAAGACAGTTCTGCCATGTTGTTACGCTCGGCGATCGCGAATTGTTCCGTTTACGATGAATACACCGCCCAGGTGCTCGAAGAACGCGGGAATTCAGGACTAAGAAATAATACACACAGTTGTCGATCGCTCTGACACCATTGTTGCGTGCAGGAATATCCAAGAAATGTCCGCAAACAAGGCATGAATGAAAATAACTCCCGAGTACGATATAAGGCATGCAACAAAAGTGACAACGAGCAGATACCCTTTTTCACTATAATTTAATTAGTTTTACACTGTTACAATTTCTTCGGTTAAAGATTACGTTAAGCAGTTCGTAAAGCAAGGCGGGCTTACTGTCTTTCATGGCCATTCAGGTATTGATCTTGAGTAACATTGAACTACCAAGTTCCATGGACTGTAGACAACAATTCTTGACCTTCGTGATTCACCTGATTCTTTCCACTCACTGGACGTTCTGTATACACAAACTCTCACGAACTCTGAACTCTTTATCTTCTTCCCTTTTCAGCTATTGTCTCTTTCTTCTCTTTCTTCAGTCTCCGTATATCGCAAGGTCAAAGGTTATATCTCCTCCATAGTTATCGCTGTTGATTATAGCTTCATCACATTTGTCGCATCCATGGCATAAGTTCAATCACTGCCGGCCACGAGGATAAGCCCTTGGGCAAAGAGTTTTTTCTATTATATACTTTTACTCTAGGCAAAAGTAAATTAGAAAATTCTGATGCTATTTATAGTCTATTATAAAGTGTACTATTTTTGGAAACTGCTGAGTCACATCAAAGAAATTTCTGGAATATTACAGATTCTTAGATAATTCTAGAAAAGTCTGGAATTGCATGACGGATAAACTAAAATAAGTCTGATCCTCGTAACACCATGTCATATTTTTTGTATGGCAGAACTTGTGAACTTTAATGCTCGAACAAACACAACTGCAATCAAAATCGCGGGTTAACAATCTGCACATGTTTTCCAAGATGCCACTGCACATGTGCGCTAGATATTAGAAAAGGATATGATGCAATAACCGGAAGTTATGATAAATTACGACACCTTTGCGATTTATAAATCGCGAAGTTTATAACCTTGCGATTAATGAATCGCAAAGTTCGTAATCTTGAGAACTGTCAATAAGCCATCTCTTTTGTATAGATGTCATGGCCGTTTTGCCAACAGGATTCGGAAAAAGCTTAATTTTTCAGATGTTTGTCATCATGTGCGGAGTACAAAATAAAAGAAAACTAAGAACAGGCTTCTCGAGTTCATCATAATTTCTCCATTTCAAAGCAACATACGCGATCAAGTAAGTGGTTAAGGTAAATTCTATGGGAATAACTGTCTTTGATTTAAATGAAAATCTAGACTGCTTGGACGATATCCATCCATACAAATCCTTATAAATATGCAAATCGCTCGAGTCACGCGTGTAACAATGCAAAGCTCATCATATCGAACAGGAACTCTTGCTACGCAGGCTATCGAGTTTCAATTCTCCAACCTTCTTAGAGGAGGTATTTTATTTCCCACTTCGTATTTCATAGTCTCTGAAAGGTGGCTTGTAAGAGAATGGAAGAAACCTTTTATTTTTAGCTCGTAAATTGTGGCAGCGAGCTAGACAGCGATGACCTTTCACTACATTACATTCGTGTGACGTATCACACCACGTGACCTGGATCGGAAAGTTTTCAAAATGGCCGTCAATTGAGTATCAAGAGAAATTTGTAGAAAATTTGGTTTTGCACAAAATATCTTTTATTTGCTCATTTAGGATTCTTTAACCCAAGAGGAATGTATTGGTGCCACAAAAAAAGGAGAGAAAGTTGACGTCAGTTACCCTTGAAGGTTACAGTTCAGCGGACGGTCACCAATGGAGGCTGATGCAAGCCGGAAAATCAACAGCTAGCAGCTCCTGGCACGAGTCATTTTAGCAAATTGTTTGTATTTTACTTTTATTTTGGAAGCAAATAAAACAAGTTTGATATTTTGTACTGAGAGCTAGCCCAATCATCTCCAATCTCATTCCCAGTAACCCTCTCCTTAAGCAGCCCAAAGTCACCCTGCTAACGAGCATAAGTTGATCCGGTTTTGGCAAAAGAAAAGTTAATCCGCTATGATCTGTTGGCCAATTTTGACTTTTTTTCTGCTTAGAGCAAACACTCGAATTTTTCTCTTTAACAGATGTAACCGAAATTTCCAAAAACTGGAATATTCCCCGGAAGTTTTTCGAGCCCTCGGACGCTCACGTGTAAGACGAGAACGAATCATACAACTGGAAAATACCCCGGAAATTCTGTTTAGTGGCTGTCTACTCATCTACTCAGGATAAATGTATTTGTTTCGTCAGGAGCCCATTACATGGTCTCGGCCCTTGTAACGTTTGCAGCAGAACGATGAAAACTGAAGCAATAATTTGCTTGTTTTGCCTCTGTTACAATATTTGTCAAGGTATGTTCTCCAACGTCCTTAGTTTCAAATACGTATGCTTTCTTTTGCTGGGTTATTGCTGTGATACTGACGCATTGCTGAGGGAAATCAGAATACTGTCTCAATACTGAAATCCTAGCTTTAAAGTAACTCTCGAGATTAGTTTGGACAAAGGAAGATCTATCCCTTGCTAAATTGACGAAGATCCTATTATAATCATTCGACCTAGTAAGTTGGTACCTGGCCGGAGTCATTTAGGCATTTATCGATTGATTAGTTTTACGACTTTTAACTGTTGCAACATCATAAAATCAGTTTGGCACACCAAACACATCGTTACCGAGCATAAGGGAGCGTTCGCTTGGGAAATCCGGATTTAGATCTTAAAATCTGGATCTTCGGATTTGCAATCGAACACAAAATCTGACAACGGATTTTTTCGCGGATTTCACTTATTGAAATCCTCCCTGACATGGAATTCCAATGACTGAAATCCGCCACAAGTTCCGGTTTCAGATTTTGTGTTCGATTGGGAATCCGAAGATCCAGATTTTAAAGGGATACTCTACATCTCATAGCTCAAAAGGTAGTGTTAACATCATAATTACGGAAAAACGATAAAATACATGAAAACAAAAACTAGAAAAGTCTTAAAATCGCCGAGAAACAACGTAAACATCCGCTATTGGAGCACCGGAAGTGAAAACGACATTTCTGAAAACATGTGATTGATGACGTAGCAAGAAGAACCTTCTCGAGCGTGTTGCTCACTTCACTGTGAAATTGAGGATTATACAAATATTTAAAACTGAGACAAATACCACTTCTCCGTTACAAGAAAGATTTATTTCTGGTTTTGGTCCACCGACACAATCAACAATAACTCCGTCCTCGGTTTGGAATACAACAGCATTCGCTACACATTGCAAATTGATGGCTCACCAATGTATTTGTAGTCGCTCGTATTCATTTGTCCTTTTTCAGAATCATTGAAGAATAGTTCGTACCCTAGCTTCCACCACTGTTGTACGGCTCAAATAAATGAGGGTGTACTCCTTCACAATCGGGAAATGAAGGTCTATCGGCACTTTTGTCATTACTATTATCGGAAGAAGAACAAGATGACACAAACTTCTCGCGAATTAAAGTTTTACGCGATCGGAAAACAGCTCGAACCGCTTGAGACCGATTAACTACGGTGGCCCAGAAGGGACAACGCTTCTACTTGAAAATGTAGTGTCGTTCTGTAAAAATGTAACTTTTATTTTTAGAATTAAACATCTTTCCTTAGAATTCTGCCATCGTTCCTCGTAAATCTGCGATCGTTCCTTAGAAATATAGCTGTTCTATGGAAACAGTCGCGAGATTCTCCCGTAGAAATCTAGCTCTTCCGTAGTATAAGCCTTCGCTGTTCCGCAGAAATTTAGCTGTTCCGTAGAACTCTTGCCTCTTCCGTAGGACTTCAGCGCTTCCGTAGAAAGTTCAAACCTGTGCGCGCGCATTAGTCTGGGTAGGCACTGGGCATTAGCGCCTGGCTGTAATTCGTTGCTCGCTATTTTGCATGGGTTACGATGGTTTCCTATCAAATCATGTTAGTGAAACGAAAGCGGTCGTCAAGTCAAGTCAAAGTCTATTTCGCACTATATGAGAAATCTTCTTTGATCAATTGTATCTACACCTTTGGTGTACTTGTGGAAATTGCCAATGTCTTCAACGTGTTGAAGAGAGCATCTGTTACCCCTGTTGCTAAAATCAACGAAGCGGTCGAACTCAAAGAACCCACCGAGCCGCTCGTTTGTATGGTTACGCAACACCCGGGTTTCAATGCTGTCTGCTTGAACTGCTGGATACTGCAGACAGCTTGGTACCAGTACAAACAGCAGTACCATAACTCCTATGAGGGCCCATAACATAAGCAAAACTATCACATAGCTCAGTTATAGGCATCTGGCAAGGTGGTGCTGGGGTATTTTGGGACGAGAGGTTAGGTTAGACTTTGCTGTTTGCTGTATTCGAGCACACTTCCCTCCTCCTGGCATTGAAGAAGACTTTTCTTTTGAAGGATTTCGCTTTGCTTTGTTTTTTATCAACATAACCCTTAAAGATGCTATGAATTTAGATCATTCACAGTTATCTTGCATTCAAACATTCATCACAATTGTCAAGTTGTTACCTCGTTCTGTTACATGCGTGGGTTAATTCCTAAATGTAATAAGTAAAATGATTACGTCTAATTTGTATTTGCCCTGGTTTACAAAGTGTAAGTGTCATGCGAT
>BLFO01002816.1:33990-36490 GCA_014634245.1 Montipora cactus | reverse complement strand
GGTATGAATGTCTTTATAACAAATTTTCGAAGGATTATAAGAAGTGAAAAGTGAAAAACTCGGGCACGAATGTTGGGTGTAATAAACGCAACCAACGTAAAATGTCAACTCAAAATAATATCGTGACGCGTAACAGGTTTGAGATCCTTAGTGATGCACAAGATGATCCAACAGAGACAGAGGCAGCAACACACAAAATCATCCGGCGACGGCAAAACCATCAACGGGCGTCATATAGGTCGTCTCGCAGTAATCCTAGTGAGCCAAGCGAAACTTCTGCTAACGATGATTTACGCGGTGAGTTCGGCAGAGAGAGGAGTGCCAGCAGTAAGTTTACAACCCTATTGATTGGGGACTCCATGGTCAAGGATATTCACGGTAAGAAATTAGCGAAAGCAGTAGGGCACCGAGTGGTGGTAAAGTCATTTTCTGGAGCCACAACCAAAGCCATGAGAGATTACTTAAAGCCTAATTTAGAGCTCCAGCCTGATGAAGTGGTGCTACATGTAGGTACAAACGATCTGAAGGCTAAAAACGGCAAAACATCTAAAGAAGTTGCAGAAGCTATTGTTGATCTCGCTAAACAGATAGAGGGGTCTTCCGAAGCTCAAGTCATAGTCTCAGGACTTGTAACACGAAAGGACAAGCTTAATGATAAAGTCTCAGAGGTGAACAAGCACTTGACGAAGTTTTGCCGTCAGAATGATTGGAGATTTATTGAACACAATAATATAAACGAAAAGGGGTTAAACCGTGGAGGTCTACACCTGAATTTTGCAGGTAACAAGCGTATTTTTAAGAATTTTTATCATGGTCTAGCTCATTGAACTTTTACTATGCCTTCCATTAATGCCGTGCCGTTGGAAGGCAACAGTCAGGAGTCATCGAGAAGTCCGACTCAAAATCCTATTGATCGTTCTCGAGTATTGCCCTCCAAACGCGGTTTTAAGCTGGCCTCGCTGAATATAAATAAATTGACCACTCATCTTGATGAACTCAAGATCTTTCTCGTAAGTAACGATATAGATGTTCTCGCAATTAACGAGACTAAACTAAATGAATACATCACCGATAATGAGGTCAGTATCTCTGGTTATGATATAGTTAGACGTGATAGAACTACATATGGAGGTGGGGGCGTTTGCTTTTATGTAAAAAAGTCAATTAACTTTTCGGTGCGCAACGATCTTTGCATGGACAGTCTTGAGAACCTTTGTATTGAAATACGCAAACCTCGTTCTAAATCATTTATTGTTGCTACGTGGTATAGACCACCTAATTCGCTTGTTAGTATATTTTCACCTTTTGAAGAGTTGATTGGGAAATTGGATTCCCTTAATACTGAATTCTACCTTTTAGGGGATCTAAATTGCAATATGGCCGCATCCCAGTTTGACAGCGATACACGCAAATTATTAACTATCACGGATGTTTATGGTCTTCAACAACTCATAACAGAACCAACAAGAATAACCGAAACTTCTGCAACATTGATTGATTTAATTTTTACTAACTGTCCTGACAAGGTGTTATGCTCAGGTGTGCGTCATATTGGCATTAGCGATCACAGCATGGTCTATGTCTATCGAAAATTAGCCATTAATGGACAGAGTAAGGGTCACACTAATATAACCTATAGGAATTTTCGAAGTTTTGACCGTGATAAATTTCGTAGCGATGTTGCATCTCAAGATTGGGATCACATAAACAATTCTTCCAATCCAAATGATATGTGGAATGAATGGAAGGAATCCTTTTTGGCTATTGTTAACAAGCACGCTCCATTGAGAACCACTCGTGTTCGCGCGCGGGGTTCCCCATGGATTACTTCTGAGCTTAAAAAACAGATGCACGATCGAGATATTTTGAAACTCAGAGCAATTAGATCAAAAAATCCTAATGATTGGGTTCACTTTAAAAGACAGCGGAACAAAGTCAATAGTGCGACTAGGCTAGCGAAGCAAGTTTATTATCAAAATATGCTAAACGAGCATAAGGGTGATTCCCGCAAAACCTGGCAGATCATCAATGAGCTGTCTTCCCGAAATTTCGTGGAAACGTCTGTGAAACAACTGAATGTAAATGAGCAATCAGTAACAGCTCCAGCAGAAATAGCGCACGAATTTAATCGTTATTTTGCTACCATTGGCCCGAAACTTGCTAGTGATATTCCTTCTTCAGATGGCAACAGCTATCTGAATTATCTCACTAGCACGGATAAGGAGTTTCAGTTCCGCCCAACCTCCACAAATGAAGTATTTTCACTGCTGAATAAACTGAAAAAATCAAAGGCAGTCGGCCTTGACAAAATTTCTTCTCGACTTATTCGTGAATGCGCGGATCTTATTTGCAAACCGCTGTGCTATATTTTCAATCAGTCATTAAATGTAGGTGTGTTCCCAGACGACTGGAAGTGTGCACGGGTCACTCCACTATTCAAACAAGGGGAACGTGATGACCTAAACAATTACCGCCCAATTTCCGTTATCCCGGTTATAGC
>BLFO01002816.1:26490-28990 GCA_014634245.1 Montipora cactus | reverse complement strand
CTAAGGCCCCGTGAAAATGGACGCACCATTGTTGGCCAACATTGTTCCAACATTGTTGGGTGTGACATGTTGCATCGGTTTGCACACCCTGTTGCATATTGTTGCGTGTTGCTGGGAGTTTTTGCGCGAAGTTTAAAACTGGTTTTGAGGCAACAACCCTTAACATTGTTTTTTGTTCCGTGATCGGCTAAGCGTAGCGCAACAATGTTGGATCCCTTTGCACAGCTCTTTCAACCTTGTTGAGGCCACGCACGCGCGTTGCATATGGTCTCCATGGAGACAACAATGCATTAACATGTTGAAAACAAGATGGCAGCCGAATTTTGTAAGTTCACAAAGTCTTCTGGGTAGTATCCTTCCCATAATACACTGCACGTCCTTACGTCGTCGGGAGTCGTTGCGTCCGTTTGTACACAACTGCCAACACTATACAACACCTGCAGAACCAACATCGAAATCCCAAATTGTTGCGTCCGTTTACAAGGGACTTAAAACTGAACTGAACCAAGAGATTATGAGGGACTGTTCTTCATTGTAGCATAAAATAAGAAAACCTCATTGTTAAAATTCAAAAATTCCTTTAAGTATTTGAGTTAATTGTCCCGTTATACTACAGTTTTAAATTTCTCTATTCAGGGGCACCCAACGTCAATTTTCGGAAAATATCTGTTCGGAAGACGATTTGAGATCTAGAACTTTCGGAACATTTGTTGTAAAATTTCTTGATTGCCTGCCTCTCCTAGGATTTTCGAACATCTGAAAAATGGTATAATTGCCCATTTTTAACGGATTTTTACCCTAAAAAGGTCACCTAGAATTTTCGGCCTCAACAATCTTACAAGAAAGTTTCTTCTAAAAAAAAAAGTGTAGCGCCGTACGGATGCGCAGTCTTGAAAATCCCAGAACTCGCACTCGAAGTCACATTCGTTGTGCTAACATTAATGGACCTTAAGATCGAAGCATGCGCATGCGCATACCTTTTGGAGGCGGACATTTTTCGCAGTGCGCATGCTCAGAACGGAAAACGCGTACTCCTAGTTGTCCTCGTCCTCCGATCTAAAGGTCCCTAATAATTAATGTTTATTGGTTAAAAAAGGAAAATAATCGTGCTGCCGGTGCGGCACGCATTTTATCTCGTATTTTTGTGGTACTCTGAATAACAACAACGTGAAATTACAAAACTACATACAATTGCAAACCTTTCATTCCATTTTTTCTCATTTCTGGCTTGTTAACGTCGACCGTCGAGCCCTTTCTCGAAATAGAGAAAGCTAATTGTGCCGTTTGCCGTTTGACGCAAACGCGTGATTCTCAGTAATACGTGCAACCGAAGAGATACTTGAGCCGTAAGACTCGTTTCCTTCGTCTACAAAATTCGTCATATTGATATATCGTACTCATTCAGCTGTAAGTGTTCTTTTTGTCAGCAAAACTAAATCTTTTTTGATTTCTGTATTGCAGGTTCATGTTTTGGACTGATTTGGGAAAAGAGCCCAAAATAGAGCGCGCAGAAATGGACGGTTCAAATCGTCAGTCAATTATCCAACAAGACATTCATTTGCCCATTGGGCTGACAATAGACTACAGCGCTCTTAAAATATATTGGACGGATTTCAGGTTAAATTATATAGATAAGGCAAATTATGATGGCTCAGGCCGAGAGAGAGTATTGAAATCTCCTTCACAATGTTTTTTGGGTCATCCACTTGATTTGACGTTGTACGATAATAAAATATATTGGACAGATTGGACGACAGGAGGGATTCACTCCTCGAACAAGAATACTGGGAGGCAGTGCCAAGATATTTCATTAAATGCATATGCTCTTTATGGCATTCGGGCATTTGAACCGAAAAGACAGCAACCTAGACCTGGTAAGTTTGTTGTTGTAAAATACCTAAGTTGTTTTCAGGGACTTAATTCATTTATTTTATTTTAGCGGAACCCCGGCGACACGCCGAAGGCGCGCGCGGAGCCCCATTCGTAAGAAAATATGGTAACCCATCTGTGTGAGGGAATTTTGTTTTGGTCACCGTACGACCGTTCGTCCACTCCCTCCACGTATGCCAATGTAAAACGCTCTGCAACCCGCGTTTTTGGCGGGAACATCTTTGATATTGGACATCCGAGTTATGATTAATTGACACCTGTCAAAACAAGGTATCCGCTGACCAGTATCAAGTTACCATACCGCGGGCTCAACTTTAAAGCTCATCGAAGCCAGTCGTTCTTTTTTTAAGTTGAGATATAAGCAGCTAAAGCCAAAATATGGGGTCTTTTCGCAGGGCTTTCCTGTTGCCACGGTGACTTTTCACGTCACAAAATTGACTGAATCTTTTTCAGCAATAATTGGTCTTTGATATGGTACCTTATTATATGGCTCTGTCTCACAAGGACTTTGAACTACCAAGTTCACGAATTTGATTGGCTGAAATCGATATTGACCGCGGTCTAGATTTTCCCATCTAGACCGGCATCTAGACCGGTAATGTTTTGCGGT
>BLFO01002816.1:5032-17532 GCA_014634245.1 Montipora cactus | reverse complement strand
TCCTAGCTGTGAAAACAGAGGGCTAGAGTGAGCATTTCGATTAGAAAATGTTAGTATTCGTACTGCCTTTTTCTGCAAAACTACAACAGGTTTAAGAGATGTGGCATAAGTGTTTCCCCAGGCAATCAAACCATAAGTCAGGAAAGGATACACTAAGGAATAATATAACTGAATCGAGAATATCAATAGTAACAAAATGTCTAAGCTTAGATAGAATGCCAAGGCCTCTTGAAATTTTCTTACCAACTTCATGTGTATGTTTTTTCCACAATGATAAGATCTACGTATTTGACATATGCAGTTTGCTCCACAGGCCTGCCTGAAATTTTTAAGCAAATTGGTTTAGGATTTCTTTGTGGTGGGCAAAAGATTACAAAATTTGTTTTATCAATGTTTAAAGACAACCTATTTAACTGGAGTCGTTGATTAACTTTATCTAGTTCTTCATTTAATTTCAACTCAAGGGAATGTAAATTTTGATCTTGTAGAAAAATGTTGGTATCATCCGCAAAGGGGTGTAAATCAAGTACATTGGAACATTTATGAAGATCATTTACATATGTCAAATACATATAACAAAGGCCCCAGTACAGATCCCTGTGGCACCCCACATGAAATTTGTTTTGAATCTGAATCTATAAGGTCTAGTGAAACAAATTGACTCCTATTAGACAAATAGGAGGAAAACCATTCATGTGCAATGCCCCTGATACCATAGTGTTCCAGTTTTTCAAGTAAGATATGATGGTCAACAGTATCAAAGGCCTTGCACAAAGCTATAAAAATACCACAGGAATAATTCTTTCTGTCAATAGCTTTTTGAATTTTATCTACCATACGAATAAGGGCATGAACTGTAGAATGATTGGAACGAAATCCAAACTGTTGGTCAAAGAAAACAGATGATTGTTCGAAATAATTAATCTATTATTGTACATGAGTCGTTCAAGAATCTTATTAAATATAGATAATAATGAGATAGGACGAGAAACAGATACCAAAAGTGGTGAACCTTTTTTATAGACAGGAATAACTTTTGCCACTTTGAAATGATCAGGAACAGTGCCTGATGTGAACAAGCAATTAAGAATAATTGCAAGGGGGTAAGAAATAAAGTTCTTTAAAACAATCAAGAGAACAACTGGGATACTAAAGGGTCCAGTTGCTTTATTAGAATTTAAAGTACTTATAATATTTATAATTTCAAAGTTGGTAACTGGTAACAGAAAAAAACTTGAAATATGGGGATTATCGAGGTAAGCTTTATGTGTACGAGCTAACCTTGAGCCGATGGTTGCAAAATGATTATTAAATTCATTTGCTATTAATTTAGGATCAGTAATCTCTTGATGATCTTTAATGAGTTTATTGGGCTTGGATGAATCTTTTGCCTTAAGTGATATGACTGAGTTGTCTTATACCCTTCCAAGCATTTTTAACATTACTTTGGTTAGCTTTAAAATAGCTCTGGTAGTAAAGCTTTTTGCTAAGTCACAGTAAACCAGTAAGTTTATTCCTGTAGATTTTATATTTGTGATGACTGTATGTAGACTTAGTTCTAATAGGGACCTTGAGAATGCAAGGACGACAACGACGGCTACGAGATCGTTGTCTGAAGATATTATTTCCCGTTACTGCTGCAATAATTTTGTGATTACTCCAAGTCGCTCGGCATGGCCACTAGATAAAAATTTTCAGTCGCCAGATGGCAAATTGTGGTCGCCAAAAATTTTCGCCTGAAAATGCACGTTTTGAACTCTTTTATGGATACAAGAAAGCAACGACCGCGCGGTCTTGTGTATGTGTCAAGCATTATTTTTCGCTTTCGAAAGCGGACATTTTGGAGAGAAAATGTATCCGACCTTGAATGTAATAAACAAATACATCTGCCCTTAGTTTGTTGAAAATTTCAGCCGCGGAAACCGCACCAGTCACCTTCTGCCGCACACAAGCCGCCATGTTGTTACCGTACTACATTCGTCGCACCAGTCCCTTGAATCTCTTTACTGAGTCATTGTTTTTTCGCCCGCAATGCGTATTTTATGAGAAACCGCAAACAAACAAAAAACCTGCCGGCTTGCGAAGTTATGGAGGTAGTTAACGGGAAAACTCCTTTCATTTTTATTTAAAAAAACATCGGCAGGATGAAAACGTGTCGCCAGTACTCAATTTTTGGTCGCATTGGCGACCAGGAAGGCGCAATTTCAGACCCAGTTTCCGCTCCCAACTGAGTGGATTCAAAGCTCAGTTCGGCGGTACAGCATTGCACAGGTCATGGGTTCGAATCCTGTTGAAGTCACCTGAATTTTTGTGGGTAGTGCACTGTAAGTGCAGTATTCATTGTCATCGGGGCTGTCTGAGTGAGTGAGTGATTGAAAGATTGTAGGCCTGCAGCGCGTGCATGAATTGCGAAACTAATGTAGGATTCTCTTGAATTTCAACAATTGATGTCCATTGTACAGTTATTCTGCTTGGGACCTTTTTTTTTACTTTGCAAGAACAACGGTCAACCGCAACAATGCCGCGTAGCCCCTTAGCCTAATTGCACCGTTTGGGGATTCCATCGCTATAACTGCCAATACAAGAATAAAATATTCGAAGAAAGCCTTTGACAACCAAATGCAAAAAAAGAAATCAAGCAAAAAGAAAAACGAAGTTCAAAAAAGGATTGTGCCTTTGTCACGGGGCTTTGGCGGTGGTCTCCCATCCAAGCACTAACTCCACCCGAATGGGCTTAACTTCAGTGAAAGCTCTCCTATCGGGCAAGTATGTAATGGCTGTGTTACCAACTGGTTTCGGCAAGACCATTTTTTATGAGAGCTTTGTAATCTTAAAGGATACGAGTGACCCAAATCAAATGACATCGATCATAGTAATAGTTCTTTGGCGCATCATTAGCTACTAATTATTAGATATTAGCTACTAGCTACTCTGAAATCCGAGGGCAAAAAATATTGTATTGTATTGTATTGTATCACCAAAGACCAGATTCGGTCAAACGATTATCCATGGGTAGTTTTCTTCGAGAAGAAGGGGAATTTGTTGAAGGACATGGCTTCAAACAAGTATTGAGTCATCTTTTCTGCAGAAAAAGCTCTGTATTCTGACTCCACTGATCTAATGCGTTGTCCGTTCGAAACAAGAATTTGTCCCAAACATCACACCGTCGAAACTTGCCAAAACACTCCAACATTAAATTAAGTTAAATACAGTAGTTTTTCTGCTCTTTCCTTTCCCAATAGTTGATTGCCTTCGACATTCATATAGATATTCCCACGACGTTTAGTGTTTGTTTGCATTAGCAATAAAATGGGCGGAACCATCTGTCATCACATTCACTAATTTGGTTAGCAGATTTTGAACGTGTCGGTTACTGAAGATCGTGCAGTCCCTATATCTTTGCTCAATCATCATTCTCTCGCTTGTTTGACCAAAGCAGGCAGTTCAACTAACTCAGAAGGGACTCACTGCGAGCAGTCTACTTGGCCAGGTGTTCTAATGCGTGACATAATTCTGTGTGTCACGCATTGAACAGACAGGTGAATGCAATCTGTGTGTTTTGCCATTTTAACCACTGATCACATTTGGCAGCCATCTGACACAGTGCATTTTCTTACTTACACTACACTCAAACTCGTTACTTCGTATAAAACAAACCAAACAGGGAAGTTATTTAATATAAGCTTGTAAATCGTAACAATGCATCGTACCCCGTCACTAGTGCATTCTTGTGGCAGCACCCTTTGAAGAACGAAGCATATAATACACACTCTTCATGAGCAAATAAATGGACGAGTATTCTAAATCTAGCTCCGTTAAAATTGTACCCAAAATACAGTCAAGTATTACCTCACTCTCCACAGACGACAGCAGACAGCTTGTGAGATTCACGTGATGGTCGTTGTTAGTACCCAGTCCTCCGAAAGCAAATTTGCAAAGGAACCTGTAGAAACCAAGTAGGAACCTTGATAAGATCGTGGATCCATTGTAAGACGAAAAGTAAGCAGAAGAACAGACAGAGGAGAGCCACAGGTGTTCTTGTTTTGGCCGCATCAGTTTCATTCGAGTCAAGTTTAATATTTATTAGCTACAAGTATCCTCATGTATTTCACATATTCTTACGAGGTTCATACAATTTGCAGGATATCCCAAAAATTTTTTTTGGCCTACAATCTTTCTTTTATAAGATCGTTAAGGCTGAGAGTAAACAAAATTTTAAGAACATACTAAGAATAAACCAGGCTGACAGCACGGTCAGTTAAGAACATCTTTATTCTGGTAATTTTTCCAGTTTTCTTTTTGTGACTATTTAGGATAAACGAGAGAAAATATACACTATAAGGGAGTGATCAATACTGAGCAAGATAATGCAGATAGAGTGCCTTTTTAAATAATTGTCTAATTGGCTTTTCACGAATAGATCTAGGGATATCATTCCAATAACAATATCCAATAATTGTTGGGCAAACGTTCCTAATATTTTTTCTGAAGGAACAAGGATTTAGATGCTGAGAGGATGCACTTAGAACTATTCTCATAATTATGTTGCTCTGATACAAGGGACAGAGGAAAATTTGAGGGTTTTTTAATCTATAATGTAACAAGTATCTCAAATACTTAGGAAGTTTAATTTTTAGTATTAACAATGATTATGTGGTTTTTTTATTGAAGAACAATGACTCGGTTTGTAATCGAACTTGGCACTGCCACACATCTTTAAGTGACATGTTGAGAACGTTTTCATGCTCAAATCGCGGAAAAAAATGGACAAGAGTTCCAAAGAATGGAACATTGAAGAATAGGGGAAGGAATAGAATGGGAATACGCAAAATTGCATGGGAATCATTGAAACAGGGAAGCTCTCACTGAACTAGTAATCTATGAAACTGGGAACTTCTAAAACGGCGAATTAATAAAGTTGGAAATCTCTTTAATGGGAATTTCCAAAATGGGGAATCTTTTAAAGGAAACCTTTAAAACTACATAACGGGAACAACAAAAACGCTTCATAAAGTGAAGGGGCGACTAGATTGCACCTGGTTTAATTTTAACGGCGTACATGCGTTTCTCCTTCCTGCAGTTATCACAAAATCGGGGAGAAAGAAAATGAGAAAGAAAACTGGTGGCGCCAATTGATCCTGACACAGTATCGGGACTTTTACTAAAGCTTTCCGCTTGTCAGTTCCGCTTGTGTGTGGTAATTCTAATACCTCTCCGAACCTGGAGCACCTCAGGTCCTCTTAATTAATTGCCAGATCGGATTTTAAAGCCTATTTTGGAAAATCGCGTTTCTTTGACCCAAATAGCATTTTTCTATGTGTTACAAATCGTTTGTAGATTCTGCTGGGAAACTTCCAAAATTATGCCATGAATATAAGGTTCGCAATAACCTGGGGACAACCTCGTTCCCAGGGTCTCGATTGTCGTTGTGAGGTTGAGGCTCAGATTGTGTCGCACACTAAGAAAACAATAGATGCTAATGCTAGTGGATATGCATCCGCCGGTCTCTTCCAATTAATGGAATAAGAGGATAGCAAAAGCTGTGTTTGACGTCACTTTGGCACCTCTTCATAAACCTTCCTCAGAAGAATATAGAATGGGCGCAGTAGCAGTAAAAGGTGTTTCAGAATGCGAGAAAGAGTCCGAGAGAAAGGCAAATCAAATTCACTTTGTGTGCTCTAAACAATCCATCAGTAATGGCAAGAGTCCATTGAGTGGTCGACTCTTGGTAATGGCAACCTCTTGTTAAGGTTACAGTTCAGCGGAAGTGGTATTGAAAACTCGCACGAAGTATGAGGGTCACCAATGGAGGCTGATGTAAGCCGGAAAATCAACAGCTAGCAGCTCCTGGCACGAGTCATTTTAGCAAATTGTTTGTATTTTATTTTTATTTTCGAAGCAAATGAAACAATTTTGATATCTTGTACCTAGAGCTGGCCCAATCATCTCCAATCTCGTTCCCAGTAACCCTCTTCTCAAGTAGTCCAAAAGTGATGAGAGAGGTCCTGGTAACGAGCAGAAGATGATCCCGTTTTGGCAACAAAAAAAAATAATCCGCTATGATCTGTTAACCAATCTTGACCTTTTTCTGCTTAGACCAAAAACTCGAATTTTCCTCTTAAACAGATGTAACCGAAATTTCCAAAAACTGTGAGTTTTTATAGTTTCGTCGGCAGTTTCGAATTGAAAATTCCATTTGATTCAGAAGCGAATATACCCCGGAAGTTTTTCGAGCCCTCGGGAGCTTGCGTGATAGACAAGAACGAATCACCCAACTGGAAAATAACCGCAAATTCTGTTTTGTGGCTGTCTACTCATTATCTACTCAGGATAAATGTAAATTTGTTTCGTCAGAAGGCCATTACATGGTCTAGGCCCTTGTAACTTTTGCCCGCTGTTTCTAATCCTTAAGCGTTCTCGAAGCGAAAGCGAAACGATGAAAATCGAAGCAATAATTTGCTTGTTTTGCCTCTGTTACAATATTTGTCAAGGTATGCTCTCCTATATCCTTAGTTTCAAATACGTATGCTTTCTTTTGCTGGGTTATTGCTGTGATATTGACGTGTTTCTGAGGGAGTTAAGAATGCTGTCTCAATAGTGAAATCCTAGCTTTAAAGTAACTCTGCAGATTAGTTTGGATAAAGAAAGATCTATCCTTGCTAAATTGACGAAGATCCTATGTTAATCATTCGACCCAGTAAGTTGGTACTCGGTCACTTTTTCGCGTTTTTGTCTTGGCGATAAATATTATGATAGCAAACATGGCCGCGCGGAGGTACGAAATTTCTCTTCAACACGAGAAGAGAAATTTTGTATCTCCAAGCGGCCATGTAATATTCTATTTATTATATAAACACAAATGAAATACTAAATCGTTTCACGAAAGACATCGAAAGGCGCGACAGTGATCCTTTCACGTGCACGTGTGAAGATATCATGTTTTCGCACGAAAGCTCACTTGGTATTTCATTGGTGTTTATATAATAAAAGCGTTTAATTAGTCTTAGAGGGTCTTACAGTAGCCGGAATTTTAGCTTGCAAAGTCACTCTCAGAGTCTCTCCACAAGTGATTTAGTGTGCGAAGGAGGCGGCTGAAAAATTCAGGTCAATCTGAGAGATGAAAAAAGCATTACTTCTATACCTTAGTTGCAACTTAATTTTGATTTCCTTCCCTGTCCCCAGCGTATTCTCCCAAGCTTTTATATGCCAATCGCAAGGACATAAGGATAGTTCAAAAAATTCACAAAAACGATACAGCTACAGAGACGATAGTAGTCGATGGTTTGGACGACACAATTATTGCAGTGGATTTCTTCTTTGCGGAGGGTTATGTCTTCTGGACGGATGTTATCTTGGAGAAAATCAAGCGTATACCCTTTAGAGGAACGACAAGAAACGTAGAGGATGTGATTTCGTTGGGTTTGAGGAAACCCGAAGGCCTAGCTGTAGATTGGGTGGCAAGAAAGTTGTATTGGACCGACTGTGGTGATTCAGATTGGCAAACAAATAGGATAGAAGTTGCAAACTTAGATGGAACTAATAGAAAGGTTCTGTTTTGGAAAAATTTGGGTCTTCCAAGAGCAATTGCCGTTGACCCGCTCTATGGGTAAGTGTGAACAATTTAGTTTCGTGTTCCTCGCGTAAAACACGTCATTACACTTTGGTCCATTCAACGCACGTCCTGATAATTACTGCTTGGATGAATTTTGTTTTTTCCCTGGTTATATTGCTTGACATAGCGCCGTCACCCCGATCAGTCAAATATAAACTAAAAAGCATTGAAAGTCGCTCAATCGTTATTGTCATAATTTAGAAAGGAAAAGAAGCCGAGACATTTTTTCTGTCAATTGTTTTATCCTGTTGATCTCCGTTTTTGGCTAGATTCTGGAATACCCGTCCGCTAATTTGCATATGAATAGCGTCTATTGTTATATGCCTCGTTCTTCACCATACAATACAATACAATACAATACATTATTATATGACTTGCTCCATGAGCGGGCAAGAAGAACCAAATCCTGCGCTGTGATTGGCTACCCGAGAGGACGTGATTTCGTTGGGTTTGAGGAAACCCGAAGGCCTAGCTGTAGATTGGGTGGCGAGAAAGTTGTATTGGACCGATTGTGGTGATTCAGATTGGCTAACGAATAGGATAGAAGTTGCAAACTTAGATGGAACTAATAGCAAGGTTCTGTTTTGGAAAAATTTGGGTCTTCCAAGAGCAAGTGCCGTTGACCCGGTCTATGGGTAAGTCTGAACAATTTAGTTTAATTCGTGTTCCTCGCGTAAAACACGCGACAATAGTGGCCGGGTATTCCAAAATCGCTCTTTTCAGCCAGAGATGTGTGAATGTAGAACGTCATTTTGATTATAAGTGAGAATCACCTCCGAGTTATAACATTCAGTTTGTGATATTAAAAGCCACCACCCAGGATTTTACATAAAGCAGTAGCGAACTTACGTATTTGGCGACCGCATAAGACAACCAATGGAGCTCTTTCAACCTTTTTGGAGCCACGCACTCGCGTTGCATATGGTCTCCATGGAGACAACAACGCATTAACATGTTAAAAACAAGATAGCAGCCGAATTTTGTAAGTTTACAAAGTCTTCGGGGAAGTATCCTTTCCATAATACACTGCACGTCCTTACGTCTTTAGGATTTAATTGTTGCGTCCCTTTGTACACAACTGCCAACGCTATACAACACCTGCACACCCAACATCGAAATCCCAACAATATTGGGAGTTGTTGCGTGCGTTTGTACACAACTGCCAACACTATACAACACCTGCAGAACCTTCAACGAAATCCCGAGTTGTTGCGTCCAATTGCAAGGGGCTTAAAACTGAACTGTTCTTCAATGTAGCACGCAATAAGAAAACCACATTATTAAAATTAAAAAATGCCTTTAATTATTTGAGTAAATTGTCCTGTTATACTACAGTTCTACGTTTCTCTTACCTTTTATTCATACTACTCATAAAAACAGATAAGCAAAATAAAGACGTTCTTAACTGATTGTCAGCCTGGATACGTTTTTAGTACGTTCTTAACAGTTTGGATAATCTCAGGCTCAACGATCTTACAACAAAGTTTCTTCTAAAAAAAATTGTAGCGCCGTACGGATGCGCAGTCTTGAAAATCCCAGAACTCGCACTGGAAGTCACACTCGTTGTGCTAACATTAATGACCTTAAGATCGAAGCATGCGCATGCGCATACGTTTTAAAGTCTGACAAAATGGCGGCAATTTAAATTCTCTGTGTTTGTTTTCATTTTGCGATGATAAGGACTACACTAATTTGATAAGGTTTAAATTTTGAAGAGAGCTTCCTGAATGACTAATCTTTCGTGTGTCTTTTCAAACCAAAAAACTATAGTTCAAACCAGGAGAATTTTACCTTGCATTCGAGTGCTAGAGCAAAAGGACGAAGTTCGTAATGTTATTAGTCGCGATGGTCTCTGCGCTGGTAAACCTCTGGGGGGAAAACTGTGCACTGAGAAGGAAAACGCCGGGTAAACATCTTTGCAAGGGCAGAATGATAATTCCTTCTGCGAAAATGGCTTATGTTGCTACACTAGTTACAACACTAGTCACTTTTACAAGAGCGAGGCAATAAAATAAAGAAAATAAATCTTAATTTTACGAGAGGATCGCAAAAAAGTTTTGAAACTAAGTATAAATTTGACGAGTTTTGCCAATGTGCGAGCCAGCGAGCCAGCGAGCCAAACGTGCGAGCCATGCGAGCCGTGCGAGCCATGGCTGCGAGCCATGCGAACCAAGAAGCGAGCCATGCGAGTCATGGCTGCGAGCCATGACTGCGAGTCACACAGTTATTGAAAGCTAACCGTTTTAAAATGGGTGCTTAGACTTAATAACTGTTTATCAGAGCTGTTTAAAATGGGTGCTTAGACTTAATAACTGTTTATCAGCGCTATTTGAAATGGGTGCTTAGACTTAAATGCGAAATTCGCATGACTCGCATGGCTCGCTGGCTCGCAGATTGTCATTACCCAAATTTGACTCCAATGCTACTTGATGTTTCCCTTTTACTTGGAGTTTGGTAGTGGTCCATGGCTGAAAATATTTTTCCAGTATTTTTCCTGCAGCTGGCTGGTAACTAATTTTTTCCTCCAGCTTTGTCGATCACCTTGTAGAGCCTTGCTGGGATGAGGGTGGGGAGACATGAGAATCATGATAATGAAATAAGAAACCATTCAAACTGATTTCACTTTTGCATGCATTGCACCAGCAAAAATCCAGCCTAAATTTTGCCCTGTGTGTAAAGATACTGAGAGAGGAATGTAATCATACATCCAGCAAGACTAGAGGCATTCTGCTTCATACTCTAACATTTTATCATGCACAACTGATCCAGTTTAACTACCTAATGATAGACCCACAATGGCTCTATCTGGACCCACAATGACTCTATCTGATTCCTTTTCAACAACAAAAACCACAACAACTACTATGGTATGTGTTACCACAAAACACAATATACAGTAACTCAAATATCTCTCTAATTTTATTGTTGTAAGTACCGTATATTCATTATTTTGACTATTACAAGTAGGAGCATTCTCAGAAGTTAATATCCAAACCCATGCTCAGCAAGAGAAAGACTAGAATAACATACAGCTGTATTAATGAAAGTAAGACAGTTTACTTGAATTAAAAAACCAAATTATATTTCCTTGTTCAAACATTGACTTAAGAAGGTGTGGCAAGTAAATAATTATCGTCCCTTTTCTAGACAATTTTGAAGAGCTGTTTGGAAACCATCTTGTATTAATCACTGACATGCTCACATCTGTGATGTTTAATTCGCAGTAATACTGTTGTCATCATGCAGGATCTCATGCAGGAAAAAATGAGAGATGAATGACAACCCTGGCTTTTTTCATCACAAAACCAATAAAATATTCAACGCTGAAATCCTCATCACAATCTCTGAAAACAATCTGGAATGTTGCTTGCCATGCATGGTTTGACCAGATCAGCACACACACACCAGGAAGAGTTTTAGACTTAAGCACTGGAATAAGAATAAATGACATACATGTTTAAGAAACAAAAAGAAACTGATCAAAGTAAAACAATAATATTATTATCACTTGGTCATTTTCATGCACAGATGTCACTTAAGATACTTGAAAAAAACATGGAAATCTGTGCCATATTTGTAAAGATCCCTTTATGGAAAAACTAAACAACTTAACTGACTCCCTTAATAAGAGGTTTTGTCTAACAATGCAGATAAAAACACTGAGTTGCTCACATCTTGAAAGTAATGACAGTCAAAATGACAGCCAGCCAGATATCAACACTTTCCACAAGATTTCTTCAGGTCAGATGACTGGGACAATGAAATCAACAGAAATCTAGAGATCAATTAAATTTAATCATACCACAACCTGGTGTGTCCTGCAAAGAACCACACAGCTGGAAAAGAAAGAGCATCACCATCTACCATAGAAACCATTGCTCTTGCTGTGGAGAACCAGGTCAAGGAAAAATCCATGGCTCTCGTATCACATGTCAGAGGTTAAAACTTCTGTTTTGTCAAAACCCTCCGCGTTTTTAGAGGAATTGCCCTTAGGCGAAAAACAGTAAACGAAAAATGTTATCAGTTTAAAATTTACAACTTTTAGGTCTTCAACGGTGTGACCGAAACACGAGCAAACATGGTTTGGCAAGGATAACTTCCATGGAAACGACATAAACAAATAAATATTTCATGCCTAAAATAAGCTTACCTCTTTGACTTTCTCGTTGGAAATAACTCGGAACTACTGTTTAGTTTTTCTGTCGAGTCCATGTTGAGCGTGAGATGTTGATCATCAAAAGGTCCAAAAGAACTTTTCCTTCACCGCCGAATAAACTCAAAAACAAAGAGCTAAAAAGCTCGAATCAAATGAATCAATGTGTTCGAAGCGGAGCATGCGCACTCATTTTGCCGCGGTGTCAGGCTGACATTTTTTAGAGTGCGCATGCTCAGAACGGAAAACGCTTACTCGTAGGTGTCCTCGTCCTCCTATCTAAGAGTCCCTAATAATCTTTATTTGTTGAAAGAGAAAAATAATCGTGCTGCAGGTGCGGTATACGCATTTTATCTCGTATTTTTGTGGTACTCTGAATAACAACAACGTGAAATCACCAAATTTGAGGCTTTAACGTCAACGTAAGCGTACAATTGCAAACCTTTCATTCTATTTTTTCTCTGAAACTGCACGTATAAATATAGTATTCGCTCATTTCTGGCTTGTTAACTTCGACTGTCGAGCCACTTCTCGAAAGAGAGAAAGCTAGAGTGCATGAAAATTTCATGCTCAATGATAAGCAGCAGCTGGCCTGCCGTTTGCCGTTTGCTGTTTGACGCAAACGCGTGATTCTCAATTTCTATTTTTTTCAGTAATACGTGCAACCGAAGAGATTTTTGAGCCATAAGACTCGTTTCCTTCGTCTAAAAAATTCGTCATATTGATACGTCGTTC
>BLFO01002813.1:44213-51228 GCA_014634245.1 Montipora cactus | reverse complement strand
TTATGACTAAGTGAGAGAGGATGAGGTAAGAGAACGGATCCCCCATACATGGGCCTTTTCCAATGATTTTTTTAAAATCTATTTTTAGCTACGCGGCTATTTTTAGAGAGGCACCGATTGGCCAATTGTAATGACGTAATTAAGTTTTAAATATGCGCCGCATTGAAAACGAGAACTTAAAATAGCTTTGCGAAACGAGAAGTACATTTCAAGAAACTGTGATGAGGCGTGGGGTCCGTTCTCTTACCTCATCCTCTCTTGGACTAAGATAGTGTAAGAATGTATGGATAAAAGCTACTTACAATGTCACTATTTACCTATTATTTCCTTAATATTTACAAGTTAGCTAACTAAATTAAAGAAGCTATATTCTTACCAATCATAAAAATTACAATTTCCTCGATTGTGATTGGTTAAAAAAAAACTCCTATTTGCCAGTAATTCACCCTCCAAGTTGTTATCGGACAGTTCAATGGGCCAATCACATTCAAAGTTGTAGTTTAAATCAACCAATCACCACCTTGGTTTCAATCACCATAGAGACAGTGCGCAGACTCCTAAAATTGAGGCTTTTTCTTCCTTCCTTTCTTTCTTTCTTTCTTTCTTTCTTTCTTACTCTCTTTCAGAGCGACATTAAACAATTTACGCCTTCTTTGTCAACCATGTTCTAATGTAAATTTTCCCTTTCTTTCATAACTTTCTCGGTAATTTTCATTTTTATGATTAATTGGTAAGAGGACTTGGTGTCGTCCAATTCGTGCTGGTAATCATACGACTTCGAGTTCAATTCAATTTGCACAATTAATTGGGTTTTTTGGAAAAGTATCAAAAGTGCACGAGCCCGCTGCGCGGTCGTCCGATTTTGCTATCACTCGTATGATTACAGACCGAATTGGACTGCACTCAGTCCAACTTCAGTCTTTAATTGATCTAACCGTAAAAGTCCTTATTAGTGAGAGCATTACAGTGATCTTCAAAATCCAAATCATCCAAATCATCAATCTCTATCCCGAGAAAGTTGTGTGATCTAATTCTTTCAATTCGGGAACCGTTCAAGATGATGAGGCTTTCCTGCTCTTTCTTGCTTCTGCAGGGATATTATTCTATAAGAACGTTCCCCTGTAGTGGAGGCCATGCTTTGGAATTTTTAGTTTTGGTCTGGAAATATACAGGTTCATGGAGGAATTTCTCAAATTAAGGGAGTGAATATCAGAAACATATCTGAAGATATTTCTCATATATGACGGTTGAATAATCTAGTTTTATCTAGAAAGAAGCACGAGAGAGAGAGAGAGGGCCGGGTGGGGGGGAGTGTTGGGGCGTTGGTCGGGATATGTGAATTTCACAAAAGTTGTTTTTAGGTCGAAAGTCTCGTTGAAGGGCCCCAGCCATGTCTCAGTTTCTTCGTCCAAGATGGCGCCATAGAGTAAGGGTGCGTTTCTTTTGGAAAATCACACGTATACTTCGTTCCCAAAGAAAGGAAGAATCCCAACTTGAACATAAAC
The DNA here is from genome assembly GCA_014634245.1 of Montipora cactus. Taxonomy (NCBI): domain Eukaryota; kingdom Metazoa; phylum Cnidaria; class Anthozoa; order Scleractinia; family Acroporidae; genus Montipora; species Montipora cactus. The sequence continues at coordinate 49,723 of BLFO01002813.1, read as the reverse complement.
AACTCTATTCTTTTGCTACAAAGTAAACGCAGTAAAAAGTTTTCTTTTTTCCAAAGTGGCAAATTCCCTCGTGAATTTACCCATATTTGGTATGCTTCACCACCCTGCGAGCAGAGCCTCCTTTTGTCTTTTTCTTTACTGAGGAGGAGAAAGGAGGCTCTGACCGAATCGCGTCAACTCTTTGAAGCCGCCGCAGCCCGAACTTCTGGACAAGTCAATCTTGTTTTCTCTCGTCAAACCGGTTTTTCCAGTGCGAGCGTCAATTTAGTGACAAAACCGATGGTTATAATTGAGCCCGCTGTACCATGAAAAACCAAGATGGCGGCGAGATCTGGCATATTAGGCTTGTGTTCGAGACTGGATCCTGGCAACATGCAGCGCATACTCAATGAAGATCTTACTCGATTCATGCAGAGTCTTTCTCGAGAACGCCAAAATCGAGCAAGCAAAAGGAAGGCTCTGCTAGCAGGGTGATGCTTCACGTGATCGAAGGTGCGAAGGCTCGATCGTTAATCACATTGCGAACATAGCTGCCGAAAACGTATTTTATGAATTCTATTCATTCTTGGTGTGAACACAGGAATGTGCAAAGCTCGGCTAGCAGCTTGGTATCTACATGCTACGCATGCCTAATAGCAATTTTGATATTAGGCTTGCGGGCTCCTTTTGGTTGCCCGCAATTGTGATGTTTGAATGATTACTGTCTTGGCAAGTGGAATCAGCCGATGTCAATTTCACTTGCGCCACCCTTATTTATTCTGGATGTTAGAAACACCTCGCCAATATTTAGTAAATATTCCAGCAAATTGTTTTTGAATGTTATCTTAATATGTTATCTTAGATATGCAGAGGAAAACTGGAAGCCCATCAGAAGCAGATTTGTTTGAATTGTCTGCAGAACTTGCATATGAATGGAAAAAGTTTGCCAGAGCTTTAAGCATTCCAGAAGCCCGTATTAAAATTATAGAAAAGGACCACGATGACGTTTTTGAAAGGTGCTATCAATCGCTGTTGTCATGGAAGCAGGTTGGAGGTGTTAAAGCCACTTACGAAGAGTTAGAAGCTGCACTATGTCATGGAGTCCTATCCCGAAAGGACTTGGCCGAAAAGTATTGTTATCATCCCATTCCTCAAGAACATGGCGAAAATCCACCTTTAAAAAATATATAGTTGAGCTCTCAAAGATATTTCATTTCAAGTGGAAATAGCCGACATGAGCACCTTATGTTATTTCATTTATTTCAATTTACCTTTTGCCTTGCTGATGTTTCCGACCACCTTACAGTATTTTGTACAATAGCCTGCACCCTACCCACTTCTAAAGAGCTAACGTATTTCCGCGATTTTTCACACTTTAACAAAGATGAATTTCTGCAAGACCTGTCACATATCAACTTCAACAACCTTGTTACGAATGATGTAAATGTTAACGTGAGGAAAATTTTACACGATTTAAGTTTGAGTGCGGACACTCGTGCTCCTGTGAGAAAAGCTTCAAAACAAAAGAGAAGGCAGCTTGGTAAACCGTGGATTTCAAAGGCTATCCTAACGTCCTTACGGAAATCCCTAGGCAATAGCTTATATTCATGTGGAGTCTTCCTAGACTTTTCTAAGGCCTTCGATACGGTTAATCACAAAATTCTGCGTAGGAAAATGGTAGCGAATGGGATAAGAGGAGTGCCCCTGAAGTTCTTTAAAAGCTATATTTAACAGAAAAGCAGCAGTATGTGCAATTGGGGAATACTGTTTCCTCGAGAAAAAAAATAACCTGCGGTATTCCTCAGAGAAGTTCGCTGGGCCCAATTTTATTTTTATTTTACATTAGTGATTTACCAAACTGCTCCAGTGCCCTGATGTTCCGAATATTTGCGGATGACACGAATGTATTTGCAAATGCTCGCAACATCAACACTCTTGAAACTCATGAACTCTGAACTGAAAAAAGTAAAAGTTTGGTGTGATACAAACAAGCTATCCATCAATTTCACTAAAACAAATTTCATGATTATGAAGTTACCTAGGAAAAAGAATCTGGAAATAATTTTAAAGACTGAGAACGAAGATGGGAGTTGTCATGTCCTATAGCGAAAAGACCGCATCAGATACCTCGGGGTTTTGCTCGATGAAATAGTTTCATTTGAACATCATATTACATACATTTGTGCAAGAATTTCGTGCAATAATGGAGTCATAGCTAAGCTTAGGCATTACCAAACACTTTCTCAGTTAAAACACTTATGCTATAGTACAGTTTTCCCTCACATTTCTTAATATGCTATTTTAACCTGGGGAAGTGCGTATCAAACACACTTGAAAAGTACAAACCAAACAAAATCATGCTATAAGGCTTATATTCTTTGCAAGATTTTTCGGAGACAAAACAGAAAGCGCTCTTCCTCTACTTATAATCTTCTCGATGTTTTGACAGTAAATAACGTTTACCTTTTTCATGCTATAAAGTTCACACACCTGTGGCATAAAGGCCTTAAAGATTAACTCGAAAACCTCTCGTTGATTTTAGTCTCCATGCTCCAATTCCTGCACAAATACACACCTTTTCCTTTTCTTTTCTTTATAATAACTATTCATGTAACAAAGTGCAAATGAGCGAATAAACTATTTTTGTATTTTGTTGTTGTATTGTATTTGTTATATCGAACATAAAACGGCGGAAGTCACGCAAACAACTGATCGGTCCATAAGAAGGGAAAAAGTTCCTGCATTTAGCTTACTCACAAGCCAATAACCTAGCTCATGTTGGCAAATGTACCTTGAGGGTAAGACTGTTGGATCTAATGTTTTATGTGGGTCTTGAAGGGGAGGGGGGAGGGCAATGCTATTTTCCCAGTCCCAGTGGCAAGTGTTCTTAGAAATCTCAGTGTCCCAACTGGAGTTATGATAGGAAAATTATGATTTTACAGCATCGATACGTTTTATGAAGCAGTTAATGATATGCCTCAAAACGAAACATGAGATTACTGGAGAACGGAGGCAATAAAAACAGTGCGAGGTATAATTTGTAGCAGCATGGGATTGCTTACCCACGTGTTCGCTGAAAAAGGCCTGCTATCACCTGGCACATAAAAGCGTTCTGAATGATGCAGTTCCCGTTTCTCCACGTCACCTTCAGAGTCGCTGTCGTCATCGTCATCATCATCATCATTACTAAGTTTATCAACATAAGTATCCTCACCAGTATCCTCCTCGGAGTCTTCGCTCTCTTCAATAGACCCACAACAACCGCTAGGCCTAGCGCCTTGCCCAATACCTCATCTAAGCTTCTTCTTTTCGAATGATTGCATTGGTTGCAGTGTGTTTAGGGACGTCAATTCGTGCAAGTGAAGCCGTATTAGAGGAAGGGATGTTGTAGGTAGGGAACTTTGAGATTCAAAAACAGCAGGAAGGTCCTCACTCTCACATGGCAGTGGCCAGGAACGCAAGAAGACCGCATGAAATATTTGATATCAGCAATTTTGAGCGGAACTAATAGACCTCTTTCATAATGGCGGCCAAATAGATTATTCTTTTGTTTTAATTAATTCGAATAAGCCTTTCTTGCCTCGCTACATCGTTCAAATTTCAAAAGAATTTTTGTTCTAAAATGAGGGCAGTAGGTCTAATTAACATAAGTACAAAAGAATGCAAATGTAGTCGCCATATATGAAAGTGGTCTTTACGACTATACCTGATGACCACTGATAATGCAAATCCCATTCGCACCAGGGACTCTGTCTCCCATTCCCAGTAACAAAATGCCAGTTCCCAGTAGTAAAATTTCATTTTGCACCGAAAAATCGGGTCAATCCCAGCTCTCATTTTACCCCTTCATGACCCTCTTTTATCACTTCCAATCTGCCATAGCACGTTCAAGCAACCACTTCGTCGGGCAAACGTAAACAAACACTGCTGGAAATAACCAGTAATTAACACTGTTTACTGTTCGCTGTTTAATGTTGGTTTTAGTCTCAGTTTTCAGTTTTCTACGGAATATTAAGTCTTAGTTTGCGTGTTAAATACCCTGAAGAGCCGCCGAGCTAGATGTAGATGTAGTGGCGTAGATGTGCGTAGCAACAAACGTGTCTCAGAACGGAGCAAACTTTTAAGCTAACCAAAGCTGATGGAACAAACTCTTTAGAATAGGCGCACTTATCTTGAGTAAGCTCGCGTTTCACTCCTTACGTTTCCTCTTTCCTAATAACAAGACGCTTAGAGGCGTTAACGTGGGATGCGTTGGTCGTCACTCTGGTTACACGTGGAAAATAACATTAAGGACGGTGCCTACTAATTCAAAGGTATTTTTGCCCCGATTTACGATTATGGTAGATCTTAATAGGTGTTATTGAAATCCAAAAAGAAAATTGGGGGTAACCACGCATTTTTCAAATATAATTCATGAACAATATTAAATTTTGTAAAAAGCTCTACAATACAAAGCAACGTATGGCGTTCTTTCTCAATTTGAAGCTCGATTATCTCTAAAGAATGCATGGTTACCCCCAGTTTTCTTTTTGGATAGTAAGAGTACTTACGAAGATCTACTTTCTCCGCATAGTTTTAAACCGCGCAAAAATATCCCTGCATTAGTAAGCACCGAGTATATGGAGATGCGCAGAACATATCCTCAATAACAATAGTAGGCACCGTCGTCAATGTTAACTCAGTGGTGGCCTCCTAAGCAAACCTGCTTGTGGCTCGTCCCGCAATCTTTCCCCGTGACGAGCCAAAATAGAGGCTAATGCGCCGATCAACTCGAAGGACTATGGCGTCAAAACCGAGTAAATTGTGCATTGATAAAATTGCGTTTGACATGAAAAACCCGTTAACAAAATATGACTTCCCAACCGATCAATGAGTGTACAAGGATGAGTCCACGAAGCAGCTAATGCCGCTGATCTTACCAAAACAACCTCCAACCAGCGAACGAAAAAAATTGAGTGTTAAAGCACACCTATAAAGAGCCCAGGCCCCACACGGTCACGAATAATGTAGCTAATGCTGTACTGAGTTAAGCGCCGATCAAATCGAAACTTTAAACTTTCCCTCAACCCCCCCCCCCTCCCCTATCGTAGGGATTTGTCTGTCGAATGCCCCTCCTAAAGAACAATTGTCGGCTCCTGTGGTCTTTGTGTATAAAAATACCAACACATGTTTCGTGACCCTTTGCATGATGATGCCGTTTTTACCAGACTCGAGTTACTACAAAAACTATTAAAAATGACTTGAAATTGAATTAATTAATTAATGTCAGAGAAAAGATCATGACAGACCTGCTCTAACTTCTCTGTGTGTCTTTGCGGTTGCGACGCTGTAATATGTGCCGTCAAAGTTTTGCTCTTACGAGTAAGTCTTTAAGTGATTTCCCTCCTCTGTATGATATGATAGGAGGCGTTTTGTAACTGTTTTTCAGAATTGACTGATCGTGCATTAAACTCCGTTCTTATATCAAATGTTTACGGTATTTGCTGGATATGTTGTGACAAAGCGGGTATTATTCTCTCGAGAGTCTTTTT
>BLFO01002813.1:34213-36713 GCA_014634245.1 Montipora cactus | reverse complement strand
TAAAAAATCCTGCTCATTGGATCCCATCGCAACCAAAGTTATTATCCAGTTACTTGGTGTCCTACTACCAGTGATTACTAAGATAGTAAAAAAATCACTTCAAAGTGGTTCCTTTCCGGATAGAGGAAAGAAGCGCAATTTCTGCCTGTACTGACATCATCGCACCTGGATGTGAAATATCAGAACTTTCGTCCGGTCAATAATTTGCCATATGTTTCTAAGTTGACTGAGAGAGCTGTTGCAGATCAGATAACTATAAGCACATGTCAACGAATGATTTATATTCACCATTACAATCGGCGTATAAAGCATGCCATAGTACAGAGACGGCCCTGCTAAAAGTAATGAATGACATTCTTTTGACAATGAACAATCAACAAGTTTCGCTACTCGTACTGTTGGATTTGAGCGCGGCATTTGACACTGTTAAACATGAGAAACTCAGGCTGCCTAGAAGAAGACTTTGGAATCACCAACGACGCCATCAAATGGTTTGTATCGTATTTAGAAAATCGTTCTCAATGTGTATCAGTAATTGGTGGAGTCTCTAGTTCATTCTAGATCAAGCAAGGTGTGCCGCAAGGATCATGCCTGGGACCTCTCCTGTTTACTGCAATCTCTTTGAGATTGTCCAGCACCATCTTCCGCAAGTGCACTGCTATGCAGATGACGCGCAATTGTATTTTTCTTTTCGCTCAAGTGAGTCTTCTGATGCTGTCAACCTAATGTCAAATTGTATCAAAGACTTAAGGCATTGGATGATATCAAAAAATCTGATAATTATCACTCTAAGACTGAATTGTTACCTAATGATACTAAGCAGCAGTTGGCTAAAGTACAAATTGATAGCATTGTTGTTGGAAACTCGGACGTTTTTTCATCTTCATCTGTTCGTAATCTTGGTATATTTTTTGATAGTGATATGTCTATGGCTAATTATACTAATAAGACATGTGCTTCTGATTTTTATTATTTATACAATATTAGACGGCAGTCGTAAATACCTTTCTGTTAAAGTCACAGAATGTTCAGTTCATGCTTTAGTAGCAAGTCGCATTGATCATTGTAATAGTCTGTTATTTGGTTTGCCAGTGTCAGTTGAATAAGTTGCAAAGAGTACTTAATGCAGCAGCAAGGTTGATGTATATTGCACCTACGTTTTGCCATATCACACCTATTTTCAGTGGAATTACATTGGCTGTCTGTTAGATGGCGTATTAACCATGAAATACTATTAATCACATTCAAGGCTATAAATGGCTTAGCTCCAATGTATCTGTCTGCGAGTCTAGTAAATGTTAATTCTTCTACTTATTCATTAAGATCGAATAATAGTAAAATTCTTAGTGTACCACTAGTTAAGGGAAAGAAAACATAAGGTGATAGATCTTTTATGCTGGCTCCACCTAATTATAAGTTATGGAATGAGTTACCCAGAGACTTGCGTTTATTTGACAATATATTAGGCACTCAAAGCACATTTGTTCAAATTTGCCTATAGTTTATAACTTTATTACGTATGATTTTCAATATAATTTTATATAATTTTACATACAGACATTATTATATATATTTTAATTGATTTATAGAAATTTATCATTTATTATATTAGTTTAATTTTGATTTATTTTTAGCGGCTGCACATAGAGCGTGTATGATCATGCGCTGTGTAAACAATAAATTATTATTATTATTATTATTGTTATTATTATTATTATTAGTAGTAGTAGTAGTAGTAGCAGCAGCAGCAGCAGCAGCAGCAGCAGCAGTAGTAGTAGTAGTAGTAGTTTCTAAGCTGATTTAAAGGTTATGGCGGGGTAGCTCGCCCACGAAAACAAACTCCTGCAAATCTCTCCTTTAAGATTATGTATATCATGATCTGTAAATATATATGGCAGACCTCTTTGTAGGCTATTGAAGTCGACCTTTGTTTTACCTCTGCGAAAAAATACCTAGTTTCAACGGGTCACAATTCAGACTTAAAAGTAATAGCATAACAAGACGTTTATATGTTCAAAAACACTTAAGGACCATCTGCTATATCACACAAAATTTTAAAGCGGGATTGCTTCGCGTTGTGGCGTACGAAGTTGCATAATTTTGCAGTGTTTTACAACAGTCATCTGGGCGTATTTTGAAATTTTCGATTTTCTTTGAGAAAGCAAAGAGCTTGCGATAAATCTTTGATATAATTTTTGAAAAAAGGTCATCAAAAGGGTCCTTTAGAAAAGATAAATTGAATAACGAAATTTTTTGATGATAACGATAATGATGATTATCATTGTTATGATCGTTAGAGCGGTTTTCAATTGAGTGTCCATTGTAATTAGCGAATTACTTTGATTTTGCATTAGAGCGAGCTTCAATCGAAAAGTGTCGTAGAACCAAAACCAAAGTAATTACTTCAAAAAGACGGACACAATCCAGTCAATCCAGTAAACCAATCGAAGCAATTACACGTAGCGGACACAAAGCGCGGAAAAATGTGCTCGCCCGAGCC
>BLFO01002813.1:26713-29213 GCA_014634245.1 Montipora cactus | reverse complement strand
TTTAAAATCATTGTCTAGACTTAACAACCAAAGGAGCTTCATAGACCAACTCATGAAAAACGAACGCTAGCCACATCCCTTTACTTCCAGCAATGATTTTCTTCCCAATATACACGTACTTGCTAACAATTGTTGGTCTTTTTGTTGATCTTTCCTGCTTTCAATTTCAACCTAGTTTAAGATAAAAATGAACTACTAGGTTGAAATCATTTCAAACTGAATTTCAAATTTACTTGTAACATACACAAAGAAAATGAACCATAGATGCACGTATCTCATTATGCTCCCTCATTTTATTTTGTAACATTTTTTGTTAACAGCAACAGCAACACCTCTTATAAAAATGAAATACAACCGTTGCGTGCGAAATTAACATAAATGTCCTTATTCCTCTGTTTTTTTTTTCTTTGTTTACATAAAAAGCCCAACATTTAAAGAAAACGACTGAGTAGTGATCCTGAACTCACCTGTAGCAGACAATGTTCAATCACTAATAGGCATTAATGACAGTAATCTGACCAATGTGACGTCGATTGGAGAAGTTGTTATTGTGCGTGCCCATGTAACAGTACTCCCCAGATCCTCCCCAGGCTCCTTGATGCGAAAGCACGGTGGATTGCAGGAGGCTGGGGCATTGTTCAGCTCAGCGTCCAGCTGTTGGTCACCGGGTATAACATCCTTTGTTGACGGAACTGAAGATTTTAAATTGTAGCCAATAAATTTGTCAAAATGGTCAACTACGTCAAGAGGGAGAGTGGAACAAGCTTCCGGCTTCAGAGACCAGTACTCTTCCGTAATCTAAAACACGTTTGTGCGATCCGTAACCTAGAGAAAAAAAAACACATACTTATCAATAACTTCCACTTTCAAACGGCCGGCGTTTTGATGATTTACGATTATTGGTTGCTCGAAGGGACTGCGCAAAATTAGCAGTAGAATGACAAGATCTTTGTTTTTGCAATATTTCTTCTGGAAAGTTAGCTTTGCAAGCCTTGAACACGTGTACTCGTTCCACTTTTCCCGCCAAAATTTTTTCAAGAAAGTCGATGGAAGATTGATAAGGAATACTGATAATAAAAAAGCGTCCATTTCTTCTCATTCAAGGTCTTGCAGTACCATATGCGTGATCTGAAGACTGTTACTTTTTAGGGTGCGTTCGAATGACCGTATTCCGGAATAGGAATACATGGAATACAAGTTGGAAATCCTTCGTTTTTGCGGAGATTCACAGTAAAATTGTCAAACATTTGCTAAAATGCTATTTTAAACATGTTTTTATCATCCTTGCAGCTTCGAAACGCGCCAAACATACCGTTTTAATCATCACTCCACGTATTCTTATTACGGAATAGGGTCAATCGAACGTGCCCTTAATGAGAATAATTGTAATACTGATGTGTCTAGCATTTTCTTACCAGCTGTTCCCTGTCCGTCATAGTTCCCAGGATTCTTGTTTGAACCGAAATAGAAAAAAATAATAATAGATCGAGAGATTAGATATTGTGAATAGATAAAATTTGGTTTACTTTCCCGGTTACTATAGCAGCAAAATATTCCTATAAATAGTCTTAAGAGGCCCATAATGAACGGCACTTATATAAACACTAGTGAACCCAAAGAGACCTTTAGTTAGTAAAAATTTAATTAAGTTGTTGTGGACAAGAATTAAGAAAAGTGTGAAACAAAAGAGAAAAAGGGCAGCTCAAACCCGGGATATTTCCTCATACCGGATCAGACGAAACACATGCACTATTTCCTCTGTTGTGACCGTGGTGCGCTCAGGGAAAAAACGGTATTCCATGGCAGGATAGGTCTGAACAATGTTTCGTCTTTTTCCAATCCCCCCGATGTATCGAATGGTACGATGCCGGTGTTTTGGTGGCAAATAGTTTCGTGGTTTAAGGATGATCACATGACTTCTGTCTTGAAAGGTTCTGCCTACCTGGGCGGTCGGTCTTGTTATCAACGGCTTTTGTCAGTGGGTTATTACGAGTGACTCTTCAAATGTAATAACAGTTGCACGTTGCTGTAAGTGTTGCTCCAAATTAAAGCATGTAAAGGTTAAAATTCAAAATAACTAAATACCAGCACTATGTTGTAATGAAAGATCACGGGGAAAAAAAGGAAAAATAACTTTCATCAGTATATTACTTTCCACCCCTTTATTTTCGAAACCTAGTTGTTTCATTGATATATTTTCCCTTCATCAGTCATACTTCATTTCCTGTAAAAACTCTCGCAGGGCTAATTCTCTATCATAAGCACTCAAGTAATTAAATCCCTCTTCCCTCAGCCAAGAAAGAAAGGAAATGAACGAGTGAGTAATGTTTCCCATTTTAAACTAATTTACAGAGCCGTTATTGTATCTTTTATCTTACTTCGATTCGATTCCCCTGTGATTGTCGAACTTTTGAGTTATTCAAGAATTAAGAGAACAATATATCGACTCCTACTTATAATTATGAAACTTTGAGTTCAAATGTCCCGGGTTTGCCCGGGG
>BLFO01002813.1:7500-14270 GCA_014634245.1 Montipora cactus | reverse complement strand
ATTTTCCCTAGATCCAACCCTCTGAGGTCCAATCGGCCAGTTTTGAACGTGAGTAATGGCGGACCATGAAATGCAAAACTTACACTCAAAATAAACAGCCTTTGGATAAAACTCAAAGCTCAAAATTTTGCCAGTTAGGTGTTAAGCGAACACGCTTTCAAAATCTGAAGAAAAAAAGGAAATGATTTTTTGATCATAGTACCACTTTAAGGTTGTTATTCCAAGACCAACCTCATCTTATATGCAACATTCTTTCACGTACCAGGCTAGTAAACAATGGAACAATCTACCAGACAAAGTAAGGATGTCAAAATCCCTTTCTACATTTCGGAAGAACTTACAAAACATACAATTGTCTTCATCGTATGACTGCAGCTGTATTTTTTGTAAATAGACAGTCTAATTACCAATATTTTCTTTTATTGAATTTAATTCTTATTTCTTATTTTTCACTCATTACTTGTACATGTAAGATTATCTTAATTATCACATTGTAATTTTTTATGACACATTTGCATTTAAACGAGCTATAGCTCATATGCGATATGTGTTTAAATAAAATTACTTACTTACTTACTTACTTACTTACTTACATTCCACAGAAGGACTGATGCGTCAGAACACTTCATAACATGGCAAACAATGTTTGATCTCGAGGTAATATGTAGACCAGACTTAAAATGGATCACAGCAAAACAATGCAAAACTGATAAGTTATTGTAAATACCATGTCCTTGCCCCCTTAGGGATAACTATGCAAAAAAGCCATACTATTCCATGGCAACTCCTTCATATTTTGTAACAACTGAGGACAAAGCAATGATTACAGTTCCTAGTAGAATATCCTCCCGTGAGGAAAAGCAATTTGTAGCCTATCACTACTGCTACGTTTCAAGACTGACCCCATCCTCTCCCAAACCCCATATTGTTTTCTTTGCCTTTGTGCAGTTTAGACACAAACAAATAAGCTAACCTGTGGCTGATCAATATGATCAAATTTTTGTTCCACTGTGTGAAACATAAATAAAATAATTACAAGCATAATTAAGCCCTGGAACATCCCTTAAAAAATAAGAATGACTGTATTTATTGTTTAAGGCTTGACTAGCAACACTGCACAGAGAACTTAAAAAAATATAGCATAACTATTTCACACTCAAGGATCACAGGCATCTATTTTTGGGGGTCTGAGGGCTTATGTGTGGCTGATCTAGCCCTTTTACTCAATCAATTAGCACAAATCAATACAGTAACTCTCTGTTTCATATTGTTTTCAAGGTGTCAGTGTCATATTCCAGCACTCGGCAAGGTCTCTTTTTGACTTGTGGCTGTTTCTGCTTAGGTGGTCTCATACACCACAAGCCTTTTTGGAGACATCACCACCATAGTCAAATATTTGTTAATCCCTCCTACGTGATTCAGTTTTTCATACATGTACTATCTGGCTGTTTCTGTGATTCAAGTTTTTAATTTCACACAGAGATTGTTTCATTTGTTAACCTTATTTTGGGGTTGAGAGTTTGCTTTGTAAATTTCTCCCCCTCATTCTACAGACTAACCCTAACTTTTGTCTATGATTTTTCCTCAACTCACCATTCACACACAATATTGCCCTCAAACTACCTGCTAATTAGTGAATATGTTTTAGTTAATGGAGAGAAACCCTTCTTGTAAGGAGGATTCTTCTATCAACACCAATTAAGAAAGCTACAAAGGTTGCTAGGTTAACGGCTGCTTGATGTATTACTATTAAATAACCAAACTTAATTTAACTTGGACAGTTCATCTTTAATTCAATATGGCTCCTTCCTGGGGGACCAGACACAAATGGTAACATAATTATTGTTTAACCACTGTTTGCAAGACATTATATTTTGGTGCAATATTGTTTCTTGTCGCCTGTTTCCATTATTTTGTCATCTGTATTTCGTACACAAAGTAGAGGTTTTTGCCATACATTCAGACTCCCCTCACAGGGTTTGTGATTCAAATGCTTAACCACTCTGCAAAATTCCAGTCTTATTGATTGGGTTATGGAGCCTAAAGGTCACTCAAAAAATGAGGGCAATAGCATTTACGACCTTGTAATATCTTGTCTCATATTTCCAGTTTAATTTTTTTTTTAGATTATGCAAATTAGAAGATTTGCAATGTCACACTGTGTACATAATGTGGAAGGCAGGACTTTTATTTTCAGATAATTAATGGTACTAGGTAACAATATTTAGCTCTATTTTCTATTTTGTTTTGAAAATAGCATGTTACCATTTCTGCTTGTGAGAGCTAACCATAAATAGGCTTACCTAATTCTCTTGACACTGTACAACTCTTCATACTAACTAGTAAGCTACGATGGTAAGTCATTTAGCCTGAGGTGCACCCTGGTCAGCCTGTGTTCAGTAAGCTCTCAATAATGACAATAAAAACACTCCCCAAATCCTTTGCCAATAATATCTCTGAACATGACTGATTTCTAAAGACATGATTAACCTTTGCACAACTATTGTACTCACAGTAAGGCACATAATTAGCTGAATTATCATTCAACTACAGAAAATATTGTGGTAATCAGTGGCGGATCTAGACCTTTGAGCTAAGGGAGGGGGGTTGCTTGCCCTGCCGGCTTTTCCTCCTGCGGTAAGGTAGTTGACGGTAGTTTTGAGGTAAATGCAAGCATTGTGATAATTTGGTTCTTTCTTGGTTTGGATTTTGCTGTGCCGAACATTTATTTGGAAGCGGTCATAAGCTGTGTAATTTTTGTTTTTGAAAAGCCACAAATTCAAGAAACAACCATGGCCCGAGTACCATATGATAAACTACTTTCTAACTAAGCTTGCCAAAGCCATACTGAGGAATATTGCACCTTGGTCATTTTTGTATGGACCTCGCTGCGCTCCATCTTTAGTTCCACAATGTTCAACCAATATTCCCCAGTATGGCCCTCCAGCTCGGTTAGTAAGAGCTTAATATTTCCAAGTTGTTACTTGTATTTTGATTTGCCTTTTGGGTCCTTCAACACACAGCATGATTCGTGAAAATACTCACCAGAATATAAACAAAATGTAAAAAAAACCATGACTTATAACCTTTTCCATGGAAATGGCTTGTATGGCAAAATGAACAAGAAAGCAAACACTTGGATTTACCAATCAAAACACTTGGATTTACCTAAAGACCATAGGTTATAGGAGAGAACCAATCAAGAACAGAGGGAAAATGTTTGTTACATTAACATCAGCTATGTGTCTGGAACATCTGAAGAATTTTTTTTCTCGTTCAAATAAAAAAAGTCGTCTGTGATGCCCTGTAAAAACAATTCTTCCAATTCTTCGAGTGAGTCGCCGATCTCAACACTTGCCGCTATTTTGAAAAGGCTTTTAGTAGACCCCAGTCTACTGCATCACACCTTTTTGCTCGGACCCGCTCGTTTCACCGCCCGGTCTCTTTCCGCCCCAATCTCGTTCCCAGAGTCTTCGTTTCCCTTGACCAGCGGGTCGGGTTACGAGAGACTCTGGGATAATCCATTTGGATAAAGTTTTTGATTGGTTGAAAGTCTGAGCATGAGCAATCGATTTCGGTCTCGAGGCGAGTGCCGCGAGGGGTTTCACAGAGCTCTGTATGATTGTTAATGATTGTTTGGATTGGTTTGTTGATTAGTTTGGAGCCAAAGCAAAGAGTGAGAACCTATTAAATCTAATGGAATGGAATTGTCTCTCACTGAGTAATTATGTCTTTAAAATGTATTCATACCGACTCTTCAAATTGCTGTATATTATTATAATAATTTATATCAATCCATAAGATCTTCTCGTATAGTTACTTACGTACATGTGAGTGTCCTGGAAAGGTGCGAGAACCTTTAGCAGATGAGTTTTTGGGTACAGAAAGAGTTACTGATGCAAAGAGAACTCGTTTGGCTTGTGACAGTGCTGTTGAACGCTTTGAAAATATCGTGGAAGGCCCGTCTCTCTGGCATGCAAAGCAATCCTCTCGGTAGGTTGAAAATTTTAATCGCGTTTCATTTGGTTTCATTACACTGCACTGTTCTCAACCTCCATTGGAAGAAGAGGCCAGATCAGATGTAGAGAATCAAATCAATGAAATGAGATGTACATCTCACATCCAATGGAACTTGTCCTACATTTTAGGTACTTAGAAAAACTGGAAACTTCAGTTGTTGACTTTGTTATGCAAATACTTAGCTTAACGTTTATGATGAAATAAACAAAATGGTGTAATATAAAGCTTGACCATCCTCTCGAGCCTATTTCTGGTAGCACTTAAAAGTCAGTTACAAAAATGGCACCTAAAATTCTCTTGAGTAATTAAGTACTTCTTTCTGAAGTACATGTACCTTAACATACCACTACATAAGGAGTTTTTTTTCCGTAATTGCTCAGCCTAAAGTATTAATTACAGTGGCGGTTATTATTTGCTTATTGAAGCCACAGTGGTCAAGTGTTTGAGACTTCAAAGGTTGGTTGACTGTATGAGTTCTGGCCCCAGTTGTTTGAAGGGTGGATAGTGCTATCCACTGGATAAATCACTATCTACTGGATAACTCAGTTGGTTTTGGTAGTGTTTATCTACTGGATAGTGATTTATCTGGCCCCAGTTGTTCTAAAGGTGGATAACGCTATCTACTGGACAAATGACTATACACTGGAAAGTGCAGTTGGTTCCGCTATTACTTATCCACTGGATAGTGATTTATCCGTCAGATACCGCTATCCATCATTTCAACAACTGGAGCCTGGTGGGTAGTGCTATCCACTTTTTGAACAACTGAGGCCAGATCTTTATCCAACCTCTCTTCTCTGCCTCCTTTGTCGTTGAGGACAAAGGAGGCAGAGAAAAGAGACCCTGGGAACGAGGTTAGTCTTGATCATCTCTCAGTTTTCTCGAACTTTAATCCATGTTGCTTTTTATATGTACCCGCGTACAACTTAATACTGACAAATGTTTGATAGACTTTGTAAAAAAGTCTGTGATTGGTTAGCATCCCATTTAATGGAAGGGACAAAGTTTTTAACTGCTTAACCCATCGACACCTCAAACGCCCTAGGATGACCCCAGTTGACGACTAGAATCTCCCTGGCATTAGACAGGGTAAAATCTGTCAAGTCTCACTCCCAGGGGTCATTGGGTTACAGGGATCAGTGATACCCCTTGTTACTCTACAGAAAACAGAGCTAAGTGCTGCCATCAATGAACTACCTGGCTCATTTAGTTTCATTATCTAGACAGACTTTATGCTTTTACAGTGTGTTTGGGAGCAACTTTACAGCAGCCTATATTTCCGATAAATTTTAACAATTTTGTGAAACAAAAGGAGAAGGTAGCATTGCAGACTGTGCAGTATTTCTAGTCACTTGAGAACGTATTCCACACGTGCCCTCAATTTAAATTTTGTCAGTTGACGGTTAAGTTGTCAGTAAATTATACTGTCTATTTTGAAGTCAGACTGACTTCTTCATGTTGAAATGTACAGTTGTCAACAGTTTCTAATGTAATTTATTTTTTATGCCAACAAAAGAAATGTTTAGGTTCAAGGTTTGTAGACAAGTATCCATTCCTTTTTGGAGTGTTAAAATCAACAGCCTTAGGCTTTTTTGCATAGCTAGTCAGAGAGTTGAAGAGAAAAGTACCATTTCAAAACTTGTATGGTGCTCGCCACCCTACAGAAAGCCTTTGGCAGTGAGGAAGGGATTACATTATTTGGGGGGTAAGATGGGAAATGAACATTCTCAGGATAATATACTATGTATATATAATATTGTTACATCCAATCTGTCAAATTTGATGGTTCAAAATAGGTACTGACCTCCGATCATCTGAAAAAATGGAATATAAAGTGCATTAAGGATGACTAGTGTTAACCTCATGAAGACGTTTTGGCTTTTGCAGTTTTCATTTTGCTTGATACATACCGGTAATTTCATTGACCTTTCGGTGTGCATCTCTCTGCTCTCCCAAAGGAATTTGACGTTACTTAAACGATTATGTGAATTAAACAGTTTTAAGTGAGGATGTTCATGTGCTGTGCCCAGAGACCGACGATTATGAACAACAGCTTTTCATTATTGTTGACAATGAGGTTCTTCTGGAAGTAAGTTCATACAAACAGAGCCTTTCTGCTCAGTTTGGGGTACATTACCTGGTTAACCTAGAGTATCCAAGAAAGCCAACATGTCTGCACTGAGTTTCTTGAGAGTATGTATTTAGCATTCGTCAAAAAAAAAATGCCCTGTATAGAAAAGGTGTCTCTACTCTTTAAGCTTAAAGTTAATAGCCTCTTATGACATGTATTAACAGTTGCACCACCACAGGAGCTTGAACTAACCTGCATGAAAGGGTTTTATTAGAATCTGGGACCTGGGTACGAGCACCCGTCTTGCACTGAGTACAGTACCTGCCATTGCTCAAAGGAGGTCTCAAGATCAAAAGTCAGACTATATATAGGGGTGCCTGCGCACTCTGTCACAAGGTCCCTTCTACTTTCAAACTTAATGGAAACCCTGACAAAAAAACATACCTGAGTCCATTTCTTGATTTGTCGCACAACAGGCGAGAAATAGTACAGAACATGACCATGTCAGGCAATTAACTCATACCAAGTCAAATCATGTTATGTTACCGGTATGTAGTAATTTGTACTATTACTAATGTGGTCAATTAAATTGTCACACTGGAAAGTTTTCACAGGGCTGCCATAAAGGACATTCACCTGTACCAGCTGTTAACCCTGAGCTCACATTGTGAAGGAAATG
>BLFO01002812.1:44941-54941 GCA_014634245.1 Montipora cactus | reverse complement strand
AGAGATAAGCACTACACAAACCCGGTGTTTGCGGGGCGAAGCACACTCAGATAACAAATAAAACGTGTGCAAGGTAGAGATGAGCCGAAGGGAGAGGCGCTACGCAAACCCGGTATTTGCAAGGCGAAGCACACTCAAATAACAAATAAAGCTTGCGCAAAGGAGAAGGGAGACAAAAACAAAACACTAAAGAAACCCGTTGTTTGCGAGGCAAAGCACACTGACATGATAAATAAAAGGTGGGCAAAAGGGGACAAGAACCGAGCAAAACAGCCAAATCGGCCTAAGCGAAAGATAGGCGTACAAAAGATAAAATAAAAACGAGGGGACGAAAACTATTGAAAAAATGGTGCCAACAAGCAGCCACGTGGACGACAAAGGGGAGATAAAGGAGACAGGGCGAACACCAGCCGTCGAAAAACCAAGCAGCAAAACGAGCAAGAATTATACTGCAAATTACCTTGATTTTGCTGAGGATTCTCAACATTAGCTGCGGCAACTGGAGGCACTTGAAACAGGGCTTGAGCGGCGGGATCAGCAGCATCAACTGGAGCTTGCACGTCAACCATACCACGGTAATGTTGCAAGAGGATTCTAACGCGAACTGGGCCGAATGAAATGCAGAGCTGTTATTTATACTCGCGCTGAAAGGGACTGGTGCGAATAGTACAATAGTTGTCTTGGTCATGTAGTTATTACTGCTTTCTAGTATATTATTTTATATGGGAACATATATTAGTTGCACCAATATCGATCTACACATACCCTATGGATCACTTCTTTTTTTTACTCTACAGACGTGTCAACTTACAAAGACAGGGACAGGAATATTAAACTGGTATTGAAAAAAAGAAAATCAATATGCACTGTAGAAATGTCATTAGTGTATAACTTAAGTAGCCTTTCACACTCATTGACAATTGCACAAGGTCTAGTTTTGAGACAAAAAGAGTAGCTCTTAATTCTGTAGAGCAGTATAAATTCCATTATCTTCCTTTGAAATGCCACTGATGGTAAATGTGGCCTGACCACAGGATGCATCACCAACTAAGACTCCGCTCATACGTTGGCTGTAAGAGGCTGGAGCTTGAACTAATACTCCGCCATTAGAGGAGAGAACTACTAATTTGGTTCGAATTCCCTGGTATTTTGGATTTTTAGTCCCCAAGTAACTATCGAAATTCCACCAGAAAAAAAGCTCCAAGTGTGTATGTAACATTATTTTTGCCATCTTATGATGATGTGAAGATCATTTCTCCGTAAGCGCACTTATATTTGAACAGACTTAACTGATCAGAGTGTAATTTGAAGTGCCATGGTTCATATGGGGTATAAATTTGCATTACACTCTAATCAGTTAAGTCTGTTCAAATATAAGTGCTACAAGGCCAAAGTTTGCAAAAATGTAGTCCTTCCTTGTACTTGCACATCTTCATTGCCGTGACTTCAACATCTTCAGTTCCCACAACCCGCTCCCGTCTGACCTTGTAGATCAGTCGGTAAGGCAGAGGTGATCTAAACCAACGTCCATGGCTTCAATTCCCACCCTGGTCAGAGTTTTTCTCTGTCCTTGTGTGAGCCCATTTCCATTAGTAGGGCTAACGCTCACATGGTTCATATGGGGTAGAAACTTAGCTCTTCACATTACACTCTAAGCAGTTAAGTCTCTCCAAAAGGTGAGCCGAGTTTCAAAGCTAAGTTTACAGTATTCTTTCTAAGTTGTAACTTTTTGCCCTGTCGACAAGACTCATGGCGAAAACCACTTTAAATTTCCCTGGATTCGGGTTTTCGTGAAGGTGTGCCGCTGACCAGAAAACGTATTTCCGCGGTGCCACATGGATAGGGCTTGTTCATAAGATGCGCTTGGTGGTATGATTCCTAGCGCACGTTTCGGGATGTTCTCCAAGGCATTCATTGCTTTCAAAATCCCATAATACACCTCTATTACCCCCCAATACCCTTCCATAACCATTGTTTGCAATTTCTCTTGGGACATGAAAATGTCCCAAGAGAAGTCGAAAACAATGCCTATGCAGATTTTTGGGGATTAAAAGAGGTGTCTTATGGGACTTTTGCAAGTAGTGAAT
Organism: Montipora cactus; assembly: GCA_014634245.1. Taxonomy (NCBI): domain Eukaryota; kingdom Metazoa; phylum Cnidaria; class Anthozoa; order Scleractinia; family Acroporidae; genus Montipora; species Montipora cactus. The sequence goes on along the minus strand of BLFO01002812.1, from coordinate 52,854 downwards.
TAGATGAATCTTGAGCATAGTTAGCGAATACCATACAGGCGTACTCGAGGACAGATCGGATAAGTGAGCAATAAACAGCAGTAAGATCCTGCATTGACAGGCCACATTTCTTCAGGACTCTTACGGTGTAGAGTTGTCTGTTGGCTTTCTTCATTCTTGCATCACAATGGTAGCCCATATGAGGTAATCTGAAATGTGGACGCTAAGCAACTTGAAACGTGCTCAATAAAGGCACCGCCCAGGGTATTTCAAAGTACGTATTCAAAATATGTTCCAAAGTACGTATTCCACGATAGTCTAAGAGCACGCATGCAGTAGTTTGTTTGTGGCTTCGGCAAATCGAGTTTAGTATTAGAAACTCTCATTAAAGGTGCACCCGGGATAGCCCTTGAATTATTGTAAAAATTAGTGTCGCGTAAAGCTGTAGTGAGGTTGCCCCAATGGGGCCAATTTAAACGAAAGTAGGTACTTATGTCGTGACTGGAACTAGTGATAATCCTGGCAACCTTTTTTGGAGTTTTGGAGTTTAATGTGGCTCAAATTAGTTTTAACATTTTCAAGAGAGCTTGTCATTAGAGGGATTGACACTACGACGCTCTATCAGCAATGTTATGGTACCACGTGAAACATGAATTATTGCTGAACAAGATGCAGTCATTTTTGTCACGTATCACATTACTACGGCAACAGGAAAGCCTTGCTAAAACAAGCAGGAAAGCCTTGCTAAAACAGCTTACATTTGCCTTTAGTTGCTCAAAAATCCCATTATTTTATTGCACAAAAGTGATCAGCTGGCCATAATGAGATTCTCTGCAAAGTAGAAAAATAAAAATAAAAATAATGTGGAACGGATTCAGAGCTCCCTTAAATTTTCAATTATTTAAAGTGCCCCTGTGATAAAAAAAATCATTTCCTTTTTTTTTTCTTCAGATTTTGAAAGTGCGTTTGCCTAACAACTGACTGGCAAAATTTTGAGCTTTGATTTTTGTCCAAAGACCGTTTACTTTGAGCGCAAGTTTTATATTTCGCGGTCCGCCATTACTCACGTTCAAAACTGACCGATTCGGCCTCAGAGGCTTGGATCCAGGGAAAAGTGACGTCAAAGGCTTACTAGCTTAAATTTTCAGCGTGTGAATGCAGCTTATTATATACGCAAAAGCGAGTTTAAAAGTCTGAAAGCCTAAAACTCCCGTGCTGCACATATATATATAATTGTGCGGCGTAGACACGCATTGCATTCTTAAACTAGTGAGCCTTCGACGTCATTTTCTCCTCGATCCAGCTCTCTCGAGAACTTAAAGTTAGTAATGGCGGACCTATAATTGGAAATTCCAGTTAAAATAAACAGGTGTCTTTTTTAAACCAAGGCTTAAAACTTTGGTCACTTAGTGTTTAGTTAAAATAGTTTTGAGATCCGATGAAAAATAAGAATTTATATTTCATCACAGGGGCAGTTTAAGGTGGCTCTGAATCCGCTCCACATAATTGGGGTCATCGTGTCATTTTTGAGATATGAGCAGCTAAAGCCAGGATACGGGGTGTTTTTGCAAGGCTGTCCCGTTGCCACGGTAACTTTTACGTCACAAGGAAGACCGAATCTTTTTCAGCAATAATTGGTGTTTTATATGATACCATTACATTCGTGTCAAGTGATAACGTGTTGTAGTGTCAATCCTTCTAATAAGAACGTATCTTTCAAGCCCCCCAAACAGGGCTACAGTAGACAAAGAACGGTAAAACTAGCAATAAACTGACAGCAAAGGTTATGTTAGAATCAACAAGAAACATCCTCCTCGCGGTGGATATGATCAGGATATTCGGCAGATCGATTATATAAACTAAGAATTACGTAAGTGCACCAAGGTTGCTACCCTGAGGAACGCCACTAGTGAGTGGTGCAGCATATGAGAAGTAACCATCAAAGATCAATGCTGCATCTTGGACTTCGGCTACAAAGACAAACGTTAAGATTTAAACCTTTAAACGTTATTCCAATCAAGACTATAATTACCTAGCTTTCGTATACAAATGCCATGGTCAATGGTGTAAAAGGCTCGTTTTTGAGTATTGACGGTATTACACCTTTGACAAGACTAAATCTGACCATAGTTTGTCTTGATTACTCTGACAGCATGGCGTTCGCGCTGAGCCTTATAAGTCACAAAAAATAGTGCCAATCGCTAATACCAATATGGATTGCTCTGCAATTTCCAATTTTAGTGGTCGAATCGCAATACAGGGGGACGATCTGAGAGCAAACTAAATGGAAACTCTCGTCAGTTCTCCGATTAGCTGATTTAACCCATAGTCCATTTTACGGATATGGCGTCCATTTTGAAACCTTTTGTTTCAAATGTCCCGTTCTATGTCGAAGCCTGCTTCTTCTCCAGCTGCTTGTTTGTTCAGCCTTTCATTTTGCCACTGTGCGAAAATATTAAAAGACTAGTTAGTGACATATCGCGTTGACTTTAGAAATGATTTTCCAACAAGGTTTTTTTTCTTCATCGGCAGCTTTCAATTCTCTGAACTTTCTCTTACGCAGCATTTTTAACAAACCTTCTTCTACCATCGACTGCAACAAAGAAAGGACTAAAGGAAAAAGAAACGTGCTTTTAAAATTACCATGCTGTTACGCCACAAAATGTAATAACATTCGTAACGCAAAATGTAATAACTTGTGACGCAAAATGCAATACACAAAAGTAACGCAAAATGTAATGGCAAAAAATGTAATAATATACTGGGTGGTTCGTGTTTCTTCAGTTTAAGGCACGAGATATTAATTTGAAAGCTGAAGTATACACCAAAGGATAGGGAGTTGATTTAATTTCGTGACAAAGTATTTACGTCGATCCTAAATAAGGCATTTGATTTAATTTGGGCCAGGTATATAAAATTCAAAATATATGTGTTGGCAACATCTCTATTACCTTTTATGTGACAGGAAATGCAACTTTCCATCGATATATAATTATTACGTCTCTTACGACAAATTGGTTTTAATAAAACGTAAAAATTACACACTCTTTTGAGAGAATTTCATAAAGGAATGTGAGGCAGTAGTGGGTCAGTTAACCAACTGGGGGTTTCTGTTTTATCTGAAATGTGAAACCAAAGTGACACATTCCTCTATCCTTTGACTGGACTATGTTCATGCTGGTCATGTCCGCGTTTTAGTCGACCATGAACACCATGTTTTGGTTTTTGTTTTTACTGCTAACGATTTCCAGCAATGTGCTCGAAATATCCGCTATTTCACCACTCGACGATGACACGTACGATACTTTTCTTGACATGCTCAAAGGGAAATTTAACGTCCCTGTAAAGCAAAGGAACAACAAGCAGAAGTCCGCTCTGGTACGATTTTGGCGAAATCGCGACCATGTTTCTCTGAAAAGGGAGCAAGGTATGCTACGATGGGAAGCCAGTATTGAGAAAATCAGTTCTATCGGACATTGTAGCGAAAGCCTTTAAGGAAACAAAAGGATCAGGTGTTACGAAACTCTATCACCATTTGAAAGATGTCTGTAGTGGCGTGGGAGAAAGAGATGTCAGAGCTGTGCTTGGTATGTGTTGCTTATATCAACGACTAAATGTTCGATTCCAAAACAAAGCTGCTTTATAGCCAGTATGTGCTAGATCAGGTCAAGTCCGCAATCAACTGGATTTAGGAAGCATGGAAAGTATGCCAGTTAAGTGGAATGGAAAAGTATTCAGGTATGTACTATCTCGTATGGATGTATTTTGCCGGTACCATTGGCTTATTCCACTGGAAAGAAACAAAAGTGGGTCAATTACAGGGGCGCTATCAACAATTTACAAAGAGCACGGGCCTCCTCGTGTCCTTCATCACGACCAAGGGCGAGAGTTCGACGGTGCTGTCAATAAACTGTGCAAGAAGCTTGGAATAAAAGCAATTAAGGGACGTCCATACCACCCACAATCACAGGGAAAAATTGAACGGGCCCACAGATCATTTGAGAAAAAGATTACGTACGATCTTTTAGCTATGCGAAAAACGGGAGTAAACTGGGCAAAATGTTTGCCAGAATGCACAAGAACCTTAAATCAAGAAGTTAAGAGGGAGCTTTCTTGGAAATGTCCATTTGAAGTTTATTATGGGCGCAAGCCTTTTAGGAAAAACGACATATCAGGAGCTTCGACTGCACAAGAATAGAATATTGAGGGGAGAGCGTATGAGGAAATGATATCGGTGCGACCTAAAGATAATGATTCTCATGAGTTACAAGTTAAACGAATACGTCAGGTTGCTTCCGCGGCAAGTAGAAGATGTGAAAACAGTATGATCAAAAAAGGACTGAAAAACAATCCGCCTTCAGTTTATATATTGGCGAAAAAGTGCTAATTCGCTACCCTCCAGCGAAAAAAGTAAGTGGTAAAAGGTCTATCTTAACGGCTAAAATACTCAGCAGAAAGTTAAAAACTTGTAAGTACAAGGTTCCTTTTAAATACCTGCCTAGTTCCTCTAAGACTCTTACTAAATGGATCTCCGTTAATGACATAACAAGTACAACAGTGGACAAAGAATAGAAGAAGAGGAAGCCCGCACGTTAGAGTAACAAGAAAATGCACAAAAAGAAATATTTGATACCTTACTCAAATCATAGGGAGAAATTCACTGACTTATCCGCTGAGATTTTGCAATCTGAACAGTCCTTGTACGAGAATAAGTACTCACATAGATGTTTATGAGCTCTCAGAAGACGACTACTGGCTTTTTATAGCAAAACTCGACTACATATGTTTTTGTCAGCTTCCGGCTGCCATATTTGTGCCCCTGAGAGGGACACAAACATGGCGTCTCCATACAAAGCCTTATAAATTTGAGTAAAACATTTCTTCGAATATTTCCCGCACGAAACATAGCATAGACCTGAACCTTTGTGAGACTGTTTGAATATTCATATTCTTTTATCTCTAAGATTCATGATTTAATTTGTTGAATGGTTTTGATGATGGTGTGACAGTGAAAACCGGCAATATCTGCGATTAATGGCGCGCGATGGAACCAATACGGTGATCACTTAACCATCCAAGCAGCAGCTGATGTATTTAATATACAAATTGTTTTATATTCCACACTCGGTACAATGGCTACGCAGACAATTTCCCTTATGAATAGCACCCCAACTGCGACTTTTTATCTAGGTCACTTCGCAGAGGGAGCTGGAGAGCCTTACTTGTGCTTGGCCGACGAATGTCGGGATGAAACAATCTCGGGTCGACCCCAGAACGCAGTTGTCTTTCCCAGCCCAAGAAGAACAGGCCCAATTAGATAGCGCTTCAGACATAAACACGAAGAAGGATCAATCACATAACAATATAGATCAACACCCTCCTGATGCCAGTACAACACATAGAAACCGAACTGGATTACATGACAATGAACAGAAAGATATGACAACAAAGGGAAGCTATCCATAAATGCAAAGATCTCCTCCCGTCCACAATGAACAGTCCGAATTAAGTAGCACGTCAGGAAATAACTTGCCGGAGAGTCAATCCCATAGCAATAAAGACCCACAACATGTCATTACAACCCATGAAAGTGAAGACGAAGATATGAGTAACCAATGCGCATACGAAAAGCGGGGAAAGGACAATGCAAGTCAGCTTAATGGGTGTAACACACTATGGTCCTCGCATTAATCATATTTTACAGAACATTATTAAAACAACAGTGGGGAAATATCCACAAATGCGATAGACGCTGCGAGCTGTTTCAAGATTTTTCAAACGCGTTGTCGACACCTTAATAGTTCCACAAATTTATATTTCAGAGCTAGCAGAGGTTGCCAATATACGCCATCTTAGTGTACGGAAAATAATAAATATGAAGGGAAAGAACAGTGGAGCAGGATTCGCTCTAAGAAATATAATTAATGCAAAGAACTGGACAAATGCGTGGGTTAGCTTCGTAGCCTATGGCTATGGATGGTACGGTATCTCCAAGATTTACCGACACAGGCACTTATATTTCTAGAAACACGAGCCGCCCAGAATATTATTACATTTTGTGCTATTACATTTGTCGTTACTTTTGTGCATTCCATTTTGCGTCAAAAGTTATTATATTTTGCGTTACGGATGTTATTACATTTTGCGTCACTATTGCATTTTGTAACAAGAATTATTACATTTTGCGTTACTATTACATTTTGTGTCAGTTATTACGATATATGGCGTAACACATGCTGCTTAGAAGGTCAACTTGTTGTTCTTGTATGCTAATATCTTTCTTAACAATTTGAACTTTTTTTACTCTCGAGGGACACGCTTTTTGTGCGATGTTTTTTAAGCCGATGTAAAAAGGTTGCAGCACCACGCACCGGTGGTTTAGTTGGTTGAGCATTGGGCTGCCATGCGGAAGGTCTTAAAATAACTGAGGAGAAAGTGCTGCCTTTGTAATGACATCTGCAAATGGTTAAGACTGTCAAGTCCTTTGGATAGGGACTACAAACCGTAGGCCCCGTCTCACAAGCCTGTGGGACGTAAAAGAACCCACACCGTATTCGTAAAAAGCAGGGGATGGAGCTCCCGGTGTTGTGGCCAGACCTCACTTCATTCATTTATTTGCTGGGGGAGATCGTTAATGGACTGATAGAGGCTGCCAGCGACGCCTGTATATGCTGATGTCCGATCTCACCCATAGATCCCTTGCTTGTAAAGCGCATTTGAATATCTCAATGCGCTATATAAATTCATTAACATTACCATTTATTAGGTCTTTAAACACTCGGCTACTCCTCGTGTTTTTAAACCCAATAAAGCACTGCTGCTCTTTTTTTTAACATAACATAAGATAGTCAACGTTAAATCCTTATTTTCCGCGTCGATTTTCTCGACTAGTGCTTCGAACTCATCACAAGGCGTACAGGGAAAATCGGAAATGCCAGGTACAAACAAGAAAATGGGCAATAACGAGGCCTGAAGATTTATAGGACTAGCCATTCTGTCGACATTTTCAATGGACAAACGCTCACAAATTTTATAATTTGACTTAACTTGAGTTACATCACTCGTAAACACAGACTGCATCCACTTAACGCCCATTAATCTTATAACATTTTCTTCTTATATAAAATAGAACTGGTCAGTACAGGTTTCACGGATTTAAAAAGACCTTTTTCTCTTAAGGATAAGCACGGTCCAAAAAAAAAAAAAAAAGAAAAAAAGAAAAAAAGAAAAGACGAGCGAATGGTTTAATTTCCTTATTATAGAGAATTTATAGAGAATTTGTAAAGGAAATCGTTTGGGTGTATTGTTCGAGTAGATTTGTAGGTAGTTAGATAAACAAAAACAAAAAAAGAGAGAACTTTACTGGTAAAAAGAAATGTTTCTTCAAGGGTAGAATTGGGATGTGATTTTAATGACTCCTGTGACTCATCCTGAATTCCATTTAAGGCCATGCATCACCTATTTACAGCGGTCTAACCCAAGAGAGTATAAGAGGAATTCATTACAATTTCGATATAAGCTTCTTGACCTCAATATGCCTGAACCTGCTTCTAAGGCCCAACCTCAACTTCCTCGCGCTCCTGAAGACAATGATGTTAGAGACATTGTGGTGGACCAGCTCTTTTCACTTTTTTTATTATTTCATGGCCGATGTTATCTGTTGCTAAATTTATGAAATTCATTTTGCGTAGCACGTTTTGCTCGAGTTTCCCGGCATGAGAAGGTTTTGGCTTTTTTTGTTACCTCATGGCAAATGTTATTATAGTTTTTGTTACTTGTCTAAATTATTTGTCAACTAGCCTGACCCTGTGCGGCTCCTTCGGCAGCGTATCGAGCAGATGGAGAGTATGCAGAAAGGTACTGACATTGATGTGGAGTTGGAGCGCCTTTCTACGTACGGCTTGCGGAGCTTGGTGGATTTTTTTTTTTTGGGG
>BLFO01002812.1:22423-34923 GCA_014634245.1 Montipora cactus | reverse complement strand
TATCAGTAAGCTTGCTTTGGAAAAAGTGTTTCATGTACAGAATTAAAAGTTAGGATCAAAAGAACTGACAGCGTATTCTCTGCTGTTTAGAGAGATGGGTAGTGGCTCAACAATTGGAGCAATGGACAGAAGTGATGGCTGAGAGGTCAAGTTTTGTGGAAAGGTGTTACCTTGAGAACCAGTTGTGAATGAAGATAAACGGGCAGATTGGTTATGTGAAATAGCCGTATTTGAAGCTCTTGAAGTTCTGGATTATGATTGGAATCTTAAACACTCATAGATAATTAATTTGTTTGCAGTAAAATTAACAGATGTGCTAAATTCATGAGGCTCATACAAATGGGATTCTTTGTTGCTTATAAATTCAATGTACATAATAAAATGTTGCATGTCATAGTCTCAGTAAGGTGACCAGCCAGTTGATATGAAGAAAAACACTCGTGCTCATTAAGTTTTTAATATCCATTTATTGTGAATACAGTTGTTGACCATTTCCTCATATCTTATACTTCCGAAGGACTAACAAATTAAATTATATTTTAGTGCTATACTTGTAAAAGTTTAAAAAGCTTGGGGCTTGATATTAAAAAAGGAATACTCTTTGGTGTGTCACTCTTAACATCGCTTTGTTCCCTAGGCCTGGTCTAGTCAGAACTTACTAATTTCCTGTTGTCATTTTGTAATCAATTTTCGACTTGAATAGTCTGATTCTTTGGAAATGAACACAGAGAAAGATCATTCCTACAGATTGAGACAGTTGTTTAAGGTTCAAGAGGGCAGCTTGTTCAATTACAACATGGGAATCATAGACCCTGCTATGCCCTTAGACAATGGTTATTTATTTCAGGTCCTCAGATTTATTTCCCTAGGGATTTGGGTTATGCTTAAACTCAAAACCTTAACCGGCTATCTTGCTCTAGTTCCCGGACGCTAACACCATGTAAGCAGTAATTTTCAAATGGGAGGTGCTCCATGCAATACACGAAACCAAGCCTTAACATGACTTACTCTCTGTCAGAAGCTTGAAACGTTCCACAATTTCTAAACATTTTTCTCGCGGTAACATTACCAACTCTATTTTCTGGCCGGTTACTCGTCGTTCACGCTTGTTCGCGTTCATGCCAACAAACTTGAAACCAAAAAAGGCAAGCTACCGTAAACTCTGGGTGTGAACATTTATTTTCATAATGTAGCTGAAATTCTCGATATTTTAACACATTTCAAACAAGAATGCCCAACAGAGCAAAAGAGAGAACAGTGAGGGGTAAACACGTAGGTTGGAATCAAAACTAACGCGGTAAAATGTCCGTCTAGTCTGCTTATGTGTGTTTGAAGAGCCCTTCAAATTATGCAACTTTCGCAAGATTACTGACTACGTGAGAGTTCAACACCAAAACAACTTGTTTTCCCCTTATTATTCGAAAGTACTTTGCTGTGACTTTTTGCCATAAACAGCCCAACCGTTTCTCGATCTTTTGACACCGTCTACACGTAAGGCAAGGAAGATAAACTACACAGATAACGACACGAACTCGAAACTTTTCGCCAGGTAGACCGCCATTATTTTGGTTTCTGCTTATGGCAGGCCAGCGGATACGCTCATAAGAGATCTCAAAGTCGCACACGCGCAGACAGAATGCCTCTGTGCTAGAACACAGTGCTCGCATAGTCAAGTTTTGCAATCACGAGACTTTCAGCTAGGTTTTTCCTGACATAAAAAGGTGCCAGATTCTTAAGTTTACGTAATATAGACAGTGTTCCATAGCAGGATGTGAGAAGTGACTTGACATGATCGTTCCATTTTAGGTTCTGATCTAGTTGAACACCAAGTAACTTTGTACACGTGATCCTTTCCAAAGATATCTCGCGGCAGGCCACTGGAACTGAACAAACATCTAAATTATGGATGCGTGCCATTTGAGGTGTAGAAATGAGCATCCATTTAGTCTTTGAACAGTTGAGGGCAAGGTTGGAACTTTCAGAATAGTCACCTAGTTTGTATTGGTATGTCCAGTCGTTTCTAGCTCTGTCAATTCTTTTATGTTGATTTTTTTTTTACTTGGTGCATTTGATGGTTCTGCGTATTAATACTGTCAACCCTGAATCGCCCCCTTGGCCTTTTATAAGTAAAACCATCTGGTGTTAGAGTGAAATGTATAAGTGCCACTCTTTGAAGAAAAGGGTTACCTTTTTGCAACTTTAATCATCACTATAAAGATCTCTCTTGATAAATATTGTTTATGGTTTGTCTATCTTTGAATGGTACATGTACACATATGCTAATTACAAATAAGACAGTGAGATGGGTCAACAATAACATAAGACCCCAGTAATTGTACCTAACACCAGAAACAGATGCACATAATTATTCTGGCAGTGTTCAGGAGGCAGTGTGGCCCACTGGTTAGGGTCCTTTCCTTGAGATCCAGAGTTCTCAGGTTAAATACCAGGACTCGGATGTTTAAAAGGTGAATAATACTATCCACCAGATAAACACTAGCAAAACCGATTAAGTTATGCAGTGGATAGCGCTATCCATCCTTAGAACAAGTGCCAGTTCTGATCACATGTTAAATTTGATCCCTGTAGTCGTTGGTTCAACTTCTGTGCTGCACCTGTATATACCCAACTGTTTTGTCTTCACCCAGCTAAGATTCTTAACAGTGGTTATTGTTGTTCTGTCGTTTTGTTGACTGCGTTTATTGGCCCTGAAAAGCCCCTGTGGGGAGTGGTCAATTGAGTATGCATGCGCACGTATGTATGTATGTATGTATGTATGTATGTATGTATGTATGTATGTATGTATGTATGTATGTATGTATGTATGGGTGTATGTATGTATGTATGTATGTATGTATGTATGTATGTATGTATGTATGTATGTATGTATGTATGTATGTATGTATGTATGTATGTATGTATGCTCATGCTGTATTACCATGCATGCATATATCAAAGATTTACCAACCATGAGATTTCAAGCCCAGAAACTGGAGTTCATAGTTTTTTAGCTATACAAGCGTTATCTCACCATAGTTGGACAAAAAATCAATGAAGATTGACAATATTATTGTTAAAATGATTTCATTAATTGGATAGATCAAAGTACCTCTTAGGATATAATTGGCACACTATAAACTACAAACAAGAACTGATTAAGAAGCTGCTGGGTTATCATTTTTAAGCCTGTTCCAGCCTCCAAGATAGGGAATTGAAAGAGGGTAATATCTTAAGGCGTTGTCTTAAAAACAAGAGAAGGAAAGGCGTCAGAGGGTGCCTGGAAGAAAGATCTTGGAAGCATCTACTTCAAATGATTCACATTAAGACAAATAAACAACTTATTTCATTTCTTTACATTAACAACAACAAGAACTACAAGAAAAACTTCATTAATAAAACAACTATAACAAAAAAAAACTTGTTATGCAACCACAATAACATTATTTATTTTAAGTATGGCTGTTCAAGGTCGTTAACAGTCAAACATTAATACGAAGCTCAAGAAAAGCTAATGTCTGCGAAAAATAGACAAAAGTAATTTAAAGTAAAGATAAGAAGAGAACTAAATGTTGAAATAAAATATTTCGAAAGCAGAGAAAAAAAGATTAAAAGCATTGAAATCAACATAAACTTTCTCAGTCTTCAGAATAATAATTAAGGGGCAGTTTTCCCAATTTTCACTTGAAAACAAGTTTGTGCAGCTATGGAAGAAACTTATTCCACATTCTCAGAGAATTTTTATAGAAGAGAACGGGTGTTAACTCAATTAGTTTGGAACATTTGGGATAACAAGTGCCTGCAGGTCAAGATAAGAGCTCTAAGTTGAACTAGTATTGAGAACATATGAACAGTTGGGAAGAAAATAAATAAGAATCCATAATTCTTACAAGAAAGAAAGCTCAGATAAGGTTTACGTAGTCAATTACTGAAGCCAGAGGCTTATCTGGCATGACAGGTGATCAGGTGAACTACATGTACAAGATGGCAATTAAAAGAAGAGAATGACTGTACAAATAAATATACAATTTAGATACATAATTAAACCTGCATACATGTAAAGCTTACTGTTACATGTACATTGTGCATCTTATGAGAAAGAGCCCAAAGGCCTTATGAGAGGAATTACGGTTCATAGCTGAACCATAGGAGGCCCAAGCTTGTGTTACGCGCAAGATGTGGCTGTGAAAAGTGTCAGATCAGCAACAACATTGATCTAGGCAATTATTTCTGTTTTTTGAGTTAGTTTCACGACAAAAGAGCAAAGAAGCGAAAAGCTATCAAATAAATGAATCATATAAAGTAAGTTAACTCATCTTGCTTATTTTCTTTTGTCTTTCTGAATTTTTATTTGACTGTTTTGGGACGTTGTTCTTGAAAAGGCTGTCGTAATCGATTTTTTTTAATATTAAATATTTTGGAGATTATATCTAACACTATCAGGTAATTAACACTGTATAGGGAGATTTCTCCGAGACATTTTTTTTTCAAAAGAGACAATTAAGCTGATTTTAAGGAGCTACTGACGTATTTTTTTAGGGTGCGTTGCTAAGGATGTAATAGTTAACTAATTTGAGAGAATTTGGCTTTATTTTGGTCAGTTTCCAACTTTTGTAAACCAATGACCCTAAATATGACGTCATGATGCCACGCCCATGGTCATTTGACCAATAAAAGAAAACTCTAAAGTTGTCTACGTGCTACACAATTTGGGTATCTAATCAATGGTTTCATACTTTGTATTCGTTTTTGCATCCAGCCAAGAGAAAATGAGGGGACAGAGACGGAGGCTCAGGGCGTTGGTCGGGATATATCATGTCCACGAAAGTTATTTTTAGACGAGCGGAAGTCTTTGTTCTAGAGGAAGTCTGTCTTCCGAGACGTCCGCATACAGTCTTGTCTCGCTCTCAGGTTCTTAGTGAAGAGAGAAAATGACGGCGCACGTGGAAGGCTAATGAATGTTTATTTTCTTTCAAACATCAGACCGAGGTTGGCCTGCACGCCGACGTCTCCGAATACAGACTTCCGCTAGAACAAGGACTTCCGCTCGTCTAAAAATAACTTTCGTAGAAATGGCATATCCCAAGGCTGGACCGGGAGCCTCCCTCTCTGTCCCCTCATTTTCTCTTGATCCAGCCAAGCATGGTTTTCTTTTTATTTTGAAAAATGTTCTTTTTAGAGAGATAAACGATACTGAAATACCCATAAATTTTTCAAAAAAGATGATTTGAAAAGTCAATGCTTACCTATATTCTGTATTTGGAGTTGAAACGAGCCACATGAAAAAAAATTAATTCAATTTAAAGACCGCCGGAAATTTAGGTTTTTTCTCAAACCGGAAGTCAGTTCGTTTACGCATGCACAGTTGATTTGAGAACGAGGGCGAGGAAGGGCGAGGAAAAAACTTCGATGCAAACAACAGTTCGTTCGGTGATTTTTGCTTGTGAGTGGGTTTTCTGGTCAGCTCACTACATCTGATGACGTCAGTCACCGGAAGTAACATTTCCCTTCCCTAGCAACGCGAGAAAAATCCGTCCGTGGGCCCTTAAGGCTAAAAGAAACGTCTTATATCGTTGGCATGGTAATGGTATTTTAGAATAAAATGTGATGTGACAAATGTATGTACGTAATATGATTACCCTAACTATATCTAAGAGCAGAATATATTTATTTGTGAGGAAAAAAATTATGTACATAAAGTAGAAGTTAGTTGGTGTGGGGTCATTACAGAATTCCCTATAGAGAGTATTTTTTCTACAACAGGAATTTAAGAGCTCTGAGGTAAACAAGGTTTAGTTGATGATCGTTTTTAGAGAAGCATAAAGTGTTAAATGCTTTATTTGGTGAAGAAGATTATGTGAAATATTCCAGTTGGTAGAGAGAAGGTGAGAACGAGAAAATTCAATGTTATTATTAGGTATTTGACACTTAAGCACAAACGGGGGTTTGGTTCTGAGTTGAAGGAGGGAGTTGGTAATTTGAAACATAGGTAATTGGTCTCTATACAACGGTACATTATAGGGTATCATATATGAGGTAACTACCGTCTGACCAAAGGATACCGCTGAATTTGTCATTGTGGAGATCATTAGAAAAAAATAATATCTATTAAATAAATGGCAGTATGAGAAGTGACCCCGGTAAGTTTAGAGATGAGTACCATTAGTCTGAGTACATAAGGTCACTGAAATCACTAGTAGGGTGGATGCACTAAGATTATTGATGTTTAAAAGAATAACAATAATAAATAAAATATTGATGTTACCTCAAAGCCAATTTTTTCAAGGACTTGTTTAACTTCATTACTAGTCGATCCAGACTCTAGTGCGCTTGTATAAACAGCCCAATAATTAGTATGTTTTTTTTCATTGCTTGGTTGAAGAATCTCCACAATGACAGATTCAAGGACACTGTTTTGGGATTCTAGATAGTATCTTCTCCTGAATTCATAGGCATCATTTTGATGCCATAATACATTTTTTACAATTAGGATTAGGAAAGTTGAGCAGGATGACCTGTTGCCACAGACCAACATTGTATGTGTACCGTGTATCTTCTTTGCCTCATTTTACTTAAAATTTACAATGACAAATGTTTCCATTTCTTTCTTTTGCAGTGTTGCTTGCTATACAGATGTATCTTCCGCTGTCACTTCTCACTATTATTCCTAGTGTGGCGCAGCTTGCCATTAAGGAAGAATCGGTACTCTGACACGGGAGGATTAGATGCACTCACAACACACGTGACTTTGACTGCACCTCCTTGTGGAACACTATAGCTACTAAGCCCGATTGTTATGCCTTCGGGTTTGTCTAAATAGAGTTTAGAAATTCGAATTTGAGCTCGTACATATTTAAAAACCAATCAATTATCAACAGTTATTGTACACCTAGGACTACACTTAGTTCTTTGGGCTGTCAAGTTTAACATTACAATTGCCACTGTGAGGGCTGAAAAAGAAATTACCATCGTGAAACAAGAAATGTGTAAAGTCTGGATGACAGATCTGCAGACTCCGTGCTTTCAAATGTGACTAGCATTTATCTCTCCTCCATAGAGTAGCCAATAAAACTGAGCAAAAATTATTGGGTGTGTTAATGTTCAGCTAAAGTAGGCATGTATAAACCTTTGGCGTTGCTAAAACGAGGGTGAGAATATTGTCAAGGGTGAGGATGATGGTGAGGGTGAAGGTGAGTTAGGAATGGGTTATCTGTTTTTGATTGATCGTATTTGAGCTTAGACTTCAAGGGGGTGGCTCTTAACTACCAAACCCTTGATATGGACCCCTTCAAATAGTCATTTTTTTGAATTCCTTTCACTCCACAGTGATACTTTTTTGCCAAGTGTGTTCTATTTAACATTCCTTTGTGTGGTTTGACTCACAACCATATTAGTTAAATCACGTGACCAAAACGGAAAATGTCTAAAACCTCAGTGAGTTAACTACAATGTATGTTTTTCACAAATTTCTAACACAACAGTACGAGAACATTCTAACACAAAATAAAATGATTTTGTCCTGAATTTCATATTTACGTCCGACACAGACACTTCTGCGGGCAAAATGATGTAATATAATCTGCACTTGTCAGCACCTTTTGCTTCTTGGCACTGGTGGAATTTCTGATAATGTTAATAGAGATTCATTTCATTGATTTACTCCTTCACAGAAACAAATGAGCCCAATAAATTGACCTGCTCTGAAGTATTCTGCTCACTGGCATAGCTCAGTTGGTAGAGCATTGCATCGGCGTCGCAGAGGTCATGAGTTCGACTCCCGTTAGAGTCTTAAGAGCGAGCTAAATTTGTCAGTTGTCTAGAAGAGAGAGTTGCTTAAATTGTCGACCTACGCCCGAGGTTCACTTCTCTCGCTCATTTATAACAACTTGTAACGATACAGGTAAGGAGGAAGCTAGATGAAATCGTTCAAACCTGAGAAGAAGCGGTTGGTATGATGGTTGCAGTAAGATAAAGATTCTGTGATCTCAAGCTCTGCAAATTGAAAACATGGCAATAAAACAAATAATTCAGACCGATTCGCCATAAATCAAAATAAAATTCATGATAAAAAAAACTTGTCCCTACCTCACTTTTCTGTGATGATTCCTGAGCATTTAGTGCCTCAGAAATTGCTCCTGAGATGGCTGAGGAGAGCAGTCTTGTTAAGTCTCGTGAATGCACCAGAAAACAAAACATTGGACCACCAGCCCACAGGCACGAATCACAGGAGTTTGCGGTTATATAAAATCGTAATTGCACTCTGTGATTTATAAATCGCACTTTGTGATTTTTAAGTCGAGCGTGCGTTTTATAAATAACGAATGTGCGATTTTCAAGTTGCAATAATTTAGGTGTGATTTACAAATGGCAAGGTTATCAACATTGCGATATATAAAAGTTGGTAACCTTGCGATTTATAAAAGTTCGTAATCTTGTGATTTATTCCCGGTAATTGCAAAGCTGGCAATCTTGAGATTTTTAAATCGCAAAGGCACTTCAATGTGTTAGTTATAAATTACAGGGCAACTTTTGTGACATTTGATAAATAACACAAAATATAGGGAAAAAGTACTTAAATAATATTTTTACACTTGCTGCCCCATATTCGCAGTCTATGTGAATATAAGAAGGGAAATATTCCAAGGTGGCAATATGTCTCCGTTACTGTTTGGGTTGTTCCCTTCCTTTAACATTGGTCCCAAGAAAGGCAAACGCGTGCTATGAGTGGGGCAACAGCCAGTATAGGGTCAATTATCTTTTATTCATGGATGATCTTAAGTTGTTTGGGAAGCATTATAACCAGATAGACTCGCTGGTCCAGACTGTTCATTTTGTTAGCTCAGATATTGGAATGGAGTTTGGCATTAAAAAATGTGGATTGTTAATATTGAGAAGTAGAAAAATGGTTAAAGTAGAAGAAATTGGAGAAAAAAGGAAGGAAAAGAAGGTCATTGACGATGAATGATATAACTTGGAAAGCAATTGGGAGTGCTGGAGATGGATAAGATCAAGGAAGGGCAAATGAAAGACTAGTTTACACAGTGTTCCAGCCAGAGTAAATATTTGGCAACATTAAAAACAGGAAACAGTAGTACAATCAGAACGTATGCAATAAAAATATTAAATATTTTTTTTCATACGACCTTTTTTTTGCTGTGGTTCGTTTCCTGAGCTCCGCTACACCATCGACGTTTTCCAATTCACTGTGCATAAGACCTTTTTCCTTTCGCTTCTTTTGAACTGTTTTTCGTTTGTGTGGAGTGACAGTTCTGAAGAGGGATATGCTTCAAGCAAGTCAGATGGGTATTCAACTTGTGAATGGCGAGACAATTACGTATATGTGTCAAGAGGGTACAAGTACCGGGGGATATTGGAAGTGGATAAACTGAAGGAACAAGAAACGAAGGACATTAATTTTTTTTAGAACTGAGTACATGTGAAGATTAAAAGTAGTCATGGAATTCAAATTGAATGGTAGAAACAAAATCAAAACAGCAAACACGTGGGCAGTATCCTTGCTACGATATGGCAGAGGTGTGATCGTATGGACAAAAGAACAACTTCAAAGCATGGATAGAAAAACCAGGAAAGTGATGACAATGAATAAGGAGCTACACTCAAGGAGCAACACTGAAGAGATATATGTACCAAGGAAGAGAGGGGGCGGAGGACTTATTAGTTGCATAGCTTGTGTCTGGTGGGAAGAAAACAATCTGGGTTGGTATCTTTAATCTTTAATCTTTAATCACATTTCGTAACCATACATAACTGATACAAATGGACTAATACTAACAAATACAATCGAACAAAAATACAAAAATGGTTAACGGAACGGTTGTAGGGGGAAACCAAATTCCCACGCTAAGACATACCCTCCAAGAAAAAAAAAAATTATAATGAATGAAGAGACTATAAATTAAACTATAAATTTTAGGGAACTATAATATGTAGGAACTATAAACTAGAGTATGTAGGGAACTGCAATGAGGTGGTATGGAAAGTGGGGGAGAGAGGAACAGTAAGACGAATGAGGGAAAGAAACCGAGAGAGTGTAAGAACAATGCAAAACAGAGACAGAAAACAAATGGAAAGGAAATCAAATGCATGGGCAGTATGTTAGAGACTTGACGGGAGTGGACTGGGAGAAAACATGGCAGTGGATGCCGAAGGGAGACCTCAAGGGGACATGTGCGTAAACATTGATCTGCAGCGCCCAAAAGCAAACTTTAAGAACTAATTATATCAAGTTCCACGTAGACAAAAGCACAGAATCATGTGTGAAGAGAAAGGAGAAAGTGTAAACCATCCTACAAGTGAGTGCAGCAAGTAGGCACAATGGGAATATAACAGGCTCTGCCCTTTTGCAAACGGCTAGACTTGTAATAAACGTTTTCTCCCTTTAGGGAATCAGTAGAGGTTTGAATACGCTCTGGCTTTTGCGAGGATCTTCCAGGACACTGTAAATTCTTCGTTCCTTTTCTTCAGTTCCCACAGTTGCTTGCTCAGCTCAGTGTCATTGCGCTTCTTTTCGTGCTTGAATGACATCTGGTGGTTGCGCCATCTAGACTTGAATTCTGTGGCTGTGAGACCCACATATGTCTCCTTCTCCTCACGCGTGGTGACTGTGGCCTGGTACACGATTTCTTTTTGCAGACATTCACCTTCTAATGTAAACGATGTAATTTATGTATCAAAGAGAAATATTTTATTATAACGAATCCCCAAATGGTGACGCTGAACAAGCGCAACAAACTAGTTTCAACTTGCAGACACCGTAGAAATTACATCCTTAAATACAATTGAATTGTAATCGAACGGCCAATCATAAGCGCGCGCATGTATTTTTTGAATTTTTGTAGTTTCAAATGCGCTTCTCTCGCGATAACGGACAAACAATGTCGCGTGATTATGTTGATAAGTGATGTAAGCCTTAACGATGCTTCAGTGTGTATGGAGATTAACTAAAGAGTGGATCAACGTTTGTTGGCCTACGAAACAGAACTGTATTAAAATACATAGGTACTCATATTGAGTAGACTACATGGTGATACTACCGCTCCTTAACTGTAGAGCACTCTTCTGGAATCAACAGTGAACATCACTTGATTTGATATATACGCCGGGGAACCCCGTGGCTAACCAATCACCTAACAGATTGCTCTGTTTCCAGCAGGGTTGTCGTGATGGTGCAGTGCTTAGCACACCCGACTAGTAACCAGGGGGACGCGGGTTCGATTCCCACTCACGGCATTATGTTTTTCATTCGATGGATCTGCTAGTAGTTCGCTGTCGCTATTTGTACACTCAAAGCACTTAATATTTCATAGCAAAGCGTCGTGTATCCTTCGGATCCTACTAGCTTGGGACAACATCGTTGGATTTCCAGCCCTGTTAATTCAAATAAAAAAAGGAGGATCACAAATGGATTCACAGTCCAAGCCTTGGCGAAATTTAGTTAATTAATGAAGTTTGAAAGGACCAAGGACGGACAACCCCTGGATGACAATTTTCATTGGGAGAAAAACTTTTTATGCCCTGAGCGGGTTTTGAACCCACGTCCCCCTGGTTACCAATGGCCAATCCGGATAGTGAATGGGAATTACGTGGTCATCCCGGGCGCATATTTTTCCCCAACAAGATGACACTGGATCAACAAGAACGATGATTCACAGGCGGACGAGAGAGAAGAGGACAATTTGTATGCAAGTTAAGGTCTCTCGAGCCAACAGCGCATCTCTGTTCCACAGGAGGATCACAAATGGCTTCACAGTCCAAGCCTCGGCGAAATGTAATTAGTTAATGAAGTTTGAAAGGACCAAGGACGGACAACCCCTGGAAGACTTTTTATGCCCTGAGCGGGATTTGAACCCATGCGCCCGGGATGACCACGTAATTCCCATTCACTATCCGGACGTGGATGAATGGGGGTTGTCCATCCCCTGATGAGTGGGCGACCACGAAACAGGCTTGTAGGGATGAACTTGTAGTTTATTTGTCTTTTTCTTCCATATATACTACGCTCTACTTCTATGTATTGAGCACGTTTTTACGAAAATCAAGTTTCACACTATATATATATTATTATTACATCAGTACTTTTGTTTTGGTGATCAAGCTTTAGTTTTGGCTTGTATTGTACCATACAATTTACTACTTAATTGTATTCCATTACAATAGCCATTGTTAGTCTTTCAGAGACTATATAGTCTCCACTGCTGTAATAATTAGGTCATTTTATCCTTAGATTTTTAACTTGTATTCTATTTTAAAAAAAATTTAACTGACGAAGGCCGAGGGGCCGAAACGATTTTATTAAATTTCCTGGACCTTCGAGAAGTTTTGTCTTCCTCTCCAGTTTATATATATATATATATCCAGTATATATATATATATATATATATATACAACTGTTAGTGAGTCCCTCAGGCCAACAAAGGTGTCACCACGTCAGGAGGATCTGCAAGATTCCTAGTCCAAACCTCACGACATGAACGACTGTAGTG
>BLFO01002812.1:0-19745 GCA_014634245.1 Montipora cactus | reverse complement strand
TTCCATGTAAACTGTAGCATCGCTGGGGTTTATATACATCAGTAGCGTGATCGTTACAAGATTCAAACTTGAAAAACAATAGTAAAAAAGCATTTGTAAATTTATGATTGGTTGTTGAGGATGCGATTGAACCTAAGGATAAAATTTCGCTTGTGCCTGCAAGATACGAGTTCATTACGTTTGTTGAGCGTCGCCATTTCCGGTTTATATACAATATAGAATTTCTCGGTACTACATAGATTACATCGTTTAGTAAGGTTGCTATAAGATTTGGCTTTGGCTAGAATTTTCCAGGAGATTGCGAAGTCTTTCTTTTGATCTTTTAGCTGCCATAGATGTTTGCTCAGTTCGGTGTCATTCTTTTTACTTTCGTTTTTGAATGACATTTGGTGGTTTCGCCATCTCGTCTTGAACTCAGTGGCGGTGAGGCCGACGTACGTCTCTGTGCTTTCGGCGGTCGTGATGTGGCTTGATACACTACTTCCACCAAACTCTGCAACTGCACCCACCAAACTCTGCAACTGCAGAGCGCCAGACAAATGCCCTTTGAAAGGACAATGCTTAGTCAAGGAGGTAGTGTATCAAGCCAAACCCCAGCGATGCTACAGTTTACATGGAATTTAACTGATGAGTGGCCCAACTCCTTGTTGGTCTACGAAACAGACCAATGGTTCTTGAATGGAAGAGACTACCAAGATTTGCCAAGAGGGTACCTCTTGCATCAGTTTTCTAATATTATTATCTAGGTATTAGTACGCCTCAAATGGCAGAGTATTTGCTATCTAAATGTAGGTATTTTTGTCATTTCTTAGCATGTTAGTAAGCCTCAGTGGCACGGCAATGTAATTGCTATGTCAGTACTTTACTCATTATTTAGTAGTTGCCTAGTACGGCATACGGAATTTTGCGTAAATGAGAAAGAAGCATCCTTTCGGCCTTGTTTTATTGAAGATGTGGTACCATGATAAGAGCCTGCAGAGTACCTTTATTGTCAAAAATATAAACTTTCTTGGTAGCACTTATCATAGACCATGTTTGAACTTCAGGCAAAACCTGCGTAAATATGGCAGAAATGGAAGCACACATTTAACTGCTTAAAAACTGTGTTCAGTCAGCTCAAAACTGCATTTCACTCACCTTCAACAATTAACTTAACATTGTCAGTCTCTTTCCTTAAAAAAACATCCAGAGGGCTTATCCGGCAGCCAAAATACCGCGCATCACTTGTTCTAAGATTACGAAAAGTAAAGCCAACCAAACCTTGGCGGATGACTGATCCATTTACTCGTCCTGCATATGGTGCTGATGTTGTTGCTTGTGTTGTGCCATCAGCGTATATTGTAAAGAGTATTCCATCATCACTTAGTGCCTTTGAATCAGCTGCCGGCGCAAAAACCCACTCAATTGTTCCAAACTCTACAGAGAAAGCCCACGTAAACTGTAAGGATGATCCAACAGTTCCTTTCAATGTCGTTCCATTGAATGGGGAGATGAAAGTTATCACACCTGTAATAGGAGTGGAATCGTTAATTTTTGCTGATACTCACAACAGTAAACAATTCTTATTCAGGAAATTCTAGGTACAGTACCGCTCAGAAATACGTTAACCGACACGTTAACCAAAATACGCTCACAAAACGGATATATCTGTACGCGTATGTGCGTAGAACCATACGCGTATAAATATACGTGTATCAACGTATGAATATACGAATCTGCCTTATTAGCTACCTTATTGTTTTGCATATTGTTGTGAAGAATACATGTACATGTTGCGAGACAGCATTAAAATAGTACACGACTACTAAATACATGACGAAGACGCACTTTCACAAACAGCTGTCGTGTTCGGAATACGAACCCACGCACGGATGTTTCTTTCATCGATAAAAATGCAATTTAGGTTCAGGGTTATTTTGTTTCACACTATTTGTAAAGAAAATAATATACATATAAGTACAGAATAGACGAGTTCAGGCTGTTGAGTGCATCATGGGTAATCAGGGCGAGATGGAGAGAGAAATTCAAAGGTTTATAAGGAAGTTCAAAACGATGAGAAGTATTCGTGATATGCAAGTTTTAATTTTCCAAAACAGAAGATATGCGCTTAAAGGTGCGACAGAATAAATTTGGAGAGCATGGCTATTGTGGAAATTATTTTATTAACGAGTTTCTGCCATACATTTCCTGTAATTCCAAAGGCACGAAATTACAGAGAATGTATGGAGACAAAAAAGCAATATTTAGGAATTCCAAAGAACGGATACCAAGCCTAGTTCATCTCAGTTGTGAACATGAACTTATTTGTTTGGTTTATGAAGGCAAAAGTCTATAAAGTAGAGTCATTTACAGTATATTTTGCTTTGAATTTCCATACAAACCTTTGGATTCCCCGCCATGTCATTCCCATTCCATTCGCCATTCCCTGATTACCCATGATCCAATCAAAAGCGTGAACTCGTCTATTAAAGTAATGTTTACAAAGATGCAAGTAAACTATAAATATGGGTTATGGGTTACAAGAGAGTGTGGTGACCAAAGTAGCAAGGCCTTTCAAGGTGGCGCTAACCTAAAGCCAAAAATTAACTTAACTTCGTATGGAAGACTACGTAGCAACGTTATTTGTACCAAATGCTTTTCACTTAAGAAAAGTACGAGTTTCAAGTTGCCAGTGTCGCCCTTTTTCGCCGCTGGAGCCGAGAACGTCAATTATGGGTCAGCAGTTTCTAATCCTTGGTTTTCATCCACGTGATGAGACGGCCATAGAAAATGGTTCCACAAGGTTTGCATAATAATAGAGTCAAATTCCCAAAAGACATTTTACAGCATTGTTCTGTATACCAACATGGCCGCCGTGACGTCAGATGAAAACCCCCGATATAGAATTGTGACGTATGATATGGGGACTATCAGGGACAAGTAAACATACCAAGCTTGCAATTTTGTGGCGTTTATCGAGGTATTTATTCTATTATGAGCAGAGTGAAGCCTTTTCAGTTCAAGCTGACGCATCCTCCAGGGGAAGAACCCATTGAATCGGAGGAGGATGAAGGGGAGGATTGCCCACAAGCGTGCACATCAAGTGCAGGAGTGGGTGGCCCTATTCGACGGAATGGCGGAATTACAGAAAACACGGAATATTCTAAAATACGGAATATTCTAAAACACAGAAAACATGGAGTATTTTGAAACACGGAATATACGGAACATTCTAAAACATGGAATATACGGAATATTCTAAAACGCGGGATGAGAGAAAAGTCTGTTTAAGAAAGGATATAAATATTAAATTTTTATCCCGTGGGTAGTCTGAGTAGGATAACATAACTTCAGAGGTTATTTTTACATATCCTCGCGACAAAAGATGTAAAAAGGTGTTACAGAGAAGAGTTCACCCTTGGGTGATATGTTCCCCGGCTTCCGTTTTTGTACCTCTTGGACTGTGCCAATTATTTGCAAGCGCACTTTCCCATATCAGAGAAGAAAAAATGGAGAGAGACGATGGTAAGTGTCTCAATTGTCTTTAAAACATAATATAAGACATGTTATGGTTTCTTTTGCAGGCTGATTTGCTGATCCAGTGCCTTTTTGAAGGCCTTTCTTACAAAAGCTAATTCGTTCAGACACGATTTCCCTACAAGATAATGTTATGATCGGTCACATGTGGACCACTCTCTGTCGGTGTTGTTGCTGTCATCGATCTGTAAAAGGATAAATACATTATGGCGGTTGCGGTTTGGTCGCTCGACAATGAAGTTTGAAAGCAAATATTTCAATGACAATTGTTTTGCATCGTCCGGATTTTGACTCTGACTGTGAAATTATCTGGACACAATGCCAGCTATAGCTAGCTTGCTCGAAACCCTAAATCGATCTTTTTCAGGCCCTTTCATCATTCTAAAGCAACTGATTATGAAAGCCCTCCAGTCATTCTTATTCAAGATGGGAAATATTCTACCGAAAAATAGTGTGATCCTTGCTGGAGATTTTAATGCTCCGGATATTAACTGGCCTAACTTGGATTCTTCCACCTACCTGACATTGCCTTGTGAAAGACTTCTCAAAATGATTGACGAACATGACTTAAAACAACTTGTCGAGTCTCCCACAAGACGCCAAGGCAACACGCAGACCACTTTGGATCTAGTTTTTACTATTAATGCTGGAACTGTGAGCGGTATTGAAGTTGTTCCCGGAACAAGTGACCACGACATGGTTTTGTTCTCTGTTAAAATATCATGTCGTAAGATGAAGAACGTAAAGGGCAATGTCTACATAAAAAGAAAGGCAAATCGCAGTCGTATTAAAGAAATGTTATACGGATTTTTCTTTACGGCAAACTCGAAGGAGCTCTCGGTTGACGAAATGTGGGACACCTTTGAGCGTAGTATTCGCAGTACAATGAATGGACGTGTACCTCACAAGGTTGCGTTATAATCTTCCCTGGTTCAATCGCTCCTTAAGAAGACAGTCAATAGCTAACACGGCAAGAAAACCCTAATTCACCAGTGATTTTACCAAACGGAGAATTCTAGAAAAAGTTAGTATTTGTCTTCAGTTTTCCGATTTTGGAAAACGTTCTGTGAATTAGTCGTTTTTCTTTTGTGAACGCCGGCAAAATTTAAAGTTTATCATATGTTTTCCATAACGCAGAAAACCGCCAGTCAACGCGCTATATCCAGAACCGTTTTCTAGCTGTATCTGTTTGCAGTTAACACAAGGTAAACATGTCATTTACTGTCAAGTTTGCTGCGCCGTGTGAACACTTTGTTTTCCAAAATGTTTTCAGATGTTTTCCCAAAAGGGTAAACGCGGTGTTTGTCTCACCTTTTCTTTACATTTATATTCACAGTTAACACAACTGAATTATTCTAAAGAATACGATACTTCTAACCCTTTAAAGTTACCTAATGCAATATTTTCTGCAAAATCGCCCACAACGCCGGCATGACTCAAGTGTATACTGCTGATTATACATCACCGTATACAAAGTATAAGAACATATTATACTACTAACTTTAGTCCGTACACTAAGGATAAGGATACACCGTATACTATGGGTGGTTTTTCCGTACACTTAGTATAAGGATGTCGTATACTACACATAGTTGTTAGGTATACAAAGAATAAGGACAGTACAAGGACATCGCTTTTCCGAATATTAAGTATAAAGACATCATATACTTCATCTTCTTATAACTTAAACAAAGTATACGAACATCGTATATTACAAGTATAGTTATTCCGTACACTAAGTATAAGGACGTCGTGTACTGAAGGACATTATTCACAAAGATTAAAAAGAAACGGGCACATTCCGGACATCTCAACGACCTACGTGGTGGCGCAACTCACCAATTTCGCAAAGCTTGAGAGAGGAATGCCCCTAGGATCAGTTGCATGGGAGGAATAGCACCGGGCCCAAACCCATTTATCGCTGCCGCGTACTTGATGCAAACCTTGGAACCCTCAGAAGAGGCCTCTTACCGATCTTATCGGAGATTGCGTTACAAGATCTATTTATTTACACCCACTGGTGGATTTCCATCATTGTGGTTACCGCTGGTGGTCCGAAAGCAACAGCGCATGCGTAACGAATATTATTGCTATTCTAGTTTTTTTTCTACGTTAATAAGGTCATCAAAATGATCAGCGCATCTTCCTGGATTGAAGGAATTCTGTACATATTCACCGACCAACACATCACGCAACAAACATAAAAATTTGCTCTCAACTGAGTGGCTTCATAGCTCAGTACGTGTATTGAACTTGCATCGGAGACAGGGAAAAATTCAGATTCGAACCCATGACCTGCATATATAACACAATTGTTTTCATTCACGCGACAGTATATTATAAGCAATCTGTTTCTTCGCGTCTTAACGCGACCGTCAGCATCTTATGAATGCTGAGCGTGAGCTGGTATTACTAAAAATTTGCTCACAGCCTTTTTTTTTTACGTACGCGCGCGTACGATCTGGGAAAGGACGACTGCTCCCGAACTGGATTTTCCTCTGACTGTATTCGGCTATATATTTTTTTCTGTTTCCTGGCCTAGAATCAAATCTCGTGGAGTTGGTTGGTGGATGAATATACATCTCTGGGGATGTTCTCTCATTCAAGTGGAACAAGTATGTTTAAACAAGTGGATTTGTGTAGCAGCATCGCACCAAAAAAATACTCCAGAATGAATTTGACACTCCAAGGAATGTCAAAGAAGGTTCCAACAAACCAAGTCATTTGTGAATACAAGGTTCACTTAACACCCACTTTACTGTATGTTCAACTCAGCCAACCAAAAGCCCTCTCCTCTCCATCTGTGCTGACATAATAATAATATTGGCAGTTTGTGCTCAATGCGCAAGGCTTTTTATTCCTAAGAAGATTCTGGAGGGAGTTCATCTGCTACAACAATGGAAAAAAGACTGCCAGGCTGGTGATCAAACTTTTCCAAATATCACACTAGAGGAAGAAAAAAGTTCTGCAAAGCAAAGCCATCTGTGAGAGGAAGACAGCTGGCCTCTGAACTTTGTGACAAGTTTCCTCACTTGAGAGATTCTAATCCATGCAGCTTTCTGGTATGTTTTGTCACTTTAAAGTCTCTTTTGTTCAAGAGAATGGGGCAATTAGATCTTGGGTTTTTGCAGAACTTTATCAAAAGATAAACATTTTTTTAGTATAATCGCATTAAAATACAAGTTTCTTTTCCATCCTCCTAGAAATGATTCATGATTGGTTTCAATAAATAATAAGAATCAACCCATTCCTGTGGTGTGTGTATTTAAGGTGGCTCAAAGCGCTTTTAACAATTTCCAAATACTAGCTCATTAGAAGGATACATGTAGATTGTACAACTGTTTTGTAATGGCAATGTTATGGTACCACGTGTAACATTAATTAACAAATGGTAAATGGCTTAGCATTCACTATTGAGTTATAATTACACATGGGGTATTGTTAAGCACAAAAAAACCTTATTAAGAGTTGTAGAGGCAATAGCTGATAGCAACTCTAGCTTCATAAATTATGTTCTTAGAAAACTTCCAAGTGCAACTATAACTTGCACGCTGAACCATTTACCACTTTCCTTTACAAAATAGCCCTTTCCTTTATTACACAATTTAAAAAGGCTGGTTAAAATTTATGAATCGAAAAGAGCAGCACTTTGTAGTAATCATCAGCTGTTGTCAGCTGATATCAGAAGCATGCACCCCTGGGAAAATAGTAAAATGATAATTGATCGCAGAGAGCATGCTATATATCAAAAGTATGTTAAAATTACTGGCATTGTTTAACAGTAAGTTGCACTTGTTATTTTGATGAAATAGGTCACCAAGGAAGACATTTAAAAACACTGTATTTGATGTTGAACACTTATATCTCAACCAATCTTGGTAACTAAGGAACTGCGTATTTAATGTTGCAGTGCAGTACTGGTTCTAGCAATACCAACCCTGGTCACATTTTTTCGGTCTTTGTGTGGGCCCAAAATCGCTTACTAGGTCTAACCCTCTGATGGGATAACTTGGGAATTTGTCACCACAACTTACCCTTAAAAAGTACTTAGATCAATCTTGGTAAACCCCACATTTTATTCACAAAGTCATCGTTGTTCATAAATCCTAGAACTTTCTTGAGCATGTACAAAGTAGTTGGCATACGCTTTGCTTCTTTAGCCATGGCACCGTTTTCATCGAGGGTTCCAATCACCCAAAAAAAAACGACTTAGAAACTTCAGTAACATATCCACAGCTGAATCACTAAGACAAAATCCACATTGCCAAGACAACAAAAATATCAACAACCAATAAATAAGAACGCCACATTTGTCGGATAATGGCAATGATTTGTTGGCAGTCTCAAGAACTTGTTCCTGCTCATGATCAAAATCCTCTTCTACATCGTCATCCTCTTGACAGTTCTCCCAGTTCTCATTAACAGAGTCACCAGAAGAGGAACTTCCGCAGTCGTTACTATCGGAACCATCATCGTCAAAATGAGCCAAGTCCTCTTCATTCAGCCGTTTTCTCAACCGGTCTCACAACCTCCTTCGGATATCTGAAGACAGCAAGTGTTCACAGACAGCTTCTGTGTCATCATTATCGTGGCAGTCGCTTCTATAAACGTCCGATTCTTCCTGCTGTAGTTCGGTGTCGGAGATTTCATTCACATTGTCACCGTGCTCGAGGTCCGTTTCGTCAGATCCCGATAATGCGTCCCCACCACATGAATGCGGCCTTAATCCTGAATAGGAATAACTTGCGGCACAACGAGAACATTGGATGCGAAGTCTGCTCCTTTTCTTGAACTTTCGAGGAGAATTTCGTTTCAGCATACTAGTAAAGACTTCAATTTTACTGTAAACACCAACGAGTTTCTTTGTCCTGTTGGCGCCTGCAACTTGCCTGCAACCGCTGATCAAAACTACTTTGGGCCTTTGAACTGCTGGCCAATAGAAGTGTGTCGTATGCTTATATGGACCAATGGCATCCCACCGCTTCTTGCATTGTTTACACATATTTTCGCGCCACTATTGCCTTTCGGCAGCGTTATCGGCAGGAAGTTTCTTTTGGGGTGATTCCAAGTGTCGTTTGATCTTTTGATTCGTGATGTCAAACAACCGAACAAATACGGCTTCCGAATTCCGCACAATTTTGACCAGAATTGTTGAGATCAAGAATGCTTTACAAGAGAGCAATCACGGCGAGATTGCAAAACAGCTGGGTGAATTCAATGATTCCTTACGCATCATCGAAGGCAACCAGGCAGAATTTTCTGATGCCGCTTTTAAGTCCATCGAAAAGATCCAGGAAACTATAGAAAATGGTTTCAAGGCCATAGAAGCAAGGATCGTTGCTTTGGAGGCGAAGATAGATCAAGATGTAGCTACGCAGGCTGACAGCGTTGGATCGTGGACGCCATCACCGAACAGTTCTGGCAGAAAGCGAAAGATTCCCAGACACCCTGATCTGTCGGTAAGTAGGCTCTATGTTTGCGCCTATAGGAAGGGGACATATATATCGTCGTTTTCTACGCCAAATGAACGTTGGAAACCTTTGTGTTTTCAAATTTCGTGCCTCGATCAGCGAGCAATTTTTCACACCTTTTCTTCTGAAACCCGCGCGTAACGCCTATGATGAAAACAACCTCAAAACATTTGTATCGCTTGGCCATTACAAGCATGGTTTGTTATATGGAGATTCTTTTCAGCAGTCTTTTATAACACAATATTGCCAGGTTTGAAAAGTCTTATATTTTGTTAAACATTTCTATTAATCGTCAGTTTGTGTTCACAGCACTATATCTGCTCCAAGATGGATCAGTTGGGACTGTCCGGGAATACTGACATGAAGTGAGTTCTTTAAGTTCTTTATGCACCGGTCAATTTCAGCGGCTTTCGCTACTTTTAAGGAGGCTCATAAGGGTTTTCAATTGTTGTAGTGTCTGTGAACTGATGAAAGATTACAAAAAATTGCATGTGGGCATGTGGACAAACTTCTAAACATCTTTGTAACTCAGTTGTTGGGCAATACCTTAAAGGTAGTTCTGATGTCATTACGGTTACCATGGCAACAGGTTAACTCTACAAAAAGGACCTCTAACTTTCAGATTTTGCAAAGTAGGTGACCTACTGTTTTTAGCACCCTAAATTCTTTAACTCATTTGGAAATATTACAACAGTTATCAAGTACCGGTGGATCTTGTGTTATTCACCTACAGAAAATTATACGAGATAAATTTCACCTAGACAATTCTATTTGAAGTGGCTAACTGAATGTGGCATGCATGCAAAAAATCAAGATAGGTCACTGTGCAAAAATTCGAGATAACGACAAATGTTTCCTGCAGCTTTTACTCCTGGTCATGTAATTGATTGAAATCAGCAATTGAACCGAAAAAAAAAAAAAGATTTAGAGTTCAATTTCCGAATCCAATCGAACTTAATTGAACAATGACATATACCGGTATGCAAACCATCAGTCGAAATACCGTAGACAAGAATTTTGAAATGTATTTTTTAGCATGCAAGAACAACCAACAATTAGGTGAAACGAACAGTAGATTGATGTTGGCTTTGCTGAAACAAAGTTTTATGATCCACTACTTTTATCATTTTTAATCATATTTAATGGAATATATGCCAACTTCGGCTACTTAATTGTGACAAACCTGATCATGCTTGAGATTGTTGCTGTTGCTCTTTCGTAAATTCAGCTTACAGTTGTGTACCTTCTTCTCCTTAGTTAGCAGATGAGGTTATATATTAAATGGCAGCAACAAATATTGCAAAATGATTGTTGTTGTTGTTATTTTGGATGTATTAATTTTGTGGCACATTTATTATCATCTGTAGAGAGAATGAAGACCCAACTGGGCAGTTTCAACAACTTTACTTCGAGAGGTCAAAGAAGTAGAGCAAATTAAAAATGATCAACTCTGCACAGCGAGGCGAATTTTGGGTAAGTTCTTATGATCATGCCTTTATTGATGTATTCATCATATTCAAACAAGGAGGTGCATGTCTGTGTGTATACTGAATGACTATTAAAAATACTGAATTTTCAATAAATGCAAGGCAAGGCCCAAGGCATTTGTCTTGTTTTCAGATGATATAACAGCAGTGGTCACACTATCACTTTTACCAATAGGAAATATACCTTTGTCACTCGGTAGCCATGTTGAGTCTCAGAAGAATAAAAAGCTTTGTTTTCTTATGGCAAGCCTCGCACTGAATTCGCGTCTGGGTGAGGCTTGCAGTGCTTGACCCTACCTTTTTACTAACTAGCTCTTGGGCTAGTGAGGTGTAAAGTTTACTACGCAAAAGGCATCACCTGGTAGCCAAGACCAGATTCATGCTTGAATAATTGATTTGGTTATTGTTGTTAAACGATAAAACCCACTTTCTTTCTTTCTTTTTGGTGCTTCTTTTATGATCATTAGAGTCTGTTTATTTCTTCCCCTTTACTTTAAATCTTTCTAAAACCTCTTTTTCTAGCAGTCTATCTCAATTCTGGTATCATGATTTGATTGGTTAGATAAACAACTGTTGACAGCTTTGCATACAATGTTAAATTATTAAACATAATTTTGAATGTCTTGTGGTGTAAATTTGCATCATTTTGTCAAAGAAGCTGAGCTTATTGCTTCTAGTTTGGAGAGGCAAAATGGTGGCATCAAAAAAAAATGTGCCAGCCACTGTCCCTTTTCTTTCTCGCCCCCAGACCAATCTCTGCTTGTGGTTTCTCTTCACCCTATAACCCAGTTAGGAGCCTGTGACTCACACTGACAGCCTAGAGTAAAGTATATATCAGACTGCTGAAAGAGCAGTTTTTGTTTTATATTTTATCATATTCTCATCTTTTTCTTTCGAGAAAGCTTACTTTTTCAATAAAACGCCAGTGTACCCACATGAAGCAAGAACAGTCACTATTCTCATTATTATATCGATCATGTGTGTGCAGGTCTTGGCTAAAATGCATTAGGATGATATGGTTTGTAAACCTTAAGTCCTGAGGAAAAAAAAAAAAACAGAAAAGTTGTTGTTCTCTTGAAACGAATTCAGCGTGTTATGCTTTCAGATGCTACCTCTCAGAACTATGCCTCTAGCAAGAAGAAAAAGAGGCAAGAAGAAAATGGCACCTATGAAAAGTATCAGCAACAGCAGAAGAGAAGGCAAAGGATCAAAAGGGTAAGCATTGTATCACTGGTAAAATAACATGATAGGATGTAAGTCCCAGAATATATTATTACTGTACACACTTGAATGATATAAACCATGAATGATAACACCCAACAGCTTTTGGGAAACTTTTGACCCACATGACTGTATGAATTTATTTCCATTCTGCTAGAAAAGAAAACGACATGAAGATTCCAGGGCTTAAAACTTGCATATTTCTTCTGGAGGAGAGAAAAATATGAAATATGCATACCCCATAATTCCATAAAGTTGTATTGTTTAAATGTTGCAGAAGGCTATGTATTTTGTTTTTGTTTTTTGTTTTTTTTTTTTTCTTTCACTCTAGTGTAAATGTTTTGGATCCCAGGTTTGTTTTATACTAAATACAGGATTTCTGTGGATTATTCACAAATCCCATACCTTGAATTTATGATCTGTTATTGAATTTCCAGAAATCCTAGCTAGCCGCACAGTATATCACTCTTGACACTTCATTTTTTCCAAAGAAAGCAAAGGGAATTAGATTTCTTGTGAAACGAAAGTTTCAGGTGATGTTTCACCAATTGAAAGAAAATGCAAGCTTCTCATCCATTTACTAAATCCAAATGCCGTATTAAGGCTTTCTGTAAAATGACCAGTGGGTTACGGCTCTGTTTTATTAATTATCGAAAGTCTCAAGGCATCACAATGATGCTACATGTACGCTGAAGTGCATTTGCTGTCTATGTTTTATTATGTATTATAATTTTTGCCTCAGTTTTTGGCTCTTAATAACTTGTTTCTATCTGTCAATTCTGTCAATTTAGAAACTAAAAAAAAGACTGAAAGTTGTCAATGAAGAAGAGAAAGAGGAGGAAATATTTGGATCCCTCCACATCAGTCTTGCCGCCTCATATGAGTCAGAAGATGAACGGGATGCCTTAGTCACCACCCACTACAAGTTATTCATACATGTGATTGACTGTGTTGAAATGCACATGTGATTGTACTAAAAATTTAATGACATCTTCCAAGTCACAACTTTCTGTGTTGAAGGAAACTTTTGGGTGCTTGGGAGAGGTAGCTTGACTACAAAGTTAAGTTTGTACAGGGTGACATTGAATCAGGGTATTGAGTTAATTTTACTTGCTTACAATCTATTAGGTTATGGTAAATAAGCCTAGTTTGCTTCTTTTCCAGTGGCTAAAACTGATAACTAATTGCACTAATGTTGGTGGGTCCTTTTTTCTCAGCTTTGTTTTTGTATTCTTGTATTATATAGAATTCTGAGTGCTCTTTTTGACAAACTGACACCATTTCTAGTTCAGTAGGGTTAGATGAAAGAACATAGAAATTGTTTGTTGGAGTGGACCACGCACCGGTGGCTCAGCTGGTTGGGCACCGGGCTGTCACGCGGCAGGTCGTGAGTTCAACTCTGGCCGGACCAACACTCAGGGTCTTTAAATAGCTGAGGAGAAAGTGCTGCCTTTGTAATTAAATCTGCAAATGGTTAGACTCTCTAGTCTTCTCGGATAAGGACGATAAGCCGGAGGTCCCGTCTCACAACCCTTCAATGTTCATAATCCTGTGGGACGTAAAAGAACCCGCACACTTGTGCGGCATGTAGTTCCCGGTGTTGTGGTCTGGTCTTTCTGGTCTGGATAGGGTAGGGTGGATCACCTCTCATAGGACCTCGAGTCCTGTTCGTGCTCCTTCCCTCTGGGCAGGTTTGCCCAGTAGAAGAGACAAACCAGATGTGTCGTAAAACAAAACAAGATGAAAGTAACTATAAATCTTGAAGCTTATTTTTTTTTGTAGCTCATATTTGATTTTAGTCTTGTAATACTTCGACACCAGTGTGCATTTAAATAAACGATATTCTTGGAATTCAGAGTTGTTTTCTTTCATCCTAGTATTTAACCCTGGAGAGGGAAGTCCTTATAACGTAGTCCGCTGTCTCCCTTAGTTCATCTCAAATGAACAGTTAGCAAAAACTATGGAACCATAAATCGCGCCAAAGAATCTAGAGTTGGGCTGGGGGCAATCGTGAAGCAGAAAAGCCCTCGGAATTCACCCGAATTCACTACCTTACAAAACACGCCAAAAAACGCCGTGTACAAACTATTTTCCGTGCGTTAATCGTTCGGTGAACGCAGGAAAATACGCGTTTTCTTGAAATCGCGCGAATTCACCGCCCTAGAAAAAAGCATGAAAACACTAGAAAAACACTGGACAACGCCGGAATATACATTAGTTTCCGAGTCATCACAGTTTGGTTAACGCTGGAAAACAGGCGTTTTCTAATATTCTCTTGAACTCACCGTCACAGAAAATGTAAGAAAACATTTGAACGGCCGATGATTCGCCATTTTCGGAGTGTAAACAGATCAGTAAACAATAGAAAACATACGTTTTCTTGAATTTACATGAATTCACCCTTCCAGAAAATAAAACAATACGCGAGAAAAACGCTTGCGAATTCCGGAATACTGGCTATTTTCCAAGCGTTCACCGATCGGTGAACGCTTGAAAACATACGTTTTCTTGAATTTACATGAATTCACCCTTCGAGAAAATAAAAGAATATGCGAGAAAATCGTTTGCAAATTCCGAAATACTGGCTATTTTCCAAGCGTTTACCGATCGGTGAACGCTTGAAAACATACGTTTTCTTGAATTTACATGAATTCACCGTCCCAGAAAATGCAAGAATACGAAAGAAAACCGCTTGCGAACGCCAGAATATTGGCTGTTTTCCAAGCGTTAACTGATGGGTAAGCGCTAGTTTACCTACGTTTAACCGGGATTTTCCGTGGCGGAAAACAAGGGAAAACGCGGGTTTTTACCGGATAATGGCAATGAACGCGACGTTGGTTTGTGGAAAAACTCCAGTAAACGCCTAGAATACCAGACGTTTTACGAGTGTTAACCGAGCGGTGAACGCCAGAAAACGTGCGTTTTCCAGCGTTCACCGCAACAGAAAACTGCCGGATAGTGGAACGAATACTCGAATTCACCGGCATGAAAACTCGCGGAAAAGATTGGATTTTCCGTTTTGATGAACACTGAAAAATACTGGAAAATACCGCATTTTGCGTAAGTTCGCCGCGTGTTTTCTTAACGGTAAAATGCCACTTTTCTTGCCGTGATCGCTCCATGGTTTCCAATGCCATCGCTTGATCCGTAGGACCGTTAGGATCGAAAGACAAGCAAAGTTGCGCGTCGTCAGCAAAGCAGTGCGCATTCGGCAGGTGGTATTGTATAATCTCAAAGAGCTTGGAGGCGTAAACCACAAACAGAAGCGGGCCAAGACAGCTGCCTTGTGGGACACCAAAACACAGATCAAAGCTGTCAGACGTAGCCCCCTCAAACAAAACACGCTGGCTGCGTCTCGATAAATACGACGAGAACCACTCTAAAGCCTTCCCGCCTATACTAAAATCAGTGGTCAAGCGTTTTAGCAAAATCGCGTGGTCCACGGTGTCAAATTATTAAAGCAGCGCTTAAGTCTAAGAGGACAAGTAGTGTAACACGCTGCGAGTTCATATTCAATAGAATATCATTAGCAACTTTGACCAACGCTGTCTCCGTGCTGTGATATCGGCGAAAAGCAGATTGTTATTGCGGATAGAGACCGGACCGGACAAGGTGGTCATATATCTGGTTAAATACTGCGCGCTCAGTGAGCTTGGAAATATAAGCCAAGTTGCTTACAGGACGCAAGTTCTTGAAGAGGGATTCAAGTCCCGGTTTCTTTAACAGAGGTATGACCACGGCCTCTTTCCAGCAGTCAGGAAAAATTCCGGACTCCAACGAGCTGTCAATTATGTTGGTGATCACTGAAACAAGTGATTCACTACAGGACTTCAGTAAGTTCGTGGGTATGGGATCGAGGCAACAGGAAGTTGATCTAGAGTTCGCAAAGAGCACACGAACCTCGTCCTCGGCTAACAGCTCAAAGGCTTCAATGCGAGTCGGAGGAATTGTAGAGTCACTATTTACGTCACTGTCACCAAGGAAATAACTCTGATCATTCGGGATATAACCTTGGTCAAGCTCTTCGCGCAATCGGCTGATTCTTTGCACAAAGTACTTCCCAATGTCATTTGCAAGCGCTGATTTGTCCGTATAGTCCGAGAAGCATAACGATTTCGTTTCCACTAGAAGGTTTTTCACAGCACGAAATAACTTGCCCTGGCTATCAGAATTCTGGCTGACAAAATTGGTGAGAAAAGCTGATTTTGCTTCTTTCAGCAAATGTGTAACATGGTTTTTGTGTCGTTTGAATGAAACAAGATCAGCAAACAGACCTGGTAGTTCTCCATTTCCTTTCGGCACGTCCGCGCGCTCTCTTAGCCTCACGGATTTCCTCCGAGTACCAAGGTACTTGGGGTCTAACCGTGACAGTTTTGGTTTTTAGCGGCGCATGACGATCGAGTAATCCAGCAAGCGTGGTGTTATAACAGTCTACCAGTTTCACAGGCTCAGATGGTGGGTCCTGGCACAATCTTTAAGCAGATAAATCCTCCATAAGTGCTGTTATGTCAATAGCCTTTGTTTTCCTAAAAGATACCTTCTTTCTCGACAGTTAAGGTACCGAAATATTTATAGTGAAAAGTGCTAAACAGTGGTCAGAAAAATAGGTGCCAGGTCGGACATCTTGTATAGGATCAGAGTTTAAAGTCTTTGATATCAGCAAATCCAAAGTTTTCCCAGAGGTATGAGTAGGAAAGTCAATATGCTGGTGTAAGCCCATCGATGACAGTAAAAATTGAGCTGCGTCGTTGTCAGTCATGATATTAACATGGATATTAAAATCACCAGCCAACACAACAGGCTCAGCTGTCATTACAACCGATTCTAGGAACTAGGCGAATTCTGTGACGAACATACCCACAGTACGCAAATGACTTGAAAAGTACTGCGGCCTGTAGATTAAAGTATTACAAATACCCGCTCTACCTTGTTTAACAACAAGCGAGTCCCGAGCCAAAATACCAGTGCCACCACCATTTCTGTCTGGGCGAGGATGATCAAATAGCCGATATCCGGACGGTGTTGCAGCAATCCTAGCAGCGTAATCACCAGATCTCAACCAGGTTTCGGTAATAGCAATAATATCGACTTCGGAATCACAAACAAAGTCAACAAGGTCAGGCCCTTTGTTTCAAGACACAACACCTTATTATTCGTGGTCTATTGTTGTAAACAATTGCCGATGCAGTCAATGGAACTTCGACCAAATTTGAATAATGGCGCGACCGATCCTTTGGTTTCGTCTTATCTCTGTTTATAAGAAAAGACTCCATTCTATTCCGAAATTGTGGACCAGGATTCGAAGGCACATCTGAGTAGATAGTAATGTCGATGGAAGGGTCGTGTCCGGCCACTACTAACTTAGTTTGGCCATGCTTCGACCATTTCGAAAAACCCACACGAGATCTTCGGAATCCATGCTTTGCCAAAGAGACTCTTATGAGACTACCAAGTTGAACCTCTCGCTCAGAGCACGATGATGGAGGAGTCTGGTTTTCCGCAAAGGACCGTGCAGTGATCTTAGTGAGCTGTTGGTGCAGGTCAGAAAATATGAAATGACAAAATAACACAGTTAACGCCAGAAAGACAAAACCTGGAGACCCGAAGCTCTTAGCAGCCGCCATAGAGATATCGACCCGTACATTTAAAGGTACTACTATATCAAGGGGTTTTTCACATGCATTATTTTGCATTATTTTTATCAGGGTTGTGAAGTACATTTTTGTTTTGATGAAAGAGATGTCAAATGGAATATAACCAGCTATTTTTAAGTGTGGTTACAGTCTTTTTAGCGTTAATCAAACTGTTAGTATACAGTTAGCCAGCTGTTCCTGCTGCAATAGCTGTCATTCTATGATAATGCCTGCTAGACTTTGTAATCAGATGTTCAGAAATTTATTTAAAATCATAATAATTTGATGAGACAATGTGCAAATAAGTTATTTTCATTTTGGGGGTAAATTGTTTCTGCATTTATTTTATCTTTGCTTTTTTCCACAGTAACATTGGACTTGAAGGCATTGTATTTGTTGATTACTAAACTTGGTGATGAAACCTTCATGCTTGGTGGACGGGGAATAGAAATAGAATTCTGTTTCCTTTGCCATGCTTTACAGGTATTAATTTCACTAATACTAATAAATAATATATGTTACAACATTCAAAGAAGATGTTAGGTCACTTGTGATTGTGATTTTTCGTTGCAGTGCAAACCAATTAATGCCAACATAAAGCGAATTGTTCAAGTTCCATCACGAACTGCCACAGTTAGTTCATGAATATGACACATTTGATTGATAAAGTTATGAAAAATCCAATAATCATTTAAACGTAAACCTGGAAAATCTTAATCCAAGAATTTTACATTACAGTGACATCACATTGTTGCTTGGTTAATCCTTGGTGTAAGAATCTGTTCAACTCAATGACAACTAACTCAAAGAAAATCATAGGCCGATAACTAGATTAAACAAGCGGTACCAAACGGTTAGTGTGAAGTCATCATGCTTTGTGCTCAAAACATCAGTAGACTCACCAACCTCTAGTTGAAATAATTTACCCACCACTATATATGGTCCAATGAAGAACTCTAAGAATTTTGAACCTCTTTTGCATCAAGTAAGGCATCATATTGTGTCCGGCCCTTTGGAATACCGGTATCAGCCAATATGAAAAATACCATAATACTCTTTGTTTGACCCTCCAAAAATTTGCGTAACCATTGTTTCTATTTTCCCTTGGGACTTATAACGGTACGCCCCAAGAGAAACTGGAAACAATGCTTATGCAAAATTTTGGAGAGACAGACAAATCGTATTATGGTATTTTTGATATTGGCTAATTCACATCTAATGTAGGAATTGTAATCAGGAATTATTATGTTGCTTACTTGAAGCATCATGCCCCATTCTAAACCGATAGTTCTCACACAAGGTAAAGTCAAACAAAGAAAAAGTTTCACGAGTTCCAAACATCAATGTAATTAAAAGTGGTTGTTCTTGTTGTTGCACAAGGCCCGCAAAGAACATTGGGGTGGATCCTATGATGAAGTTTGTTTTACATGTCTACAGTCTATGGCGAATATTGGAAAGTGAGTTAAAATAAATTAATGTTTTACTGTATATAAAAAAACTTAACAACCATACAAAAAAAAAACAACAACAACAACAACGGGGTAATGAAGGCTACACTGGCCTGAAAGAAGTTGCTATATTGGAAGGGTAGTGTTTACGTCTCTGTAATTCGTAGGAGTTTCGTTGTGTAATTCGCTAACATGGTGCAATTTGCATGTTGATGGGCTAACACATATTGTCATCAGGCTTACTTATGTTTTTGTGATACTTTGTGTTCTGTTTCTGATGCAGTTCTGAATCAGTAGTTTAATTGTTAAAGTAAAAAAGCCTAGTAAGTTCAATTCTTTGTTGTTCTTATATAGGTGGTAAGGATTACGTGATGACTTAACATTTCTCTTAGAGGAGGAGTTAAGCAGTATCTGCCTGTGTGCTCTGCACAGTGAAATGAGGAACACTGAACAACTGTTGGGATCTCTAGGTTTATTTGCATATCGATGCAATACACTGGATGAATGCAACAAAGTGCTTGGTCATTATGGTCCAGAATTGTCAAGGGGTCACGAAAGAATAACGATGAAACTACATTTGTACGCCACGGACAACAAACAGCTGTCAACAAGAACAATATCTCAGTTGCATCATTTTCTGGTAGCTATATTACTTTTTGCTAATCATGGATCAGTAAAAAAGAAATCATTTCAAATAACTGAGTGTTTTCCCTTATTAGGAAGTTATTTTTTCTTATAGGAAATACTGAAAGAAGCATTCTGGAAAATGTTACCAACATTGTTGACCAATCACTTCCGCTCGAGAAAGTGATCAGTTACTACAAAGAAGTCAAGGGAGCTTCTCGAGATGTAGTACTTGGCTATGTAACTTTTAACAATAAATGCAGAGTGATACGAAGATTCTTTCACATATCTTGAAGTGCTTTATTCTTGAGTATATATATATATATTGTGTGTTTACTTTATATA
>BLFO01002810.1:231639-239129 GCA_014634245.1 Montipora cactus | reverse complement strand
CTCGGACGGGCACTATGGGCTGATAGTGTCTCTCCGCGGACGAACACTATCGCGTCACGTGATCAATTTAAACCAATAAGAATCGGAGAAAATTTAGTGGTGAACTATAATGGCTCATAGTCGGAGTTTTTTAGCCAATCAAAAAGCTAGAAATGCAATAGTTGGAGCTGAAAATTTACTAAATAGTGTTAACCTGCGATCAGGCCCATTTTTAGCTTCGCCCATATGTTCTCTTATGTCGTCGCTCGCTAAAATTGGGCCTGACCAAAAGAAGACCAAAAGTCTCTCAACAATTCCGGACGGTCGGCTAAATTTTGGCCGACCAAACTCGTGATCTGATTGGCTGTTGAAACGCCGGAAGTGAAAATGCCATCGTGATTGCGCGGAGCTCTCGCGAAGTCCTCGAGACTAATCCACCATAAGTATACGAAAAAATTTGCTGCCTTTTGTTCTTACAATGACGTGGACGGTACAACTTGATTTTATTTGTATAAATGGAGATATTTGATTCTCTGGAAAGAGTAAAATTTTTTATTAGCGATTCCGTTGTCGAGCTCTGTGGCTGAAAGTACTTTGACACAAACTTCCCTGATGTTTTCAAAGCTAAATAGCTGGTTCTTTCAAATGGCAATGAAAGCCGATGCATATTGGTTTCCTGGATGAGACAAAGGACATATATATCAACAGGAGGAGATGCTGATAAAATCGCAATTTACACGAATGCATGTTTTGAATATCTGTGTATCAAACGGCTTTATTTACTTACTATACATGACACTTTGTTTGCACAATGTGGAGTCAAGATTTCTTCATAATATTTCCAGTTGATTTAAATTAAAACTCGCACTCCAGAAACTAAAATGGCATGTTTCCAGAGAGACCAATTGTACAAGAATAAAAGAAACTTTGCGAGTCCATCTTACTGTTCGTACTCTATCAAAAAATTGATGGCCAAACTTATCATGATTTTACTGCGCGCAATTCTAGAAATACACTGCAACTGAAGATATTACCCGAAAAAATCATGGGCAAACACTTTAAAGGAATAATGTATTTCTCTTTTTCTTTTCTTTAAAAATCTATTGCCAAACCGCCCAACGACAAAATGCTAGGTTATCTCAAGTCAAGCTTAAAAGATTGCATATTCAGTGAAGTTCGGAGGAAGAATTACACCGGCCTTTGCCGCAATATAGTCGTTGAAAAGGTACAGAAAATAACATTCCCCATGCTTTAAAGGTGTTTTTCTCAAATTAAAGCCAACGGTAACTTTCGAATTCGTTTATAATATTCCTCCCACGGTAATTAAGTCTGTTCAAAACAAAATAGCGTGAATCTGCCGTCCACGCGTGTATTGGTGTAATGGAAGTAAATTTGATTGGCCGATGAAGGACATGTGAATCAAACAAAAAAATTGAGCGGAAGGAATTTCCAAGAGGAATTTGGTCAGGCTCTAAATATTTCGTTTCGCCAACTCCACATTACGTACCACAACAACAACTTTTATAGACCCCTTATACTTGAGAAAAATTAATGTACATGAAGTAAGAATTAAAGCTAAATGGGGTATTGGCTTCCTAAAATAACTAGAAAACACGCGAAACTAAAATAGAGCCTGATCGCAGGTTACTATAGTGTAAACTGGAGTATTGCCTCCTCGATTCTCCTCGATGAGCTCTAAACTTGAGCCCGTGATATGGTTACGTGATACTGGTCACGTTGGCATACATGGAGGGGAGGACGTACGTACGTATGTACGGACGTTCATGACGTCATGGCTATAAAACCAAATTTCCTCACATCGATGGGTTACCATATTTTCTTAGCTATGGTGCTCCGCGCGCAGAGCTCCGCTATTACGGAGAAGGTTTTTGAGAAGTAAACATTAAAATGTGGTTTTAAAATGTGGAGCTCAGCGAGTCTTCAGTGTCTCTAGGAGTTAGTGTATATTCCCCACAAAAACTCCAATTTCAGTCTGAAATTCTCTTAATTTCGAAAAACAAACAAAGATTTCCCTTTCGTAGCTTCCGTATGTTCCACATTGTTTTGACTAATTTCCACCATAAATGAAGGAAAGATGCCGAACATTCTAATATAACATTAAGGGAGAATAACGGCAAAAATTGAAACAAAAAAAATTGAAAAAAAAAAGGAAACTGTACGGGTCCGCAAATGATCCCAGAACCGCAAATGATCCCATATTGAACCGCAAATGATCCCGGAACGCAAAGGATCCCCATTTTGGACCTCAAATGATCCCGAAAAAAAGTGAGGAATAGCATGGAGGGTGGAATGGTCTGGATAGAGAAATGTTGTTTCTGACGAATGAGCTAGCGCATAAGGCTGAAATAACTATTTTGCCGGGACGATATACAACAAGGGCCTAGGTTCCAGGCCGGGGCATCATGGGCAACGATGTAGGGGTATATAAGACCAGGTATAACACGTGGTTGTCATCTAGGCTTCCGAACCAATCGCGTTCTTTCGTTTCCTTTAATTTTTTCTTTGTTTAGTTCTTTCTTTTCTAGGTACCATGCATCCAGTCTGGTAGGATCGGCTGTTCTAATTTCCTTTTTCTAAAGCCTTCGTAGGAAAGGCTTCTAGTCCCTTGGAGCTTGAGTCTTGGTTCCTACCCAGATTTCCTGCATATTTTTTCCCCCACAGGAGTTTTTTCTGGCAGGTTTTTCCTGGCCTCCGTTCAAACCGCATTTGCTTTGTTAGCGGTCTCAGCTCTACTAGTTTTTTGTACTTTAGGTTTATATTGTATTTTGTGCATTAATTAAAGTGTCGTGGCTCACGAGAAACGGGCGCCTGGTCACAATCAGTTTAGAACTGCGTTTAAGTTAGTTTTTGATGATTGTATCCGATAATTAAATGTGGAAAACTAGAATGAGACAGAAACCTGTGTGAGCCATTTAAAGTGATTTTTAATAAAAAATAAGCGCTCTTCACATTAATTCTCTGTCCAGACCATTCTACCCTCCATACCATTCCTCACTTTTTTTTTCGGGATCATTTGCGGTCCAAAATGGGGATCATTTGCATTCCGGGATCATTTGCGGTCCAATATGGGATCATTTGCGGTCCTGGTATCATTTGCAGTACAGTTTGGGGATCATTTGCGGTCCTGGGATCATTCGTGGTCCTGGGATCATTTGAGGACCCGTACAAAACCCCGAGTCCGTCCCCGACCCCGGCCCTGGCCCCGGCCCCACGTTTTGGCTACTACCGAAAATGGTCTTCGGATATTGGTGCACGAAAATGTGTCGGGCTTTAAAAAAAATCGAAATATTTTTACTTTGACGCGTCTCTGCGTGTCGCGAAACGGAAAATTTTATATTAGTCAACTTCAAAGTTTATTTTCTTGGAAACCAATAGGAAGATCCTAAAAGCTCGACACAATTTGGTAGCCTATAAAGTGCTGATTGACATAGTACAGTTTGTTTGGTTATGCCTGACAATGCGAAGGCGTGTTAGGTCCTGTTTACAAGCAGGTAGGGTTACCCTAGCACTCACACGGTCTTTTTTTCATCGACGTGTTTACAAGGCAGCTAGGGTTACCCTATATGAGTGCTAGGCACTAGGGTAACCCTAGCTGCCTTGTAAACGCTCTGCTAGGGACAACTCGCCTACCCGGGACAACTTTTTAG
This sequence comes from Montipora cactus, assembly GCA_014634245.1. NCBI lineage: Eukaryota > Metazoa > Cnidaria > Anthozoa > Scleractinia > Acroporidae > Montipora > Montipora cactus. The sequence continues at coordinate 235,482 of BLFO01002810.1, read as the reverse complement.
CGGTTTCCATTGTGTTTGCGATGCTGGCGGAGTACCAAGCACACAAAGTTGTCCCAGGTGGTAGGGAAACCCTACCTGTGAAATTTTGCTTGTAAACCCGGGCTATCTTTAACCCTCCTGCTAGGGTAACCCTAGCACTAGGGCAGCGTTTACACGAACGCGGTTTCATTTGTAACAGCATCGTTTTCGATGCAGTTACACCTTCTGTTTACACGAAACCGGTCGAGACTATCGCCGAAACAGTGTCGATTTGAAACCGCTGCCAAAAGTGGATCGTTTTCAAAACGATGCGTTTTCGTCTGTCGCGTAAACAGCGAAACCACATCGATTTGAATACGGTTACTATTTTGGTGTGAAATTTGCATTTTTCGATTCAAAATAGTGACAAAAACTGTTCCGTGTAAACGCATCGATTTTGACGCGGTTTTGAAGTCATGAAACAGTGTCGATGTGAAACCGTGTTCGTGTAAACGCTGCCCAGGTTTACCCTCCCTCCTTGTAAACAGGGCCTAATTCAGCAAAGTGAACAGGTATGGTTGTGAGTTTGAAGCTTCACGAGCGCTATAGCTCAAGAAAGCCATTTCTTTGGATTCTTTATTTTATTACCTTTTCGGTGATATATAGTTTGCCGGAGTTTTACCTAAAATAACGCGCTAACGAAAGATTTCCCGGAAGGCACCCCAAAAAGATTAGCAGTAACCTTATTAAGCAGAAAGTATGAACAGTATAGGTTTTGCATGGTCAAGATGACAGATATGATCCAAAACATAAACATTGGAATAGCAAAATGGCTAAAATGTGATTTTACACCACTTTTTTAAATTAGGCCAGAGGCGGATGCGTTTTCATCATTTTTTCTCAAATTAGCAAATGTAATCAAAGAATCTGTTTGACATTTTCCTCTAGATGGAAGATGACATACCCTTGAAACTATGCTGATTGAATACTGCATCAAAAATTTTCAATAATAGAATAAAGCAGGTTTAATTATCCAAAAATATGCAATAATTATGTCACATTCTCAATTTTGTCCATTAATAACACAAGTGCACATTGAGATGGCAATTAAAGAGCTCTGAAACTTGGATGGACAGTGAACAACAAACCTTTTACTTTCTTTTCAGCTCAAAAAAGGGAAAATCCTTGTCAAATCACTTGTGCCCACACGTACTCAAGCTACAAGGAGTGCAAATGTTTGACTTTTGAGACATAAGAGTTCGTGTTAACGTAGTTTCAATAAATGCAAGATTTTCCTCAATGCTTAATTCCGGGTGCTTTTGAAAGAAACATAAAATGTGAGTTATGATTTGAGATACCCATCGCTTATCATATTAATCTTTATTGCATACTATATTCCTAACCAGTGGTTAGGTGGGCGTCGGATTTGAACGAAGCTGAGCGGGCCTTAAGTCCCCTCTCTGCCTTCGCTCTGATTACAAATTTCAACTCCACCACGTATTGCCTATAGCCAACTATTTGCCTTCTCCCAGTCGGACTTGTTTCTTTGTGTGCACCGCCTCAGAATTTTTTACATGATTATACATATATATACATATACAATTTCATTTCTTTATTCATTTATTTCTTTATTTATTTAGGCTCAGAATTGGTATAACATATGAGTAAACTTCACAAGTACAATTAACTTTAGTTACCAAGTATATCATGACACCCTATGACAAATTGAAAAGACGAAAGAAGCCATTTCTATTCCACCGCGTTCCCGGCACACATAAAATCGTGTAAGTGACTTGGATGGGATAAACATGCGTTTCAGCAGATCTCAAGAATCAAAGAACGCGGAACAGATGTCATTTTCAAGATTAAAGAGCTCTGAAGCTTGGATGGACAGTGACCAACAAACGTTTTACTTCCTTTTCAGCTCAAAAATGGGGAAATCCTTGTCAAATCACTTGTGCCCACACGTACTCAAGCTACAAGGAGTGCAACTGTTTGACCTTTGAGACGTAAGAGTTCGTGTCAACGTAGTTTCAATAAATGCAAGATTTTCCTCAATGCTGAATTCCGGGTGCTTTTGAAAGAAACAAAATGAGAGTTATGATTTTTGATACCCAAATTGAAAAGACGAAAGAAGCCATTTCTATTCCACCTCATTCCCGGCACACATAAAATCGTGTAACCGTTTCAGCAGATCTCAAGAATCAAAGAACGCGGAACAGATGTCATTTTCAAGGCAGACATGTTAACGAGTCGCCCCGCCCCCTGTAAGAACAAGGCAATAAATTGCAAGTGAGTCTTTTCACTGTTCAATCGAGCACACCACCTGGAAGTGATCTTTTCGTATATTGAATATTTCTGCAAGTGAGGATTAGTTTGACGCCAAGGTGTTCACAATGGAGGTCAGCTGGTGTATTGTTTGTTTTAAACTTGCACGCATTTTAGTAGTTTTGAACAATATTGAAACTAATCTAAACTAATTTCTTCTTTATCTTAGTTCCTCACCCTGACTGGCATCGTTTTCAGCCTGACGTTTTCAGCCCTCCTGCCTCTCACAGATGGACAGGTAACATTTTTCCACAATACTTTGTTCCAATAGCCGTTCATCCTTGTCAACGATGGAAACGATCCTTAATTTTGGAACCTATTTTTCTACGCTGGTCTCAAAATTTTATGGCTTCGACCCGAACTTAGGGAGACGGCAATAGGGGAATCCTTGCTGACGTATTTGTTTTTATTTTGCCTCATTAACATACAATAAATTTAATTAAAGCGCTCCAAACTAAAATTGGGTTTTTTCCAAAATAACTAATTTCGGATGAATTAGTGGATATTCCTCTGAGCCTACAAGTTGTTCATCGAGAATACTTTATATCCAACAACAACCTAACCGGTTAAGTGAATAATGCTTTTATTTAACAGTCATAATTTTACACAGTTAAAAGTGCCACCAGTAGTTTTGAAGGTGCTGTAAGATGCAGAAATTCTGCACACAGTGAAATCTGTGAAAATCTGCAAGCACACTACTACAGAAGCAAAAACGGACTGATAGGGACGCAGAAATTCTGCACCTTCTTTTGTGGTTAAAAAAGCCAAGTATTATATTTACTTAATTCAGCTGGTATGCAGAAATTTTGCTCCCAATGAAATTCGAAAAAAATCACAAAAACTTAACTGCGAAAGCAGTGACGCAGAAATTCTTCATCTTGCTCAATGGTTATTATGCCCTTTTGCAGAAATTCGGCGGGAGATGAAATCCGTGAAATCTATCAAAACCTAACTGCTCATTCATTATTCATTGTTCAATGGTTTTCTAAGCTGAAAAAAAAGGAAATCCCTTAAAATCCGTAAAAATCACCAAAACATTTCGCACTTCTAATACGATGCCAAATTCTGCATAGGATATGTTAAGATTTACTGAATTCGGCTAAGTTGCATTCCGCAAACATTAAACTGAGTGAGAATTTAGTTTTATATTTACTGAAACTTAATCCATATAGAACATCATTTATAAGAGAGATTTCCGGTTGTCGTGAATGGAGAAAAACAACATTGGTGATACAGATTCCCCGAACTAATAATAACGTGGCTTGACCTAACTGAATTAAGATTGTTTAATCATTACTTCACCATCAGAAGATCAATCTTGACTCTGTGGAAACAAAATATATAAAATGAGTAAGAATGAATGGATTGGTGAACCCGAGAGCGCTTTTCTCTTTCTTGTGACAGTTCACAGTCGAAGGCGGATTTTGAGCTTGTTTCTCTGTGGCCTCCCACGCAGACTCTCTTAGGAATTCGTCACGCGTTCCTATCCCACGATCGTCTGCTGAAACGAGCCACACATTCCTTTCCCTTTGTTAAGAAAGTGTCATCTGGAAATCA
>BLFO01002810.1:216639-226639 GCA_014634245.1 Montipora cactus | reverse complement strand
TGAAGGCTTGCTTAACATTTTTCTCTACGTAATTATAATCCCCATGCAAAATTTTGAACAAAGCTTTCCCTATATAGACCGACCCAACAGGTTTTCAAGTGTGACAAAAGATAAAAGGAGAGGGCTTGTTTTGTTGAACCTGGGGATTATTTTCCATTTTTCAAACGGGGGAAGTATTTTCAGGCCTGCGTTTGAAGTGCCGGTAGACCCCAACCAACTAAACTAAGGATGGAACATACACTAGAACTCAGTAATCAAAGATTACAATCTGTATTAGACCGAGCCACCGCGTACCCGGTGGCTCAGTTGGTTGAGTACCGGGCTGTCACGCGGGAGGTCGTGAGTTCAACTCCTTTGTAATTACATCTGCAAATGGTTAGACTCTCTAGTCTTCTCGGATAAGGACGATAAGCCGGAGGTCCCGTCTCACAACCCTTCAATGTTCATAATCCTGTGGGACGTAAAAGAACCCGCACACTTGTCTCAAAGAGTGGGGCATGTAGTTCCCGGTGTAGTGGTCTGCCTTCTGTGATGTATCATGGTTGGGAGGGTAAAATGCTCGGAGAAATTAGCTACACCAAGCTACTCTGAAAATCCGAGGGTAAATAAAGATATATGATATGATATGATATGATATGATATGATATGTAAGCAACTAGAAACATCTAAAAGTAATCAGTCAAAAATGATTGCCAGAAAAGAAGATATATGCTATTACTTTTGGTTAAAGATTGATTAAATTTAGCGCTGAATTCCCAAATCAATAATTTTCCTTGCTTCCCTTCATATAGTTCCGTAGCACTATTATCGACAGCCTGTAACAATAACACTTATGTTTAGGGTGTAGGTATAGGTTAGACTCCTAACTTACACAACACAATTTTTTTTCCGGAGTGTACCTATGTTGAGAAAATTTAATAAAACGGCTCTTTTAGAATTTTATCTGCACTCCCTTACAATCAATTTTTAACAAGTCGGGTTAAAGTTGTCACAGCACGAGTTATCATTTGTACCCAACATTCCGAGTTGAAACAACTCAAAGGTTTGAGTAAAGAACGACTCTAAATCACTCAAACAAGCGAGCAAACACTTACTCAGTTAAACTTGTGATCATGCAAGTAGTTCCCATTTTCGCTCACAATAATGAATAATCCTATTACCCGAAACAGTGAGTAGCATAACGTAGGCTAGCATTTTAGGACACCACATGGGTCAGGAGTTTATACCACACATCTACGTTGACGAAGGATAAAAGAGTTAAAGGAAAAACAACATATGCAACTCCAAAACTAGAAAGTGGGGTCTAAGGGTTAAGTAAAAACCCGCCCTTACCCTCTTTTTGGAGCTCAAATTACTCTGCTCTTTACTTGTCACTCCAGGGTACAGTATTAACCTATCTTTGTTCATTTTCGTTTAGGTCGAACGCTACGCTATGTCAATTGAGGAGAGTGGAGCACGATTTACGGAGGAAGTAGAGGTTGATGAACAAAGAATTGTGGAGGTTTTTCATGTTCCCGCTCACAACAACGTTAGCGCGGCTGATTTTTATCACGATTTTGACTTGGTAAGAGTTGTCCTCATTGCTCATATAATAATAATAATAATAATAATAATAATAATAATAACAATACTAATAATAATAATAATAATAATAATAATTACTTAAGCCCATCCTGTTGACGATCAACCACCAAAACTTTCATTCAATTTTCGAGCTTCTTTATTTGCCTTTTGCACTTGTAGCAAATAATGGAAGTCGGGCCGTGCGCTGCCCTACCACTTTTGGCAATCTTTCTGCCAATCTTTGACATCGAACAAGTTGCATTTACCCCTGCCAAGTACTTCTGGATTATACCCACAAACGCACCCATACACAGTAGTGTAATTAACTTTTACTGGAGAGTTTCTTTGTTTTGATGTTTTAAAAGCTTCAGTTGCCATGTGAGTTATGTGGAGCGTCAATTGTGAATAAAGTAACATGACCTACTAGCTGGCGTGCGAAACCCCAGCTTAGCTGAGTTTCAGAACGCGTCAGTTTTTTCGATGTCAATCAAACGGGGCATGGAAGTGAGCTTCTCAACGTTTTGAACCAGAGGTTTTTCACGCCGCTTCGGGGCGCTTTGGGGGCTCGCCCACAATAAGAAAACGTGAATTTTAAGCAGTGAGATTTCAGAGAACAATCGAAGTGGTTGCCACTTCTGCAATTTTCAGTTTTAACCTTTTAATGTGCATTTGTACAGACAGTGTATACATAGTATCCTAGTGCGTAGAGTGTTAGTATTCGAATGGTTTCATCCGGATTTCACCTAGTGGGATAACGGATTCCAAAAACAGCAAAAGTTAAATCTGGACTCCGGAATCCTGATTACCTTTCATGGCGCGACAGTATACTGATCATGGTACATTTTGGGAACGAAAATGAGAAAGCTTTTTTAAAAATTCCACTTTTTAACAACAGTGAGTGATGTTTCTCAAGTCCCGGACCATGGAAACAGGCTTTAAGGGTTTTGAGACGAAGCTTAATCCTCGTGTGACTTCCCCTTTAAATGTACAAGGGCATTTTTCGCATGAGCGATGGACATAAGGAGCCAGTGAGCTTCGATACCAAAAAAGCGTAATCTCTGTTAGTGGCATTCAGCAAAGTGTTAATCAACTTTTTTCTTTTGTCTGTAATTTTCTCTATAGGGCTTGACTGTCACCAGGATTCCGTCTCACAAAGTCTGTTACGTTTCCAAACTGGACCCCTCTTTGTCATCTCCAGGAAAGCTTAAGGCGGACCTAAAACGGGTAAATTTCATATCAATCAACCAAAGAAAAACACGTATGCCGGAAACTTTCAGTTCATTGCTCTCTCAGTCATCACTAAGACCGACTTCATTCAGTTCTTTTCTATTGCTTTTAATTGTTCGTCAGGTTGCTTCTCAGCCCGGTAAGCTTCCCGTAGAAACAAAATCGAGAGTGGTGGTTGTTAAAGGTGATGCAGACAGAGCTGCCCTCAGTAAAACGATCTTGGAGTTTTGTGGAAAGTTACCAATCTATGACATAGAGCTTGTCGATTCCGAATCAGATAACGAAGAACGAAATCCAGGTACGTTTTGTGCGTAAGTCGCTATGACGTAAAAACTTGACAACAATCACCCAAATTGCCCTGCGAGGAGGGCCGAATGCGCACAGACGAAAATCTGCAATTCGCCGACCAAGAGTGAAAGCGGCAATCAAAATAAACTTCCATCCTGCTTAATTCCTTTTATTACTTTTTTCCGTGTTATTCAATAATTATGAAAGCGTTTATCTTCATTTACGTAATACGTTTCAAGACGATTCTCAGTTTTCTGTTTAAAATAGAACGCTTTCAAAACAAAAATTAAAGCAACGAACACACTGCGGGAAACATGACAAGAAAACAAACCAACGACTTTATCTTCTAACGACAACTAAACGCACTCATCTGTCATTAATTGAGTTATATTATTGTGCTTTCATTAGATCGTTAATTGCATATGCTTGCCCGGAGTCCCACACTACAATCATCGAGAAATTACCTTGGGACACTCCGTGCACCGTTTTCCCTTCTTAGCACTTCTTCTCTCTTCTTCTCCCATTCAACATTGGTCCAAAAAGAGGTCATTTCAAGACCATAAGTTCTTCCACAAAGTCAGCATCTTTGACGAAGGAGGAAAATTATGGAAGGGCACCTTGAATGTAACATAAAGGTTGCGTCGTATAATTGCATGAACGTGGTTGGAGTGTCCCAATTAACTTCTCTAGGATTGTTGCTAGCCTGTGTACCCTTCAGACCAAATAAAAAGAATCTAGACCCGAGCGCTTAGACTTACGTTTCCAGAAGTGAACAGCTATAGTTGATGATGGAATTATGACCGTTTACAACATAAGTGAAACGTTATGCATGGAGTTGTTTAACCGAATCATGGAGAAACTATAGATCGATCGATTTGTTTCAGACGCGTGTGGCGTGGGTAGAAACTGATCACCTTTTCCGTGAATTCTGTTTTAGTTATCAAAGCAAGACGCGTAAAGCGACAGTCATCAACAATCATTGTAAAAAAATTTGAACGAAGCTGTCAGACCATGAAAAACAACCAGATGCCTGATCCCTATAAATACGTCAAGGACTGTTTTGACGCGGGGCATTGGGACTTATCTTGTAAAATGAAACGTAGTACCTGCTTTTATTTTGTAACATGTGAGAAAAGAAAGAAACCGCTTTTGGATTGGTTATGTAAAGAGGTCCACTCTTACTCTGCGATTCCCGCCTGTTGCGACTATATATGTCCATAGGTAAGAAAACGGTGGTAGACCAGCCCGTTCAAATACATTATTTGTGTTTTGTATTCAGCAATGTAACTGCAAGAAATTTTGTCAAAGGTCTACTGTTTCAGTGACCTCAAATCGTCTATAATCGCCCAAATTGTTTGTGTATTTTGTTGCAATCGCCTTTTAATTAAATCGCTAAAGTGTTCTGTTTTGGAGGACCGAAAAGGCCACCAAGGTAATCATTAAACTAACACTAACTTAGTCAAAACTGGAGATGAATATTTGATATTCACCATTTTTCCTTGACTGAAGAATTCGAATTTTCTTTGATCGCTTCAGTTTCAGTGATTCTATAGGTGGCATTTTTCAAGAGCCCAATCCCGAAAAGACAGTGTACTGTTTTACGCCGACATTTGCTTAAGTAGCCTATGGCTACGATCGATTAAGGTCACCGGCGGTGTAGGCCTGTACGAAATAAGGCTTAGTAACTGAGTAGATTTTAGTTCAGCTTTCAATAAATGTCTTTGGACTCTACAACGGTATGTTACTCACACTTGTGCAGGAATATTGAAGCTTTTACTCTCACAAAATAACAGTAACATGCATAAAAATTATCAGATATTATTATCGCCTACGTTCGCATTTAAGTGTGTTGGGTGCCATCAAGTTGGACGACGTTCCTTTGCGGTGATCTGGATCTTACTAGTAGCATCATGCTAGAAGATCACTTGGATCCCACAGCGAAGCAACGTGGTTTCAGCTATTCACGACGAATTACTATGAAAGCAGGCAAGAAACTTGAGTCAAACAAGTATTAGTCATCTATAAATATCCAAAGAAAGCAACAAGACCTTTACCGGCCCCATCGATCCGCCAATGTTTTAAAAAGACGGAAATTCTATATGGTGGAACCTTTTGTTGTCGTACCAGCCACTCTAGCTATTCGTACTTCGCTGGTTTTCGTCCACTTCTTTACGAATGCAGTCACTGTTAGCAGAAACAAGGCTAAACTGCGATTGTTATGTTTGACCTCTAGCAACCACGAAAGTTGTAAGCGTGCGATTGAAAAAGTACCATTGAAAGCGAAAACCAGTTCGTTCAGGGATTAATTTGGGGTCCTTTCACCCTATATTATTGATCCGATTATCTGCTTTCACATCACTCATCAAAGTGGATTTGATAGATCACTGATCGTAGAATGGATTACGCCCCAAATCAGTAATCCTTATCCCACAGAAACGCACCCCATTTCACACCGAAAAACTCCAACTTCCTTAAGACAGCGGTGCACAATCCAAAAGCAGAGCACCTAGAAGATTTTGATGCGAACATATACGATAACAATGTCATTTTTTCGTACATTCCCAGATCTTAAAATGAAAGTTTGACCTTAGGGATTTCATGCGTAAAGGTTGATGTCATTTTGACGTGAGAGTGGAGGTATCGTTTAATTTCTTCACGTGACCACGTTAGGTCGTTTCTCGTCTTTTCGGTATCGGGTAATATGAAAGGTGTGACAAGGGACGGGGAAAGGTAATTGGCTGGTGAAAAAGAACACTTTAGCACTAATAAACCCCAATGGACCCTTCTTCAAAATGTCGGCTGTAAATTTCAACGGCTTAAATTTAAAATGCACGGGAAATCCACACCACCAAGAAAACCTTTTATTTGTCAGTTGTACAATAATACTTCAATCGTTAAAGTTGGGAAAGAGCAAATTGGAAACTGGAGGACAAAAAAACCCCTTAACCCTCCTACCTTCTACAATCTCACAAATGTCTGTTAGCTTGCCGGATATCTCAGCCAGTGTATTCGGCTCTATATTGAGTCGTTTTATCTTGAGAATTGTACTACAGACTATGTGATCCATGTTCTTTCTTTGAATGGGTTTCATTATGTTGGAGTTGCATTCAAAGTGCGGCTTTCATATTGAGGGTGGGTCTGTTCGTTTCTAAAAAGTTCTTAATTACTGAAACATATATCGAGTTTGAAAAAAAAAAAAAAATTTAAAGAACGGGAAATCCAAGTGTAGAAATATTAGTAGTAAGATTTTCTGTTGATTTGGTTTAAGTATTATGTAAAAGTTGGTGAAATGTATTTGACTAATATTCAGATATATATTGTGATTCTGTAAACAATAAACTTTGCTTTTGCTTCACTGCTTTTACGTTTGTCCTTCATCAATTATAACTGCGAGGACTTGCATCTTACGCTCGTGGCATTGGACATAACAGGCGAGTAATTTGATCTACTGGATCAAAACTGGATCACTAACCATCAAATACACAACCTTGGGCACTATACACCGCAATGGAACCACAGAAGCAATTAATTTGCGGAATTCGTTTTGGTTCCAATAGTAACTACTAACTCGGTAAGGAATTCTACTAATTAGTGTTTCCATCCCATTTCCAGAAATTTACAGCTCCCCACAGAAGCGCGAAGGGGAACATTTGGGGGGCAGTTGTGAATTTTTGAGAAAAATTTCTATCAGCACTCCTTTGAATTAGTTGAAGGCCGTATCACGGTTGGCAACGATCGTCACTTGCAGCAGCAAAGATGTGCCTGTTCAACGAATATTAAAAATAACAGAAAAACATCATTTAAAAGCACTTGCACCGCGAAATAGAACGAGTCCGCAGTGGAAAACGTACCAACAACGATCAATACCAGGACCAGTACCAGGAAAATACCTGATGTATCCCGTATTGCAGTTCGAAGACGCCATATTAATTCAAAAATGGGTCTATTTTTAAAACTCATTTTGCGGCATCACTCGGACAAATGGGTGGAATGTGGGCCACCATACAAATTCGACCTATCGATGAAAAATTCGTTGAAGCATTGCGTTACTTCCGTGATCTCGAAATTTTAGCAGACCGGATCCAGATATTTATAAAATTAGCCAGTCACACTGGCCAGTTTTTAAGGGGATCGGTTGAAATGACGTCATTCCCTGATATGAGGAAGCGCCCACAGTGGACGAAAAAAATACATAGAGAGCTTCTAGAGCCTAGCAAAAGCATCTGGATGGTTTTTATGGCAAAATATGGCAATCGTAAACGATATTCTTGTCAAATAAACATGAGTTTCTTTGTTGCGTAAACATCATTAGTATATTGATATCGTGATCTCGCACTAAGAAGGAAGGTTGCAGAGTTGCCAATTTCTTTCCCCCTGGAGCAACCGGAAGTCTGATAATTCCCTGATGTAATTACTGAGGGGGACACTGAGGGTTGCCCAATACCGCATCTGCGCCAAAAACTGGCAAATAACGAAATACCGCGTTCAAAAACAGTTAAATACCGAAACCGAAATTAATAATATTATTAGGAACCCAATATCAGGGATGGCTCCTGATATCATAAATTTTCTTCCCCATGTTCCTTTGCGCGTGCGGATTACCTTTGTCAGCACAGCAAATGATTATTAAAACGAATCGCGCTTGTAAAAGCGTGATCTCGCACCAAGGAGGAAGGTTGCAGAGTTTCCAATTTCTTTCCCCCTGGAACAACCGGAAGTCTGATAATTCCCTGACGTTATTTCTGCACCGAATACCATGAACCAAAACATACGAGAACCGCTTTCCGTAGGGTTTGAACATACTGCAATTCCAAACTTTTCGGACTACAATTTGCGAAATGCTGCGCTAAAAATTAACCGATACCGCATTTCCGCAGACCCCAATGTCCCTCTCTGTATCATTCCACGTAGCTTGAAGTTAAGTTATTTTCTACTCTCAAAATTACCACCAGAACCTACTCTTTGCATAGAATAAGCTTTTAGAATGATGTTCTTGTCTTCTGAGATGATACTTTTCGATTCGGGCGCATTTTGCCCAAAAATATTACCTTTTATCTCTTCGCTAAAAAAAATTGTAAAATATTTGCGGATCGGTCGGTTTCTGTGATATTTGAAAGGATAATCTCCAGCTAATGGGGAAAGAATCTTTACTATAAATAAAAATTCCTGTGTTATGCATGAGAATGCGACGAAAAGGTAAACACGACTTTCTTCTCACTTGCGTATGGGATGTTTATCTTCTTATGCAAATTTTGGCAGAGAATATAAAATTACATAAGATTCAAATGATCTTTATTTTGAGCTTTTATTTGGACTAAAAAAATGCAAAACTTTGCGATGAATAACATTTCAAGTAAACCGTGTGCAAAAAAAAAAAAAAAATTTCGCCGGAACGAGTGCCTCAAAAAGAGTTTAATTTGTCGGAATGTTTATATTTGACGAAACGATAACAATTTGTCGTTTAAAAAAGGCAAATATCTATTTTGAAAAATAATATTTCGACAATAAAAGGCGACTCGGGAAAATCTCCACCCGTTTCGGTGTGCCGTCGATAAATCTCTACCCCAGAGCTCTTCCCTTTTGAGCATGACTGAGGGAGAGAAGAGCCAGAGCCTTAGGTCGATCCAAGGCTCTGGTGACGAGAACGGCCGTCGATCTGACATCGCGGCTCGTGAGATCACGTGACGTGGTCTTCCTTCCTTCCTTCCTTTCTTTCTTACACCGACAATGACATAGAGCTTTACTAGCCAGTAAGCCCAGTAAGCCCAGTAAGCCCAAAAACTGTCTTGGGATCATTCTTCCTGTATGAGAAGACGGGCTGTAGCTACACGTGCGCTGCAAAGGATGACATGTCGATCGTAAGCGCTGCGTAGCGGTTCTAAAAACAGCATGCAAGAGATGGTAAGATTTGCAAAGAAAGATCGTGAAAACTGTAATCGTACTGGAATAAAACATATATATATTCCGTCATGAAAACATTGTTTATTTGAATTGATCTATTTTGATGAAAGTGAAAGCTACGATAACAGTACTGAAGAGGCTTACGTATTGTAGTTTGCGGAAAGAAACGAAACGAAACAAAATGGAAAATCTCTAGTTTTCGAAATGGGAAATCTGTAGTTTGCAAAATGGAAAATCTGTAGTTTGCGAAATGAGAATCTGTACTCCTTGGGTTTTTCTTTGCGTGACGAGCCCAAGGAGACTATCTGCCTTATTCCTTTGATAAAATTGCAAAATGTTAATATCCGTTTCCCCACAAAATACATGAGAAAAATGAGGGGAATCAAGATCTCTGCGGTTTATCGGACACTGTCAAAAGCGATTAAATTTTGAGAAGGCGGCTTATTTAAATTCTCGATCGAACGGTATAGATAAAGAGCGGTTCCGAGCGGTTAGTGCAGAGTCTTGAACGTACGAGCAAGTACGGTGAAAATAGGAAGTGGTCTTGGTCCAGAGCGCTGATCAACGGGATCTGTTTCAACATCATTTGCCAATCTTAAAAGCAAAGGAAAATATAAGCGACAAACGCAAATATGAATAAACTAAAGGCTCACATAGTAATTGAGTTGCTATTATGTGCTTGCTTTGGTAAAGTAGGCAGGTAGATTTCCTCCAGATAAAATAGAAGCAACAAAATAGACCAAACCTTACCTTTCACAAAATTGTTGTGCAGCCCGTACGTCCGTCTGTACAATGTTAACTTCCGCAGCAAAGCGCCGACATGAAAATGGAGGACTGATCCGCTAAGCACGAGATACGCGACTTACCCTCCTCTCCCCGTCGACGATTTCAGATATCGACCACAGATTATCTTTATGGGATTTGGTCAGCAACATTTCCCAGTTTGTTCTCAAAAGGCCAGCAGACTCACCTACTCCTAGATGAAATATTTTGAGATAGTTACTCACCACTGCGCGTGGTC
>BLFO01002810.1:190655-195655 GCA_014634245.1 Montipora cactus | reverse complement strand
AATGTAAATTGGCCACCGTACAGAGATTCTAAAAGCTGACGTTTCGAGCGTTAGCCCTTCGTCAGAGCGAATCGAGGGATTATAGGTTACGTGTAGTTTTTATAGTAGAGTAGGAGCTACGCTATTGGTGGTAACATGGCAACGTGAAAAATAGGAATATATTAGTTAAATGAAAAGCGTTCGTTAATACCGTGAGGATTAAGGGTGCCTATTTGAAAGATGAATTTTTGTTCCAGATTCTTGCGGCTTTCCGTCGTATCTAGATGTAGGGAAAGGCTGCAGATAGCCATGTATTTTTTGGAGTGGTTAGATAGATTAAAATGGCGAGCGACTGGCTTAGATGCATCCTTGTCATTCTTCTCAACATCGCGAAGGTGTTCGCGGAATCGGTCACCTAGTCGTCTACCTGTCTCACCAATGTATGATTTATTGCATAACGCACAGGCTATGCAATAAATGACATTTGCGGAGGTACATGAGAAACGATCGGTGATCTTAACAGATCGCTTAGGTCCCGATATCTTGCTAGTGTTAACAATGAAAAGACAAGTTTTGCATCGTGAGCGAGCGCATTTGAAAGTGCCGGGTTGCTCGTTAGTTTTGAGCGCGCTTCTAACTAAAAAGTTGCCTACGTTTTTGTCGCGTTTGAATGAAATAAGTGGAGGTTGCGAAAAGATTCTACTAGTCTCGGGATCATTTTGGAGTAATTTAAAATTACTAAGAATGATACTTTTGACTGCGTGATTATGAGGATGGAAAGTGAGGGTGAATTGAATTCTGTCATTCTTATCTTTTTGTGACGTTTGTAGTGATGACTGTCGATCAAATTGTTGGGCGCGAGCGATATGGCCCGCTTTGACCACAGAGACAGGATAGCCACGTTTTTCGAAGAACTGGCACATCTCCTCTGATTTGCTGGAAAAATCGGAGTCATCACTACATAGACGTCGAAGTCTAAGAAATTGAGAATAAGGAATGGAGTTCTTGACATGTGATGGATGTGACGATGAATACAACAAATAACTGTGTGAATCTGTAGGTTTGTAGTGCACACTAGTACATAGCAACAAATAATAGTACAATACAACAAATAACTGTGTGAATCTGTAGGTTTGTAGTGCACACTAGTACATAGCATGTTGCCTCTAATAGAAACTTTGATATCTAGGAAAGCCAATGAAGTTTCCGAAATTACCCAGGTATATTTAAGAGCCGGATGGAAAGAGTTGACGGAGGTTATAAATTGATCGAGTTCTTCTCTGCTGGATGAAATAGCGCCGATGCAGTCGTCGATGTAGCGGCCGTAGAGTTCAGGTTTGGGGCCGCTGTACTGATTAAAGAATTGGTGTTCAACATATCCTACAAAAAGATTGGCATAGCTAGGTCCCATTCTTGTGCCCATCGCTACACCATTAATTTGTTTGTAATAGTTGCCGGTGAATGAAAAACAGTTAAGCGTTAAAACTAGTTCGGCAAGGCGGAGGAGCGTTTTCGAGCTGGGTTCTTTGACAGTGCGTTGATCGAAAAAGTGTTTAAGTGCTTGAAGACCTTCGCTATTAGGAATGACTGTGTATAGAGATGTAATGTCCATGGTGAAAATAAGTTTGTCTTGGCCGGAGAAATTGAAATCGCGGAAAATTTGTAGTGCGTATGTACTGTCTTTAATGTATGATGGCAAAGATTTGACGATAGGCGTCATAACCCTGTCTAAGTAGCTAGAAATGAGTTCGGTGGGGCAACTACAGGCAGAAACGATATGGCGACCTGGGTTGTTGGGTTTGTGAATTTTAGGCAATGAAAAATTCCTTCGCCGCGTTCAGTTAAAAGCTTTTTTTCACGACAAAGAGGATGATTCGGACACTTCTAATAAGGATATTTTTGAAACACTTCTAGTTCGCAAATCCAAATGGACTCTCCCAGAGGGACAATTTGCCCCTTTAGATTTTTTCACGAAAAAATGCCGTCACGACATTCACAAACTTAAATTCAATCGCAACACTAAATTTTCTAACCTTTCCTCGGAAGAGTGGACGGCGCTTAAAAATCTTAGTAAACGCAACGACATAGTTGTCAAATCGGCCGACAAAGGCGGCGCGGTAGTTGTTTGGCGGTCCGACCTTTACCAAAAAGAAGCTTTGCGGCAACTTTCGGATACCTCGTTTTATGCCAAAATCCCTAAAGATGCACTTCCAAAAATCAAAAACTTGTCAAAGACACCATTCAAAATCTTATAGTTAATCAAGAATTACCGGACACTGCCACTAATCTCATCATCAACACCCCTAGAACTTCGTGCATTTACTTCTTGCCTAAAATTCACAAACCCAACAACCCAGGTCACCCTATCGTTTCTGCCTGTAGTTGCCTCACCGAACTCATTTCTAGCTACTTAGACAGGATTATGACGCCTATCGTCAAATCTTTGCCATCATACATTAAAGATAGTACACACGCACTACAAATTTTCCGCGATTTCAATTTCTCCGGCCAAGACAAACTTATTTTCACCATGGACATTACATCTCTATACACAGTCATTCCTAATAGCGAAGGTCTTCAAGCACTTAAACACTTTTTCGATCAACGCACTGTCAAAGAACCCAGCTCGAAAACGCTCCTCCGCCTTGCCGAACTAGTTTTAACGCTTAACTGTTTTTCATTCGCCGGCAACTATTACAAACAAATTAATGGTGTAGCGATGGGCACAAGAATGGGACCTAGCTATGCCAATCTTTTTGTAGGATATGTTGAACACCAATTCTTTAATCAGTACAACGGCCTCAAACCTGAACTCTACGGCCGCTACATCGACGACTGCATCGGCGCTATTTCATCCAGCAGAGAAGAACTCGATCAATTTATAACCTCCGTCAACTCTTTTCATCCGGCTCTTAAATATACCTGGGTAATTTCGGAAACTTCATTGGCTTTCCTAGATATAAAAGTTTCTATTAGAGGCAACGTGCTATGTACTAGTGTGCACTACAAACCTACAGATTCACACAGTTATTTGTTGTATTCATCGTCACATCCATCACATGTCAAGAACTCCATTCCTTATTCTCAATTTCTTAGACCTCGACGTCTATGTAGTGATGACTCCGATTTTTCCAGCAAATCAGAGGAGATGTGCCAGTTCTTCGAAAAACGTGGCTATCCTGTCTCTGTGGTCAAAGCGGGCCATCATCGCGCCCAACATTTTGATCGACAGTCATCACTACAAACGTCACAAAAAGATAAGAATGACAGAATTCAATTCACCCTCACTTTCCATCCTCATAATCACGCAGTCAAAAGTATCATTCTTAGTAATTTTAAATTACTCCAAAATGATCCCGAGACTAGTAGAATCTTTTCGCAACCTCCACTTATTTCATTCAAACGCGACAAAAACGTAGGCAACTTTTTAGTTAGAAGCGCGCTCAAAACTAACGAGCAACCCGGCACTTTCAAATGCGCGCGCTCACGATGCAAAACTTGTCTTTTCATTGTTAACACTAGCAAGATATCGGGACCTAAGCGATCTGTTAAGATCACCGATCGTTTCACATGTACCTCCGCAAATGTCATTTATTGCATAACCTGTACGTTATGCAATAAATTATACATTGGTGAGACAGGTAGACGACTAGGTGACCGATTCCGCGAACACCTTCGCGATGTTGAGAAGAATGACAAGGATGCATCTAAGCCAGTCGCTCGCCATTTTAATCTACCTAACCACTCCAAAAAATACATGGCTATCTGCAGCCTTTCCCTACATCTAGGTACGACGGAAAGCCGCAAGAATCTGGAACAAAAATTCATCTTTCAAATAGGCACCCTTAATCCTCACGGTATTAACGAACGCTTTTCATTTAACTAATATATTCCTATTTTTCACGTTGCCATGTTACCACCAATAGCGTAGCTCCTACTCTACTATAAAAACTACACGTAACCTATAATCCCTCGATTCGCTCTGACGAAGGGCTAACGCTAGAAACGTCAGCTTTTAGAATCTCTGTACGGTGGCCAATTTAAATTATCAACTCCGTTGATAAAACCAAATTTTTGCTCCTACCAGATTTTTCGTTAGGTCTGGACCCTAGTACAATCTATCTTTCAGTGACGTTCCATTGAACTTGGCGGCAGCATCAAATACCACCCGGTTCATGGGTTTGTTTATATTGAACAATGGATGTTGAGGCAGGTACCATGTAATCTTGGACTTAGAGGAGGCTTCTTCTTTGCTTAGTTGTCTTGCGTATCCTTTCGCAACGTAGTCATTTACGACGGATCGATACTTCGTTTCAAGCTCAGGACTTGGAGGGAATCTTCCCTTTAGGGCCTTGAGACGGGTTTCTGCTAAAGATCTGTTAAACGGAAGATGAAGGTCCTCATGCTTCCAAAGAAGTCCCATCTGGTAATGACCATCGGCAAACGAGATGATGTTGTTGATTATCTTCAGCGCCTTGTGATCTTCCACTGACATTGTGCGATGTGTTTGTCTGCGAGTTCCACAAGACTCAACTCGCCAAAATTCTTCCAGTTGACGGCTGAGGAAAGTATCTTTATCTGATACGAAATTCAAATTGAATAGGTGTTTACTGGCGGCACCAAGGGAACCACCAAGGACGCTCCATCCAAGACAAGATCGTATTGCAAAGGGCTCGTTAGTTTTACCTCTTCGGACTTCTAGAGGAATGAAGGCTCCTTGGATACCAGTTCCGATAAGAATGGACACCTTCCTCCTCTCGACGTCAGGGAATGGTACGTGTTGAAGGTCGGTCCAACGAGTCGTTTCCATGCCAGCAGACATATGCTTCAGTGGGATTGTGAGGTCTCGAAGAGACCATGCGTTTCGCACTGTGACGTAATCGGATCGCTGGCCGTCAACCGATGAAATCATGAAGTCAACTCTCAAACCCGTTTCTTGTTTCTCTCGCTGGTTGACTGTGGAGATGGAGAGTTCACCCTCCTCACCTTCAATGCCAAGCTGTTGGACTAGTGATGGATCT
>BLFO01002810.1:168155-170655 GCA_014634245.1 Montipora cactus | reverse complement strand
TCCACCGGCAAAACTCGGGTCCAAAACCATAAACCTGGAGAAGATTCAAGAGAAAGGAACGGTTGACACGGTCGAAGGCTTTCTCCTGGTCAAGGATGACTAAGATTGTGGATTCATCCGTCCGTTGAATGTAGTCCAAAACATCACGCAAAGAGTAACATTAGAAAAAATACTTCGCCCGGGAACGGAGCAAGTCTGATCAGGGTGGACAATATATTCAAGAACTTTGGAAAGACGGGAAGTGATCGCTTTAAAAATAATCTTATAGTCCACATTCAAAAGAGAGATGGACCGCCCGTTTTTTACGTGCTTAATGTCACCACGCTTCTTAAAATCAAGGCGGGTGACGCTACCCAAAGCTCGCCATCGGAGAAACACTGGTTAGAAACACGGAGTAAAAGGGGACCCAAAGTCTCCCAAAAACGAAGATAAAATTCAATTGATAGTCCGTCAGATCCCGCTGAATTCCCGGTATTAAGACTCTTAACAGAGTTGGTTAATTCGTCAAGCGACAAGGAACCCTCGCACGAAGCGCGTTGAGGGGTAGAAAGGCACTTTTCAACGAATTCTAAACAACGCTGTTTAAAAACCGCGTCAATAGGCTCATCAGTGAAAAGATCTGAATAGAAGCGCACGTTCGCATGTTCAATTTCTTTACGCGTGAAAACCTCTACATCATTAGAATTAAGAAAAGAAGAAACAATATTTCGCTCGAAGCGTTCACGTTCAAGCTTAAAGAAAAAGCGCGTAGGCCTTTCTCTCTCCTCAAGCCACTGAACTCTAGCACGGATTTTAGGATCGTCTAACTCTTTAGAGCTCGGAAATTTCAGGACTAACTAAGAGATCACCAGAAGTAAGTTGAAGTTCCAGATCAAGATGGCGGTGTACACGTCCTTCTGCCTGCTCCTGAGTTTCTTTATCTTATCCGTTTTGGATAGCACTAGGTGTATACCAAATGAAAAAACTGAATCTCTAAAGCTATCCAAAGACGGAAAGGTTACGTTTATACAAACGCTGGCCGTGTAGCACTTATATTTTAAACAGAGTTAACTGCATGAATAGAGTTAGCACTTCACATTACACTTTATTCAGTGAACTCTATCCGAATGGCTGATTATTCAACCGCAATCAAGACTTACTTCATGGATTTGCAAGCGATTTCTAAACCGTCGACTATGTTATTGCACTAAAGGTTGTTCATCTTTCAACCCAGTTATTTTGGAACTTGCTCTCTGTGGTGACATTCACCCTAATCCAGGTCAAATTACTGACAACGATTCGAGTACATCACATCGTGTAAAGCAATGGAACAATCTTCGCTGTCTGCTATTTAACGCTCAAAGCTTATGCAGTATAAACAAATCTACCGACGGATCGCTTGTTAGCAATTTAAAATCCTTCCAAGACCTTGCCTTCGTCGAAAATCTGGACATAATAACAGTTACAGAAACTTGGCTAAACGATAGTATCTCTAATAGTGAAATTATATCTACTGGTTACAACATTATAAGGAAAAATCACTCCTCTGGTAAGCGTGGTGGTGGCGTGCTAATTGCTCTACGAAATAATATTCATTACAACTTAGTTTCACCTGGGGCTTGGTCAAGAGAGTTAGAAATTGCTGCTGTTGAAATCGAACTTATCAACACCAAGAAAACATTGATTTGTGTTGCTATCGACCGCCTAGCGTCGATATCAATGAATGGCTTTGTTTGTTTACTTCATTTCTAGAGTCAAGTTCCACCTACGAATCAATTCTTATATGTGGCGATTTTAATTTTCCTGATCTGTATTGGAACTCCGACTTCGTATCCCAGTTTCAAGATATCAGCTCTGGATCTACAGATTTCAGGGAACTTGTATCAGACTTTTTTCTCCAACAAATTAACATTCATCCAACAAGGAAAAATAATATTCTTGGCCTTGTTTTTACAAGGTCCCCTGAGACTGTCGGAAATCTTGAATGCGTACCACCAGCTCAATTGAATCTCTTCAGTGATCACAGCTTATTGTTCTTTTTTATAATTATCGTCTCGCCGACAGCAAGGGTGACTTTTGACTGCGCAGGCGCGTAAATTTTTTTTGTTTTCTCAGTTTTCGACAATCACGCGGTTTTGTGCGCTGTCAAATCGGACAACCAAAAGTTTACCGATAAAGCTTTCATAAACAGGCTGTCAGCAAGCCAAATCAAACATATTACAGCGAAAAGCAACTCAAGGTTAAGACAAAAAATCTTGTGTGACATCGATTATCAAACAAAGTCTTTTTGTGTCGAGGTGTCGACGGTCAAGATGGCGGATTGTCTGCAACGAGCATTTGGCGAGCACACTTTCGATTCATTTTTGTGCTGTCCCAGGGTCTGCTTCAGATCGTAGTTAATGTCAAACTAAATAAATATCACTGTTTTGGTAAGTGTAACTCATCTTTGATTCCTCGAGTTCCTATTTTAGGTTTTTGGTTGCTTCGTTTTGTGGTGATGAAGAAATCATGTTGTTGTCAT
>BLFO01002810.1:150182-157682 GCA_014634245.1 Montipora cactus | reverse complement strand
CAACGCATGCACTTGTATTCCTTGTCAGGGGTGTTTGCACTGACTTGAAATTCAGCCTCGCCTACTTCGCAACAAATGGAATCACAGCTGCCCAGTTAATGCCTCTCTTTTGGGAAGCTGTTTGTATTCTTGAGCTAACTTGCAACCTTTGGGTTGTTGCAGCCAGTTCATATGGGGCTTCACCCAATAGAAGCTTCTACAGAATGCACACAGCTCTTGATGTAAATGCAGGGAAAGAAGTATGTTATCGTTCCATCAATCTCTATGCACCGCACAGATTTATCTACTTCTTTTCTGATGCACCCCATCTCTTAAAGACGACAAGAAACTGCCTCTATCATTCTGGAAGTGGTACATGTACTAGGTATGTTTTATGTTCAGGCATTATTTTTATTTTTATTATTGCGCTAAGCCAAAGATGAAGATTAATATTGGTAATAGGACTGAGTGAAGTCCAATTCGGTCTGTAATTATGAGCGCTGATCAGCTTTTATTAGTCATTTTTAAATAAGGAAATTATAATTTCTATGATTAATGACAAAAGCAAAATTCTCCCTCCCCCACCTTTCATAAATGATGACCTGCTGTACCTAAGCAGAAATGACTTCATGACTCAGTTACAACAAAAAGATCCTATATTATTGCAATGGTATTACAATAATAAAATAATAATAAACTTAAACTCGATACATTATTTACATTACCGGTAACATACATTTATATTTAATTTCAGGTACATGTAGAATGATGGGCACTACTTGTTGTGACAACATATTGCCCAACTCTTTTACCAAGATGTGGAAAATGGTTTGAAACTGCTTCCAAGACTTACCTTTGACCACATCAAACTCACCTCTTACTCAACCATGCGTGTCAACCTGGCAGCTCAAGTACTGAGTGCATCTGTAGCAGCTGTCCTATGGCTGCCCATTTGTAGCAATATTTAATCCTCCTTGAAACAGGTTTAATTTAAACCGACTTAAAGGAGAACTGAAGATAAAAATGAAATATTTTTTCCTCCGCCAAATTTGTCGTGCCTGACTTAGTTAAAGGAAATATTCGAGTATTTGAGGGGTTCCTTACATTTTGACGTTTTTATGAGGCCAGAAAGATCCGTATTGGTCACTCGATGTAAGTCCGCCATTTTGGCTGTACTATAGCAGGCTTGGACGCTATGCGTGACGTCATTGCGCTCACTTGCTTGAACGCGGGAAACTTGAAAAATGGTTCAGTGCACTATTGTGGGCTGATCTAGTAGAACTCTCATCGTTTCCCTCTTTAAAATGAAGTTCTTCTCGAAGAATGGATCATCCGAATTTAGAAGAAAAAACTAGCCAAATATCCAGCCCTGTCACATCTGTTCGGATCATTTCGAACCCTCCTGTTTTGAAGGTGTCTTGGCCACAGCGGTCGATGCGACAATTGCATGTAATTGATGAAATGTTAACTTTGCGACTCCATCGATTCCATTTATGCCCAGTGAGTAAGTTATGTTTTCTTTAGTCGAAAGATTTCAGTGGCAAACCAAGCGCCGGAGAAGTGAACCGAAAGATTGTTTTTGCAAGCAACTGGGACACGTTATTTCCTGATTGGCATTCGCACTTCAAGCTGGGTTTTATAAACTCGACAACGATCACAGAGATGTTTAATTGAAGTTTGAAAATTCGCAAAACTACGAACAGAGCTTATGTGTTTACATAAATGTATGATGTTGTTCATTAATCGCAGCACTCAGACCCGCGATGGCAGTTTATAGCACTTTTCTTTGTAAGCACACGGTCGAAAAGCTAGAATGCTGCGTTACACAACGAACAGTTTCTCAAATTGAATCGAAATGACAGACAAAACAAAAGCAGCCAACAGAATCTCTTAGGAATCAAGTTGTTTTTATTGCCTTTTGAATACAATCAATTCACCTGAGATTTGTTCATAGCTCCTCTATCTCTCGGCAGCAGATGCATTCCTTTTCTTGCTGTCCCGGCCTCCCAGTTCAAGCAAAAATAACAGCTGCACCAAGTCGTATTTCCCCATCTTGAGTCTTCCCTTTCGGTTGCTTCCTCTTCCTCCGATCCTGAACTTTCTCGCATTGGATGGAAAGAATATGGTTCAAGTTCTGCCATAAACTTACGTGTATTAACGACGAAAAAAGCGAAGTACTATGTTGAGACTTAACGATAACAGAAGATTTCAGTGAAAACCAGCTGCTTGCTTGTGCGCAATGACGTCACAACATGGCGGCTGACATTCCTGTTTTGGAAGTAACCGGAAGGAAAAGCAAACAAAATGGCGGGCGTTCAAACTGGAAAAACAACCAAAGATTTTGGGCAAATTCAAGGCCTTTCAAGATGAAAAAGGATTTTTCCTGTTTGTTTAGGTAAAGGATGTTATATTTCGATAATAATAAGACACAAAAAAATTTGATCTTCTAGCCTTCAGTTCTCCTTTAACTGTGAATTTAAACATTGAGGCAAATTTCGTTTAATCTTTCTCTTCAAACTTATTTGATTTAAACTTTCTTTACCTGTAAATTTAAACCTTTAAAATTCATTTAAACCTTCAGAATTCATTTAAACCATTGAAAAATTCATTTAAACCTTTAAAATTCATTTAAACCTTCAAAATTCATTTAAACCTTTAAAATTCATTTAAACGATCGCAAAATTCATTTAAACTTCCTGGGGGCGAGCTCGGCCAGGGTAGCCTCACTGTTGAGTGGCCTCGATCTCAAATCTACCCGCCTTGGCAGCCATTTTGTTTTGGCGGGTTTTGTCGTGAGCACACAGGATATGAACAACGAAGTGAAAAAGAGGGTTTCTGAGTCACTTAATGAAGCTTCGAAGCTTCTTGCAGGTAGCGCCAGCACGGCAGGCCCATCTACGAGTGTTTCTGATTCAGTCCCGTCCTCTGTGACACTGCAAGAATCTTTGCGACGAGCTAACAACATGCTTCGGCAAAGCACCTCATCTGGTCTGTGCAGACGTCTTAACAGACAAGAAAGGTTGCGAGCAGCGGCTGGTGCCACCTATCAGCGTCCCAGGCAGGGTAATGAAAAGTCTAAGAAAGAGAAGAAGGCAATCGAGTTTGCGTTATTGCGATGCTTTGAGGATGATGAGGTGGACGAACCAAACCATCTGAAGTGGGTTTCTGTGATAACATCTGGTGTGTTGTTGCACGAGGATGATGACGAAAGCACGATCAGAGGCAAGGTGAGGGAGTCATTGACTGGAAAATTCCCGTTACTTGGTACAAATGATTTTGAGTTCGTGAAAGTACGGCACAAAGCCATTTCTACTCTTCATCTGGCCCTGGAACGGAATACAACTTCGCAGTTGTCCAAAAAATTGCTGGACAGGGATTATTGTATTTGAAAGTAAAGCAAGGTTTTCAATTTCTGTACAAGGCAGACGATGAAAGTGACGAGGAGTTGTCGAAATCTGTCTTCGACACCACTGATTCTGAGCCCCCCAAAAAAGAAGGAGAGGCTGAAATGGAGGTTTCAGAAGGCCAAAGTGTTCGTAGTGGTGACCTTTTTGAGCCACCACATGTAGAAAGTACAATAGCTATCCCTGCTTGTGATTCAAATACAAGTAAACTCATAGATGAAATCAATGCAAAGGGAATGACTGATCCAGTGGAAATTTCAAAGTTTCTCCGAAAGGAAATTGTGCAGGGCAGAGCTTTAGATGTTGCAGATGAGTCAGAGATCCATGAAGGAGAAACAAATTACATATGCGTTGACAGGAATGACATTTTGCAAACCACGTTTACAGAGTTGGCCTCAATAAAAAATTTTAAGTTAACGTTTGAGGTTGATTTCATTGGGGAGAGAGCAAGGGATCTTGGAGGTCACAGAAAGGAGTGGATCCGCCTCATGAATATTGCTATCAAAGAAAAGTTTTTTGACAACAGGCTTCAAGAGTATCGACCGGATGAATATTATTTTGTTGGAATAATGATTGGTATCGCCCTGTTACAGAATGGCCAGTTGCCTATATACATGCCTATTGAGGTTATTGACAAACTAGTGACATCAACAGATGACAGCTGTATCACTAACATACAAAGAGGATTGGATGTATTTGGGCTTGGAGCAGAGAAAGAATGACAGCAATCCCATAGTGCATTGCGATTGAAAGTATATTATCGAAAATCTCGTGACGTCATCATAATATTCAGAGGCTCGATCATTGCACGAGAACATGGCGTCCTTCACGGTGGTTCGTGGTGAAAATTCAACTGCTTTCCAAAATTCACCGCTGTTGTATGTCTTCTGTGTTTCTAAAGAGGATTTTCCTACTCGTTTGCCGTCAAGTGCACGTAAGTTTCGTGAATAAAATGTCTGAAAGAAGGATTTCACTCGTTCCTTTAAAGAATGGCCGTGTCGGAATGGAGGATGTATTTTCCAACGTAAGCAGTCCCGTGTTGATTTCTCTCCGAGCTAGCTGTGACTATAAGGTAAATTAAAAGTACAGTTAAGAAATAAAACTATCGTTTCGCTGAAAATGTTTTCAAATTTCATGTTTTGTCTTCTTATCGATTGTTACGAGTTCGAATGTTTTGAGGAAAGGTAGTTTGCAAACTAAACTGAACGCAGGGTTGTCGGAACAACAACAAGAAGATTTATTCCAAAATGAACGTAGTTTCCACGAAGTAAAACTCTGAACAACTCGTACTCGACAAACTTACACGGCCTCCGCCAACTTGAATAAACACTGCTTCTGTCACACTTGACTAAACACGGCTAACGCCAACTCTCTTCGCTTGTGAAACACTAGTTAAAAAAAACACTCCGCTTGGACTCGTCTACTTATATGCTCTGACAATAAACTTCTAGAACTTTCTAAAATAGTAATCACTCTAATTATAGAAAGATTACAAAACACACCGATTTAGAAACGCTTACGCACGAACCTAAAAATAAACAAACTCGTAACTCTCGCCAAGCCTCTAGAAAGTAACGCTAGTCACGCAATGTTAATTTTCGTAACATAACCCCCTCTTTAGAAGAAATTTCCTAAATTTCTACTAACAACGAAAAATTAGTTAGATAGTACCAACTGAGGAGGCAGTCCAGTGTCTCTTAAGTTATTCCTCTACTCTGCCTAGATAATCTGCTCCTACATTCTCAGATCCCTTGATAGCCTCAACTCTGAAGAAACATAGCCCAACGCATTAGGCGTCCATTAGCAAACTTCGCACTGTTCATGTACTTCAGTGGCTCGTGATCTCTTTGTAGCACAAAGGGAACTCCATACAGATAAAGATGAAACCTTTTGAATCCCCACACAATGGCTAAACACTCTTTGTCGATGGTTGAATAATTACGCTCTGCACTTAACAATTTCTTACTTGCGTAGCAAACGGGGAATAGCTTGCCATCATGTTTCTGCATTAATACAGCGCCAATACCACTGTCGGAAGCATCAGTCTGCAGAAAGTAGGTTTTCCTTGAATCTGGCAGTCGAAGGACTGGTTCCTTTGTTAGGAGGGCCTTGATACTCTGATATGCTTTCTCCCGTGCCTCACCCCATTCAACCTTGTTAGGTTGGCCTTTACGCGTGAGGTCTGACAGCGGGGCTGCTAATGCTGCGAAGTTAGGGATAAAATCTCTGTAATATCCAGCCAAACCCGTGAACGATCTTATCTGCTTTTTAGTAGTTGGTCTTGGAGCATCTGTAATCTTCGTCACGTTGTCTTCATGAAGACCAATTAACCCTTCCTCCAAACGGTGACCAAGAAAATCAACGGTGTTGACTCCAAGAAGACATTTAGTCGGTCTTATGGTCATTCCAGCAGCTAATAATCTTCTAAACAACTCTCGAAGCGCCTTGATGTGCTCTTCCCACGTACGGGTGTGAACCAAAATGTCATGCCAATAAAATTCAACGTTATCCAGTCCACGCAATAGCTTCTTCATGGCTCTCTTTAAGGTCGCTGCGGAGTTGATCATACCAAACGGCATCTTCAGGAATTCACACGATCCGTCAGGCGTCACAAAAGCGGTCTTCGGTATATCCTCCTCAGGAATAGAAATTTGCCAGTAGCCCTTGCTCAGATATGGTCAGATATGGTCAGCGGCCAGCATGGCGTACGGCCACGTTTTTCCAACCTCTATGATGTTGGTCTTCTTTATCCTGTTTTATCCTATTAACGTTTTTAATAGGGGTCCAAACCTATATTTGTTAACTTCCTTATTACAACGAGATGATATTTCTGACTGCTATTTTCTACGTAGCCTCGTAAACAGCTCCTGTACTCCTCCATCACCTCCGACTGGCGGCCATATTGGTCTATCACCGAGGCGCTTTTTTAGTTCGAGAATTGCCAGATACACGTCTTCTTCTTCGACAGCTACCTTCCAACTTTTGAGGACATCGTCTGTCCAGAAAATTTTACTCTCCGGTGATATCGAGCTAAATCCTGGCCCCACGTGTAATCAAGAAGATCAGCTACTTGATCTGCTATCTTCTCTCAGAAATAACAGAAATTGCTCCATTACAGTTGGCCATTCAAACGTCCGTGGTCTCTACTGCAACCTGAACCAAATTAGAGTTCTTCTCAAGTATTCAAAATTAGACGTCTTTGCCATTACAGAAACCCATCTGAATGAATCTATTGGCAACTCTGAACTTTTCATCGATGGCTATTGTCTCTGGAGGCTCGATAGAAGAGACAAGAAAGGTGGTGGTGTCGCCTTCTATGTTAAAAGGAATATTGATTGCGAAATAATTTCTAAATATGAACGAGAAGACATCGAAGCTCTCTGGCTGGAAGTAAAAGCTCGTTCACAAAGACTCCTCGTTGGCTGTGTTTATAGACCTCCTGGCTACGACGGCTTCTTTGGTCATTTTAACTCGACCCTCGAACATGTATGGAGAACACGTAAGAATGTTCTCATTACTGGTGACTTTAATGCAAACTTGTTCTTAAACTGAGATATCTACGGAAAAAAGATGCGTCAGATCATGAATTATTACAGTTACAAGAACTTGATAAAGAAACCAACTCGCACAACTGAAAGTACAAATACTTTGTTGGACTTGATCCTTGTTAGTGATTCTTCTAAAGTCAGAGATGCTGATGTTTTAGACTTTGCTATTGCTGACCACAAGTTCATCTATGCTGTTTACAATTTAACTCCAAAGAAGCATAAACCACTGCTCGTAAAATCATATAGCTTCAAAAATACAAACTTTGATCAACTTAAAAAAGATATAGAAGACTTTCCTTGGTGGAGCTGCTCTACTTTTGAAGATATAAATGACACAACCTGGTCCTGGGACCATTCATTTAAGAACATTGTTAATTCTCATGTTCCCCTTCGTGAAGTCAAGATCAAACAAGACTCCTTACCTTGGGTAAATAGAGATATTAGGAGGGAAATGAATACAAGATTTAAGCTACTGAAGTCTTTTAAAGGTCCCCAAAGCTCAAGCCATTTATGGAATAAATACAAAGAATCAAGAAATAAAGTGACTTACCTCTTAAGAAAGACTGAAA
>BLFO01002810.1:142682-145182 GCA_014634245.1 Montipora cactus | reverse complement strand
GCTCTAAATTTTCGACGATAGCCGTCTTCGGTAATGTCATATCTCTTCATTAACGCAATCTTTACCTTGTCATAATCCTTAGCTGCGTCCTCCGATAGACGTGAATACACTTCTAGTGCCCGTCCAGACAACAGAGCACTGAGCTTCGATGCCCATCCATCTTTTTTCCACTTAGCTGTCTCGGCAAATCTCTCGAACCTCTGCAAATACGCGTCCAAATCGTCTTTGCCATCAACGAACGAGGGGAGTTTAGGTGCTTTAGCCCGATCCTCTCTGTCACCTCTTTCTGCAGTACGACCATCACCATTCATTGCTGCTATTCTAGCAAGTTCTAACTCATGTTCTCTCTTGACAACCTCAGCAGCTTCCTTCTGTCTCATGAGGTCAGCTTCCTGTTGTAACTTCCTTATTTCTCTTTCCTGACGTCTCGCTTCCCTTTCTTCATCCTGTCGTCTGCGTCTCTCTTCTCTCTCTTCTTCTTCTTGAAGCTGCCTACGTTTCCCTTCACGTTCTTCCTCTCTACGTTTCTCTTCACGTTCTTCCTCTCTACGTTTCTCTTCGCGTTCTTTTTCTTCTTGTTCACGCACAAATTCAAGCAGCTTTTCTCCTTCCAGACCAAACTTTTCGCCAAGCTGAATAAATTTCTCCATTTTCACAGCACTAAAATTCCACGGCTCTTTCACTCGCTACAACTTTTTTCACAGCGCAGCTACTTCCTTCCAAGTTGTGATCCTTTCCTGGTTTCTGTAGTCGGCAAACAAATGAATTCCTCTCCCGGACAGGCCCCCAATGTTACGAGTTCGAATGTTTTGAGGAAAGGTAGCTTGCAAACTAAACTGAACGCAGGGTTGTCGGAACAACAACAAGAAGATTTATTCCAAAATGAACGTAGTTTCCACGAAGTAAAACTCTGAACAACTCGTACTCGATAAACTTACACGGCCTCCGCCAACTTGAATAAACACTGCTTCTGTCACACTTGACTAAACACGGCTAACGCCAACTCTCTTTGCTTGTGAAAAACTAGTTAAAAAACACTCCGCTTGGACTCGTCTACTTATATACTCTGACAATAAACTTCTAGAACTTTCTAAAATAGTAATCACTCTAATTATAGAAAGATTGCAAAACACACCGATTTAGAAACGCTTACGCACGAACCTAAAAATAAACAAACTCTTAACTCTCGCGAAGCCTCTAGAAAGTAACGCTAGTCACGCAATGCTATTTTTCGTAACATCGATAAACTGGAATATAGCAAAGGTAATTCGTATCGAAAGCTTAGTTATCCTGAAGCTTATCTCTCCGTATTCAATTTTATCTAGTTTACAGATCCGAGAGATTACGATAGCCCGGAATATGAAGGTACTCTTATTTGGGATTTCGATATCGTTCCAGCTCCAGCAGCAGCAGTAATCCGTCCAAGAAAAATCACTATCGATGAAGAACGTTTCGAGACTCTGCCGCCTGTAGACCTCCAAACACAGCGTCAGTGTAATTGTTTCTGTAATAATCGTCACCTTTGCATGGTAGACTTTGATCAGCCTCATCAAGATCAAGTTGAAGTGAATGACCCACTCGAGGAACTGTTGGATGGCGAAGACTCTGAAGAAAGTGACGATGAGGAAGAAAATAATGTTCAGCAAAATGAAGAGGAACCAGATCAAGAACACACACAGCAAACGGTGGAATATTTTCCAATTGTTGGCTCAAATTGGGAAATGCGCTATCAAGAAGGACTGCAGAAATGCTATGATCTCCAAGTTAAAAAGCAGAAGGTGGAATTGAGAGTGGAACACGAACCTGAGAACATTTGCGATTGCAATGCACTCAAATGTGAGGTACTATCAGGTGGTCAGTGGTATATTTTAGGATACTGTGGGAAAAAGAAGATTCCCAAATTAAAAAGAGTAATTTGTTATCATGAAGCCGTGACCTTAGAAATGTGTAATTTGCGCAGGATTTGGTATCCTGTAATATCTGATTTCAGATTTACTGCAGGGATCAATATTGTAAAAATGGGTAGATGGAAAAAAAGATGACCATAACAATAGATACAATTCTCACATTGCCATGTAAGAAGAGATAATGCCAACTAGTATGAAGTTCTTACATGACCATGGAAGAAAAATCTACTGCCAGTGATCGTCTAAGTTCCCATTAGAGCACAAAAATTCCTTGTGTGCTACACTGTAACCAAAAAAAAAACAGAGCTGCTTATGCTGAGGTGTTTTGTTGAAAAATACAATTGTTTCTTAAAAAGACATTGAAGTGTTCACTTTTGCAAGCTTAGATGTACATACACAGCTGACACCTTTTCCTAAAGTTAACATCTAAGGGATGGCATTGCAATGTGGTAGTATTTGAAACAAATTATGTCTAGTGTTGTCATTGGGCATATGGTCTTGCTGTTGTCCTTTACAATAATGTGAATAAAAGCCTCAAATTTTACCTTTGTAAAAAGGTATTTATTTGACTTATATGTAATTTCACACTGGTG
>BLFO01002810.1:130182-132682 GCA_014634245.1 Montipora cactus | reverse complement strand
AACATCAGGGTGTTAACCACAGCTCTTTTGTGTTGTAGATGATGGTTTGATTGGAAGTTTAGGTACTGGTCCGTGTGCGTAGGTTTGCGGTACACGGAGATCTTGGTAGAACTATCAACCGAAGTTAACACCTTCAAACGCAGGATAAAAGAAGCTATTCAAATTAAACTTACGAAACCGGCGTTAAACAGAGACAATGGTTACGAATTAGCAGCCATCTATGACACAATAGACCGTACCCTTTATGACGTAACGCCTCGCAATTCTTTTGTTGAGTGACTACTGAAACATTGCATTCTGGTATTTATAGTAGTCACTCAACAAAAGAATTTAGGTGCTGTACGTCATAAGGGGTAAGGCCTATTCTAACCCCCAAGAGGCGTTAAAAAACCTTTTTAAAATTCATCTTTTTAACATTCACATCATTGACTGATGAAGTCCGGTTGAAAACGGACGAAATATTTCATAAGTTTTAACTTTTAGCTCCGAGTTTGTAAAACTTTTTTAACTTTTATTATGCTTCCGGAGCAGGAGACAAATGTTTTTAATTGCATTTAATTAATGTTATCAGCAAGCTTCTTTATCATAAGCTTTACATCAGATACATGGAAAGTATCAAAATTAAAATTCAGTTTAAATTTGGACTAGACTGTGAAAGTTAAAATATCTAACCTTGGCCTTCTACATGTATATATTGAGCGAAGACAATGTTAGGTTGCAATATAATAAAATGATAAACATTTATATCACTACTTAAATTATTTCTTACAGCAAGTAAAAATTTTCCTAAGTAAAAATTTTGCTAAGGCTGTCGAATCTTAGAATCTTTGCTTGCTTGTCTTATTTGTTTTCTTAATGCCTTCTCCCTGACTAGTTTCATCTGTAATTCATACTTCTGACCAACATCTCGAGCAAATGAAAATGACCGAACTCTGATGTACAAGTGAATAATGTTCTGTAGCACCTCCTTGGCCACCCTATCGTCTACTTTAAGTTTTGAGTTTGCCTTTATACAGTTGAAACCTGTTAGAACTTCACTATCATTAGTTGATTTTTACCTTATCTCATTAATGTCAATCCCTGTTACAGGATAGTTGGAAGTTAAAAATCTGAAGTACTTTTCAGTCCTAATAAATATTGTTTGTGCAGGTTTTGTGATTCCCCAAAGTCCTCCACGGTTAAGTGATGAAGTACGCTTATGATTTTCGGTCATTATATGCTCTTGCTCTTTGCCAGCTTTTAAAACAGCAATAGACTGCTGACTTGCTGTTGATTCACACAGTTTTGATTGTCTGTGTTTGTTGTATAATTTGTGAAACACATATCCTCCAACATACTGCAAACCTGCCATTTCTTTATCACTTAGCTTAATCTCAAAGTCCTTGACAGGAACAACAGACTTCTCTATACTATACACTAGCATAACATCGGCTACTTTAGTTGATAACAGTGTGGCAGCATTCCTAGCCAGTCCAGTGAAGTATTTTGTTGAATTCAATGGTACAGTGGAATAGAACATCGTGTAGAATTTCTCCTGGTCTGTTTTTTTCATCAACTGTTTAAACATCTTTCGTAAGTCAGCGAATTCCATCGATTCTTCTGATAGGTTTGTGAACTGATAAGCCCTGAGCTCTTCTCTGATGTCCTTGGAGAAGACCTTGTTGTTATTCAAACGGCGTTTGACTTTCTCGACCATCTTTGCAAGCAATTCGTTTGTAAATTTGCTTTTTTCGCCTTCATCAGTCTCTGGACCGTTTTCCCTTTCATCTTTATGCTTACAAGTAACGTGTCGTTTTAAACCACCAACACTTTTGCATTTCTTTAAACAGAATGGACACGAGATCTCTTCGTCTTGTACCTGGTGAAAAGAAGGAAAATAGATTTGTTCGTAGATGTTAAAAAAAAAATCATGGAGAGTTAATTGTAGAACATCACTATGTTTAAGCTTAATTCATGTCTCTCAAATGGCCAGTCTTCTCGTGATGTTTCGAGACAGGTAGAGCTTATATAAGTTGAGTTATCTTTATCTTTAGTCGAGTGTTTTGCAGTGAGGACAACCGATCTGATCACAAACTCCGAGAACTTTGCTGTATATTAGAATAAAAGCGGGTTCCTACACTCACCTCAGTCACAGCTCCTTCGAAATATTCATCGACATTGTCATCTGTCTCCAAAGCCTCGAGAACTGCTTCCAAATCATCTCCAAAAAGAAATAGATCACTATATTCCGCCATGTTGTTTTGGATTGCACGGTCATTGTCCCGTGACCGCCCGTATCAACCTCAAAATCTAAACAATAACCTCTGCCTTTGATGTTCGCCAGGTTTCCTAACCATTCCCCCTCTACTAACTATGTTGAAATATAGGCCTGCGTACTTTGGAAATACTAGAAACAGCCAGGCGCGTTCTGTTTTCTACTGGCTAGGTAAACACGCACATCTCGCACCAGTACCGCGGCATCTTAACCCGTCCTAAAAACTCGTCCTAATGTGAATTCATG
>BLFO01002810.1:125182-127682 GCA_014634245.1 Montipora cactus | reverse complement strand
TAAACAAGAGGCTACAAGTAGCCTATACTCGGGCCTGCAAAAGTACAGTGAGTGGTGTATGGTTAATTTAGCGCTAAAGAAAAGAACAGGGAGAAGTTTTTCCTTCTAACATCGGCCTTACATTGCGATTCTCATGATGTTCGACTGTGTATGTAGTGAATACCCGGTCCCAGATTATCTTCATTACAGGTGGTGACAATAGCCACTGGACCATGGAAACGAGGTAAAAATAGTGTATTTATTCCAAAGTGGCTAAGCACATTGTTTTTTATTGATCGATGGGTATTCTTGCTCAGTGGTTGAGAAAGGAAACGCTAATTGAACGGCTTAAGATGAAACGAAATGACTCATCGAAACATCTTTTGCAGAAAAAAGTGAAAGAGATGTGAAAACATCTTTCCAAGATGACCAAACTTTCGTGCAGTGGTGCACGTAAAGGTCCCTTTGTCACGTGCGCGACACGTGAAGATGTGCACTATATCTCGACACTTGAAAATACTTTCAGAAGTACAAAAGTTCCTTGAGGCCATGCCAGATGAATCCATAGCACGAGAATCAAATATTTAAAATATACCATTTGTTGTAATTTAAATACTCGCAGTAATATGCACCCAACTGTCAAAATAAATATGTTATTTGCCAGCTGGGAGGTCCGTATAGTTAAAAACTGTGACCAAGGCCCTGAAATTGCTGCTTTTTCAAGAACGATGTCACAGTTTTTGACTACACAGACCGACCCTTTGCTGGTAAATGTTTTTTTTTCCTCTCCCCACCCTCTCTGAGATCACTTGTTTTAATTGTTGACTCGCACCGCGCTTGATTGTGAATGCAGTATTAAAGCGAATTACAAACTGAACGTTTCAAAGAGAAATATTTTTTATTTGAATTTTATTTCCAAACCTCTTGTCTAATGAAAAACAACCTCTGTATGTAAACGGAGTCGGTGTAAACAAAGTGGAAATTTAAGGTCATCAAACAAGCTCACGCAATCAAGGATAGGATTCCGTCTGCCGTGAGCAGGCCGGATGAGAAAATTCCGCCCGCTCCCGGAACCAATCAGATTGCAGGATTTGTAGAATTCCGCCCACTCACGCGTTGAGAAAAAAAAAAAAGAATTATAATTTTCTGTGACCAAATTTTGGAAAGTACCTATCAAAGACATACAGTAAGCAAAATCTATTGTGCAACTTCCAAGTACATTACCAGTATGACTGGGGCTGTATTGAATCTGAAACTAGTTGTGTTGAACGCTATGACTTCTGCAGGTAATTCTGTTAAAATGAAATATGTTTGTCTCGACAAGCTTGATAAGGCAGTGTATAGTTCATTTCCTACATTCACAACTGATAATTACAGGGAAGTAATTAATTTCCTATCATAATTATAATTATATAATAGCACATAGTGACATAGTTGCACATTCACTACCAGCATTTGAGCCATACACTAAAACATCACCTTGACAGTTGTTTTACTAGGATCAATGGGATGTGAACCAGGATTTTTCTAGGTTATGTCCCTGCAAAGGTTGAACTTACCGGTACCAGCAATATGCCATGCGGTGTTTCGTTTCCGGAATGGTAAGGGCAGGAGAAAAGATAGAATACTATAGTGTGGGTTACTCGGCCTGTCATTCTTATTTCGCTTCGTGTATTGAAACTCTCGAGAAATAAAGATAGAAATGTGAACTCAAACTCTCTGAACGGTGTTCCTTGGTATCAACATGCATAATTAGCTTTTGAACGCGCAACGCAATAGAACGAGACAACAGACGTATTGTGAGGGGAACACTGCCTTGCGGCTGGTTAGCCTATGAGACTTCCAGATTGCGTGACGTAGAACTACCTCACTTATCTCCCCAGCACTACGAGATGAGTGGTAAACAGGACGTGCTGGATCGGACAAGAGTATTGGCTAGTGAGCAATGTACAAAGGCAAACGAGCCAACAAACTTGGGGGAAGTCGCTGCGCAGACTTAACCACACCACGCAGGAGTGACCCAATTTTAATGAAGGCAAAGCGATATATTTAACCGTATTTCCAAAGGTAGGGAGAGAGGGAGGGGAAAAACTTTGACAAATTGCAAACAGCTAGTTGATTTTACTATAGAAGACAAAACTGCCAAGTGAACCTTAGACGACTAACTGAGGCTTTTATAGCTAGACTCTGTCTATTAAAGTAGCCAGTTGCACAGGTTCTACTATGTAGCAGGTAGGCATTACACGTGCTCTTTAGCAATAATAAGCACTTAATGACTGGCCCCAAGGAAAACAGTGAGTTTTGTTTCCCCGAGACCCTCAATGTTCCCCGAGGCGAGGCCGAGGGAAACATTGAGGTCGAGAGGAAACAAAACTCACTGTTTCCCGAGGGGCCAGTCATTAAGTGTTTTGTTATACCTCCCAACTCAAAATAGAACAATACACAGATAAAAATTATTTGCTTGACGTCGGCTGGCGTACAGATTTGCCGCCGTTTCAAAGGTGCACGACCTGATCACGTG
>BLFO01002810.1:103913-122706 GCA_014634245.1 Montipora cactus | reverse complement strand
TTTTTCACCTTGATAGACCGTAATGCGGAGAACACAGTACCACGGCAGACTAAAAGCTCCTGGGGGACTGGGACGAGTTCCACAGCAGATTCAGGAAGTGGGATAAAATTAGATGTAAGATCACGCAAGAACTCATTAAATCTCCCTGCCAGTGCATCAACTGGCATCCAGTGCATCAACTGGATGGGATTTTCCCGCTAAAACAGCAGAGATGTGTCGGCGAGCCCTGAGAAGAAAAGGTAATAAATGCACTGAAATCCTGTTGATTATTTGGATAATTAATTAACGCAACGGTTATCAGAGTAGCTCGTTTGTCTCTTTAATCACAAACCACTTACCTCACATTTTGATTTTATTCCTTTTTACAGGTGTCTCGCCGGATCGGACAGCACTGATGAGGATGATGAAATGTGAGTATCTAAAATTTATGTTCGGGCGCCACTGTGAGAGGAGAATGATCATGAGCTTGATGTATTAATGAAAGTCATTTATATTTTTGCATTTTGACGTTTGTTCTTCTTTAGAGTGTTTGTAAAAGCATGCACGAAATTCTCTTTCGACGACAGGTGAGCATATTATTTGCTTTGATTACGAGATTGTTCAGCATAAGGCGGTGACTATTGAAGACTATTCGTCACTATTCGTCACTATTCGCCACTATTCGCACTGTTCGTACTATTCGCTATTCGCGACTATTCGCTATTCGCTATTCGCTATTCGGGTTTTCCAGACACCCCGTCCTCGGTACGTTGTTACCCAAATACGTTCCAGCAAGTTTCCTCCTTTTTCTGCTGTTATAAAATAGACGTCTCAGCCTTTTCTCTGTAATTCTGCTTGGTTCTCGGGCACGTCTATGTCGATGCCCACGCAAATCAAAACAAAAGTAAACAACTTTTGCTTATCGAGACCTGTATTTCTCCTTCGGAATGAAGTCTTTATTATCATTGAGAATCAAATAACTGTACAGCCTTTCAAACTACATCAAAGTTATTTTCTAAAGAGCTGATTACAGTCTCCATTGATGACATCAAATCTTGTAAAACTAGAACAGAACTATACACACAAGATGGCAGTGAACACGATCGCTAATATGGCTATTTGAACAAAGGATATAAGCTAGACCATTACAAGAAACAAACTGTTTAACAATGAAAAACAAAAAAACGCAATAGACAAAAAACTTATCTCCGTAGTCAATGGTACACTGAGCGGGACGCTATTTGTTCGCGGTGAAAATGGTACAAGCGTGAGGCCATTTGTTCGCTGCGCAAATGTTTTTACTTTGTTTTCAGAAGATTCCAATATGGCGTCCATTTGTTTGTGGAGTTATTTTCTTTGTCGCTGTCATCTTTAGAGTAGTTCTCAATAAGGTACCCGTTGCTTATTGAAGAATTAGTGTTTTGACTTGTATCACTTTCAATAGTTGCGTCCATTTCAGTTACATTCGAGTATATCCTTGTTTCATTCAGTTCGCGGAACGACCCGTTTCGAAGCTGACGCTTGACATCTTTTAGTGTGGGTCTACCGCGAAAAGCGTATGCCTTTCTTTGTATGTGTTTTGAGCGCCCCAAGAAGAAATCGATTAAGCCAACGCAACGTCGATCTTCAGTAATCCAAACAACGCATCACAGTGCTCTCCATGATCTTGGATTACGTGGTTTGCTTTAAATAACCAAAGTAAACAGCGCCACGTGGCTTCTATTGTGCATTACCCAATCAAAACACCGCCACGTGCTTTCTATTGTGCATTGCCAAATCTAACACGGCCACGTTTTTCTATTGTGCATTTAGCTGCACAGGAAAAAAAAACTGAAATCTAACGTATTTTATAACTCGAGCCTGCGGGCCCGAGTAATAATATTATCAATTTTTCAACCTCGGTTAATGCACTTCTCGTGCTCTGATTCGTTTACTCAATCTCGGTTATCACCTCATATATCTTAGATTGACCTTCTATGGCGAATGATTGCGCTACGCGTTGCTAGGCTAAATTTTTTTTTCCGCCGGAAAGCGAAATTTCTCTCTGAATAAAGCGAAAAAAAAAACTTTTTGGGCGGAAACATAGTTAATGCATGGAGATGGTTAAGAAACTTGACAAGTTCCTTTGTTTGATGTTTTTGTCCGTATTTTTGGCCTTGACCCTGCACAAAACACACCTTTTTTCGATACGATAACCAATCAAATCCTTGGATTAAATGATGCGCGACTAATATGGGAACCCATGCGAGACCAAAACAAAAGATTGTGCAGGATCTCGGTCAATTCAACATCGATTGCGACAACATTGTTCTCGCTTTTGAAGGTTCTAAGGTTTCATAACCAGTTCCTCGATTAACTATGGTGGAAAGTTTGGATCAATTCGGACGTTTATAAGGATGCAAAAAGGAAAGAAATATTGTTGTGATGAGCCTGCGTCTGTCTGACAACCAGGTACTACACAACATCGCATCTTCATAAAGTTTTTTGCGATTTCCCCCTTATCTGGTACTTCCAAACTTCCAAGCTGCGCGCCTCGTTGGCTATTTGCCACCTCATATCCAACGCGCGCTCATGGAATAATTTTTAATTATTAAAAACTGGATCATTGGATAATGCAATTCGAGAGTTTTGATTGGCTAAGCCATCATGGGTTATGAGCCATTATACCATGATCTACAAACACGGCAAGCATACGCGTGATTTTTGGGCCTTTTTATTTTTATTATAGTCTAGTTTTCTATATTTGGGGGTGTTTTTAATAAAACAATTATTCCACTCGCGCTTGTCGGATATGAGATGATATAGCCAACTCGGCGTTACGCGCCTCGTTGGCTATCTATCATCTCATATCCAACGCGCGCTCATGGATAACATAAAATTACTCG
The DNA here is from genome assembly GCA_014634245.1 of Montipora cactus. NCBI lineage: Eukaryota > Metazoa > Cnidaria > Anthozoa > Scleractinia > Acroporidae > Montipora > Montipora cactus. The sequence goes on along the minus strand of BLFO01002810.1, from coordinate 119,842 downwards.
ATTCTGATTGGCTGAGTGCAGTTCAAGTGTAACACAGTGCAAAAAGTGTAATACACCAGTGGAAATTACACATCGAGATTCTGGATTGTGACTGCCTTACAAACAATAGGGTTTGATCATAACCAATCAAATCTTTTGTTTTCAAATTAAGCGCGTGCCCTGGATGGCGCAATTTTTGTCTGATTGCGTGATACGCGTGTGTTTCTTCTGCTTAACGACCTCGAATTTTTTTATGTATATCATTAATAAGTAATCACATGACTTTTCTCGTGCAATTAGAAATAAATAAGCACTTGTAATTTTTTTCAAAGACTACAAATTGCACTCGCCCTACAGGCTTGTGCAATTTTGGTCGTCTTTGAAAAAATTTACTCGTGCTTATTTATTCCAAATTGCACTCGAAATCATGTGTTTACCTGTACAAATAACATCAGTAATTTAGTAAAACCCGGCGTTGTCAATCAATGGTTTCCGATCGATTGATTGCAATCAATACTATCAATAATAATCAATAACAATCCATTGATTGTTATTGATTGGTGCAACCAATCGATAAAAATCGATACTCACACTCGGAGTCTTAATTGCTATTGATTACCATTGATTTCTATAGAAAATCATTGATTAATAATTCATTATGCAACTTTCTGGCGCGTGTTAGCGTGGGCGTGCTTCATTGGTCCCGGGCATATTTACACGTCCAGGGTAATTGGGTAATTCGATTGCGCACTTTTATCGTTGCACTTCAACCGGGATTCCCAGAACACACTTGTTACGGAGTTTGCTGGTTCCAGAGATGGCAAAGCAAGTTGAATTGTCAGTGCGCTGTGTAGTCAAGGGCTATCACGAATGCCCTTTTGAAGTGAATGTTCAAGATGTATGTTCTTGGCCTGCATGCGTATATTCAGGCAGCATGACACTGAGCGCAGACAAAAACAATTTCCTCAACCAATTAACAAGCTGGAAGAGAATGACACTGAAGAGACTTGAAAACAATTTTGTTCTTGTTTCGAGACGATCAGAGTCTAGTAATTTAAGTGAGCTTTTAATAGTAATAAGGGGTAAAAATGCTACAAATTTAACTTAAAACACAACAAATAAAGATAACTGAATGGTTTGTTCATTCATATGGTGCGTTTTATTTAGGAAAATGACAAATTTCATAATCAATAAAAATCAATAATAATCGATAACAATCGATGAAAATCAATAGAAATCGATACTCACACAACTCTAAGTCTACGATTTTTATCGATTTCCAATACCAATCGATTAATTGTTATTGATTATTATTGATTTTACCGATTATCGGAAACCATTGATTGACAACGCCGGGAGTAAAAAGATGGATCTCAGATTAGGGCATGTCCACAAAAATCGAACAAAAGGTGGCCACAGCTCGAAAATTGATTTTCCTCAAATTTTGTCCAGATGTAGCCTATTATGTCTCTAAATGCACTGTATAATTTTTTAAGTCATGTACATTTTTTTTTGGGAGAAAATGCAAATTTAAGAGTTCGTGTCGAAATCGCCATTTTCCCGCAAAACTTAACGTTCAGTTTGCCGTCAAATTTCGCTACAATAACCAATTCGTATCAGCTCAAAACCTCCTAAAGCTCTTATGTGATATCTCTACATCCGGTTTACAAGATTTTTTCGAAATTTGAATCACGGCTTGCATCCGAAATAATTTCAAGTTCAAGACGCCTGGTTTTACTTGACTGAAGGTAACCCCGAAACCACATCGTTTTTCTACATGCGATAAAGCTCCAAATTTAACAATATTTGCACCGTTAACTCTCTAAGTGATAAGCTTTCAAGTGACATAAAATTTTTTTGGGCAAAGGTATACGCGCTGCGTGACAGTTAATCAAATTCATGTGTTTTTGACCTTCTGACATCAAACGTCCTTATTTGCATATTCATCGAGTATGAAAAACAAGTCACTTAGAATTCTTATTTTAACTTTTTTACGGCAAGAATCGAAATTTGGCAATACTTCCTACCTGCTTATGACTTAGTCGTTGTTTAGAACCTCCAATTTTACCACAAATCGCATAAATAGTGTCAGCCAACAAATGGTGTACATCCGATTACTATTCAATGCGGTCATGTCCCATAGTCATGACATTCTCTTATAATGGCCAAATTGGCTCAACCTTTTCCTGGTAACCTCATAATATCACAAACTGGATATCTGTACCATATTAAACTTTCCCATGCAGCTGAGAACCGCAATGTTTAATACACGAGTTCACGTGACATCTAGTGATTTTCCGGTAAAGTTTGGTTCATGATGTGGGGCGTGAGACGCACCGCCCATAAACCAATAGTCTTGGCCTGAAGGAACAACATAACAGCAGACCAGTAGTGCAGTGCTGTAAGAATAAATCGGTGTTAAGTTGACTTATATCGAGTTTTACGATAGTCATACCCACCCTTCCAACGAATTGCTTTCGGAGGCCCTGAATAAGCATGGGAGTCGTACCCAGCCCGGAATCCGGAATCCAGGATAAGAACTTAAACCAAAGTCACTTAAAATGATCCAGCGTCTTGCAAATGTTTACTTTTATCTCGCTGAGTAATTTGTCACATGCTGACTCCTTTTGGGAGGGGATTCATGTGGTAACTTCGGAAGAGCATCCAACTTTTTGGGCTTTTTCTTTTTCTTGATTGTGGGGTGATCATGCTTTTGACATCAAGTTACAGAAATTGTCTTCGGGCGCTAAATTTTCTTGATCACACACGTTTGTTGATCTCTTAACCATCTGAGCTGAGGCTGTTTCTATAGTTCTATTGACCCTATCACGGAATAAGAATAGGTGTAGTGATGATTTGAAATAGTATGTTGAAGCAACTGGGATGTTAAAGACACGTTTAAAATTTCATGTGAATCTCTCTAAAAGCCAAGGATTTCTGATTTCTATCCTATGCATTCCTATTCCGGAATACAGACAATCGAATGCATCCTAACATTGTACGTGCAATACTTGTTAAAAAGCATTTTACCATACGAAAATGGAATGTTATAAAGTGTGACTATTCCACCGGCACCTTGAAAAATGACGAATCATACGCATATACGAGTGCGGCGAGAGAGAGTCTAGCTGGACTCACGGTCAACGCATCGGAATCATTGGGAAATGATTTCCCTTAAACACACGCAGACTGGGTCTGCTCTTGATATCTCTATAATGGAGCTAGGAAATATTGTGTTCCAACTTTCTTGATAAGAGAGTTCTCATTGTAACCATGTTCAGCTGCAAGTACAACTGGTTTCCCTCAGAGTCAAATGTCTCCTAAAATGTTAAATGCATTCGATCAGTTTCGAAAGAGAAAATGCTGTGAACCGTGCTGTTGGAGTACGACTTTGTTCACCTTATAATTAGTTTTAAAAAAAACATACATACATACATACATACATACATACCAATGAGATGCTTCATCAACATGTCTCCGACAATGAGTTTTTTCGCTTCCGTAGTAAGTTTACCCTTTGCTCGAGTTTCACTGTGTTCCGGATTCCGGATTCCAGCTTTTAAGCAAATCCGGTTCATTTAATCATAACGCCTTCAATTTCCATACGATAACAACAAACGGCTACAGATAAGTTGCTTTTCAGTTGGAGAATCGCGATCGTGAAAATCGTCAAATTTAATATAAACTTTATCGCGAATATTGCATTCATTTCTTGCCACACTCCTATGCCATCACTACTGTATAAAATGTTGTTGATGAAACTAACACCATCCGATTTTAACTCTAAACCTTGTACCTCCGGACTCCGGCTCTTGTCCAGCTTATTACTAAAGTCGCGCGATGATGAGGGCAGAATGTCATTGACTTATGTCAAACAGTGCTAAAAACACTAAAGCAGGCGTGTACAGGAAAGGATGGGGAGCTGACGGGAGAACGAGGAGGTCGCGTGACCTCCTCGTTCTCCCGCCAGTTGTTTTTAATTTCCGTGACACACCGATTTCTTAATGTGATCCACCTTCCCAAGCGTGTGGGAGAACAGTTTTGCTGTTCCCAACCCAGCTTACCACATGTTTGGCATGTGAAGCTGCCACTTAAACGGCTGCTAAACACACCCGCCCGGTATGTTAGCTACGCCATGTTGGTGAGGCCGAAAATGCCAAAACAGCTGTCCATGGCTGCCCATTGACCGGGTGAAATGGTTGTGCACATGCGTGATGTGTTGGCCACACCGGGCTGGTGTTAGCGTGTGTCACCTTGCTTTTATTATTGTCTCCATCCCTACCTGTACACGCCTGCTTTAGTCTCCGGTTTCTCTTCTCCTTCGAACGCCTGTCACGCAGACTACTTTTTTCAACAATAAAAGCAAGATGACACACGCTAACACCAGCTGCCATTTAAAGGGGTGCTAAACAAACCCGCTTGGTATGTTAGCTACGCCATGCTGATGAGGCCCAAAAGGCCGAAACAGCTGTCCATGGCTGCTAATTGACCGGGTGAAATGGTTGTGCGCATGCGTGACGTGTTGGCCACACCGGGTTGGTGTTAGCGTGTGTCATCTTGCTTTTATTGTTACTTTTTTCAGTTGGTTACTTATGTGGGAGCGACTCTGCTAAAAAGAGCTCCTTTCAAAGTTAACTGTTTTCAACTAACTGAGAATTTAGATTTGGAAATGAAAGAGAAAGAGCGAGTTTTTGATGTTTTTCTTTGAACCACTGGGTGCTTACCATTTAGCCAAAAAATCCGGAAATTTCGGTTTGAGGTCAAATGGAAAGGCAAGTTTCCGGAAAATCTTTTCGGAAGTTGTGGACAACCTACAGAGGTAGTCCTCTTTTCCCGTTTGGAATGGAATTCGAGAAATGCCCTTACCATTTGCGAGAATTGTTCCGTTTCCAGGCCTATCTCACAAGACAGAGTAAACATGCGCGATGGAATGCGGAGTAGTAAAGTGGTAAGCGCCATTCACATCCGGTTGGTCATTAAATTCAGAAAATCCCTCACCTTTATGCAACGATCATTCCATCCGGATTATTTGGCTAAATGGTAAGAACCCACTTGTCTACCACGCATCACGCTGAATTTTACAACTGTCACTGGTCGTCATTACGACTGTAAAGTAGTCTGATCATGAATCATGGAAAACCCCTTTGCCACTCTCAAAGTAGAGAAGGCTGCGTTATTATAGTATTTTAAATAAATGGTGATGAATAAAACCTTGAAAAGTGATGCGTCAGTATGGAAATTGAGAGTAAGCAAGCACGCAAGGCAGGTCTGGGAACGACCCCTATGTTTATTTCCTCCGAAAGCTATTCGTGGGAAGGGTGGGTATGACTATCCTAAAACTCGATATATTAGGTCAAACGTAACACTGATTTATTCTTACAGCACTACTGGTCTGCTGTTATGTTCATTAAGGCCAAAGCTATTGGTTTGTGGGTACTGCGTCTTATACCGCACATCAACAAACCCTAAGAAGTAGTGACAGCACTTAAAGTGAAATCGTGACAAACAACATCCTTTCTTTAAATTTCCGACAGCAACGGTCACAGCAACGTGAAACATTGACAAAACACCGACAGGAGACCTTTTAAAATTCAGAATAGCGACACGGTACCCCCAGCCCCCCGAAAGGGCCTCTTGCTTGAAAATCACCAAATGTCACGTGAACTTGTGTATTAAACATTGCGGTTGAAGTAATACTGTTCCCAGCTGCACGGGAAAGTTTCCTATGGTACAGATATTCAGTTTGTGATATTATGAGGTTATCAGGAAAAGGTTGAGCCAATTTGGCCATTATAAGAGAATGTCATCACTGTTAAAGTGAACTGCCCATGGGACATGACCGCACTGAATAGTAATCGGATGTACACCATTTGTTGACTGACACTATTTATGCGATTTGTGGTAAAATTGGAAGTCATAAGCAGGTAGGAAGTATTGTCAAAATTTCGATTCTTGCCGTGAAAAAGTTAAAAGAATTCTAAGTGGCTTGTTTTTCATACTCAATGAATATGCAAATTAGGACGTTTGATGTCAAAAGGTCAAAAACACATGAATTTGATTAACTGTCACGCAGCGCGTATACATTTGCCCAGAGAAATTTTTATGTCACTTAAAAGCTTATCACTTAGAGAGTTAACGGTGCAAATATTGTTAAATTTGGAGCTTTATCGCATGTAGAAAAACGATGTGGTTTCAGGGCTACCTTCAGTCAAGTAAAACCTGGCGTCTTGAACTTGAAATTATTTCGGATGCAAGCCGTGATTCAAATTTCGAAAAAATCTTGTAAACCGGATGTAGAGATATCACAGAAGAGCTTGTAGGAGGGTTTGAGTTGATACGAATTGGTTTTTGTAGCGAAATTTGACGGCAAAGTAAGCCTTAATTTTTGCGGAAAAAATGGCGATTTCGACACGAACTCTTAAACTTGCATTTTCTCCAAAATAAAAATACTCATGACTTAAAAAAACCATACAGTGCATTTAGAGACATAATAGGCTACATCTGGACAAAATGTGAGCAAAATCCATTTTTGAGATGTGGCCGCGAAAATTCGAAAATGTTTGATTTTTACTGACATGCACTCTTACATGCTCAACACTTTTCAGCGTACAAACACGCCTTTACAGAGTTTCCATTACAGTTTAAGGGAAAGTGTCACAACAAAACTCTTGAAAAGAAAGACTTTTGGAACGAAAATGCAAAAACGTGAAACAAGTTGCCTAATCTTTTTCAAGTTGAAGTCTGTTTCGATCCAGTTTAAATCTGAGGTCAGAGGCACTTCTTGACAGATTACGCAGAGCAATTTATAACAAGCAAAAGCAGCGTTCTTCGGTTTTTTTTCAAGTTTTAAGGGTTTGAAATGTAGCTAAATCCTCACGACACTTCCCTCTCAATACCACTATGATGAATCAAGTGAAGACAACAAAACAAATGTATGTCGAATATAGTGCTGAGTTCAATGACGTCATTTTTGTCAAATCTGGGAGGAGGTAGAATTTTGATTTTGCACTAAATCTAGCAAAACCTGTTATACAGTATGCTGCCTAGTATCCGACGGGGCTGCAGACTGCACAGACCGTCTGCAAAATGAAAATTTGGTTAGCCTGAATTAGGCCTAAATAACATTCGGTTAGCCCAATTAGGCCTAAATAACATTCTGGCCCGGGTTGCTCGAAGCATGGATAGCGCTAACCAGCGTCAAATACCATGGAAACCTATTGGTTTTGATACCTCTTAACCAACGGTTAGCGCTAACCAGGCTTCGAGCAACCGGCCCCAGGTTAGCCTGTTTACGGTTAGCTCTCAATAATAGTGAGGGTAACACCATATTTTACCCCTGGTCTGCACGGTCTGCAGTCTGCATTTTGGCGTGACCGGTATCCGACCGTTACCAGTATCCGACCAGTTAAAAAATAATTTCAATTTATGCCCTTATTAGTTTACGGAAGACGAAGTATACCGAAAGGAAACCGAACCTTTAACGTTTGAGATACAAGTTTTGGCTGGCTTTAAGCTTTGGGATAATTTGCAGAGGGCGCCGTTCTGTTCAGATGAGTGAAATTTTCGTGACTAATATTTACGCTTTTCACTGCGCAGTAAAACGACCGCTGTTGAAGAAAGAGTTTGTAAATCATGATATTATATGGGAAGGAACTTTTCGATATTTGCAGTGAGTATTCTCAAAGAATACAAGTAGTTAGAACAACTTTCAATTATTCCTGAAATGTACTGTTTCTGGAATAACGGAGGCCAGATTTATCAACAATTTTTTTACTAACCGTGCCCAGAATACGACCAGTTTTTTGTTTACTGTGCGAAAATAAACTGTAGTCGTGATTAATTTCGTATTAAATGATCTGTGTGTAGTGTAATGATATTCTGAAACAATTCAATTGAAACTTTCTTCAGTGATTTACCGAGCGGAATTATTTTCCGTGTGTTGCTTTCACACCGCACTTTGCATAACTACCGGAAGCAGACATTAGAACGGACTAAATTTTTTCGCGATGATCAGTTCCAGCAGTTCGTAAGCCGATTTATATTTTCCAAAAATTCTAATGCCAAAGTACTTTGCAAGAGCAAAGGGAGACAAAAATATCTCTTGCCCGCCGAAAGTTACGTTAAATGACGTTGTTATTCCTGTGGTCGGACACTGGGCAGCAATGGACATCTGTAAAAATGCAAATTTCACCGGCGGAAACGAAGGTAAAAACTCAAAGCTTGTTTTCTCTTATTACAGACTAAATTTATTGGTTCAGGGCCAAATTTCACAGCTCTTGCAGCTAAGGAAGAAAAAATTATAGCAGTTTAACTGAAGTGGTCGGATACTGGGCAACATACTGTACTGTTGTAACCTTGTAATGAATCAAGTGCATTTGAAAGACATATAAGTCCAGAAGTGCCCACAATTAAATTCAGGCGGGATTCCAAAGTGTCCCCTTGTTCAACCTCACCCATGTCACGGAATACAGACAATTAACGTCACACAGAGTCACCCAAATGCTGGTCCTTAAGTAAGGATAAACTGCTGTATTTACCCTAAGCTAAAAATAACCCTAACCTAGCTTTTCCCAGGAGTGCTCAGTGGAGCCGATATTCAAAAAAGCCGTTCCTCAGACATCGTGATGCTGGCTGGGAAGTATGGCATCTTAGATAAAAAATTGGCTGGGAATTAGTTAAGAATAATAGCTTGCTGGCGATTTTTTCTACCCAAATTATTTTTGGCTGAGACTCGACACACAACGCCCACTTCCTGGCTCACACACTCTTTTTTTATCGCTTTGCTGGCAAAAACTGCAAGCAGTTAACGCCCAGTGCAACGCCGATCATATGACGTGCGGATAACATCTGAAACTGTTTAAATGAAAACTCTTCTACGCTCCTCTATTCAATATCTGACAACTGGCTGTCAATCAGTACAAAATCAACTGTTTCATTCACATTGCGCATAGACCGGTACGTCCAGAGAGAGAGAGAGAGAGAGAGAGAGAGAGAGAGAGCGGCGGAACTTTTGAGCTGGCTGTCCAACTGGAATGCTTTAAAGCTATTTCTTCCTCGTTAGGAATCGTGGTACCAATTTTCTCGGGATCACAGCCTAGTATTGTTTTGTAACGGTAAGTGCTTACTAATACTTGCTTACTAACTCACTTTTTGCTAGTGACCGACAAAATAATGTGCATTAGCACAGTTGATACGGTTTTCTTATTGAAATACTCTAGTGTAGCTGATACATCGTCTGCATCGTACACCGGTTTTGTATTTGTATGTGTTGTGTGAGTGGTCTGAACGAATACTCGAATTAACCGGAGTGAACTACGCATCGGATAACGAAGAGTTTTCCGCCCGGTAAATGTTAGAAAATGCGGGCAAATTATGCCTTCTTTGTTAATTCGCACTGAGCTCGCCACCATTCTTGCCGTGGTTTATAACCTTTATTGATAGCAATTTTTGAGTTTTTTAGTGAAATATTTATCAAGTTTAGTGTTTCTTACATGTATTCCCATTCAGCCTAGACCTAGCGGAGCTTCAAATTAAATCATATAGTGGAAAATTGGTCCAGCAAAGGAGTTAAGGTAATGGCGTGCAGTTAATTTAAAAAATAGATTTTAGCTTTCTGTTCAGTTTCAAAGTGAAAACTGGGCTGTACAATCGAACTGCGTCCTGCCAACTAGTCGAGCTAGAAAGAGAGACTTTTTCTTATCAGTAGTGACAGCTGGTACTGACAAAAAACGGATACCATATTTTTTGACCCGTCTATATTCTAGTGACCGCCATAGTGGTAACGTGTGCCAGGTCAATTGCTTGATAGTACATGACTTTGTAGTTACTGGCTGTTACTAAATATTGACTGTTTTTCGTTTATATCGATCTAAATTTCGCCAGGTGATTTAGAGCTCATTAGGGGAGACAGGGACAAACGAAATAACGTTCTCGTCTCTCAGCTGCCAATATTTGAGTTACGAAGTCTCCCTGTGCAAAAACAAGGCTTTCCCCCCTAGTTGCTTGCATTTATACAGTGCGCATGCATTTTCATGACCTTTAATGTCAGCAACATTTTAAACTTTATCGTACTCGAAACTCGAGCAAAATTTCTCAGTGGTATTTTCGGTCGTTTACATCAAAGTGTTCCGCCAAAACCTTCAGTGACGCAAGATTGTTTATATACTTCATGTTGATAACCTGGCCAGTGTTTTTCTCCGGTCGAATTGACAAGCGTGGGTTCTGATTTCCAGGTGTTTTCATCGAGTGACGGCCTCTGCAATTCGAACTTAAACTGGCTTCCAGCTTTCGACCGCCCTTAAAAAAACGCTTGTAGTGTAGAGAGTGATCATTGCGTTATATAAAAGGTTCGTGTTTAAATGCTGTAAATCTACATTTCGAAATCATGAATTTTCCCTTCTTTTTCTTTACTCTTTGTCTTGTTTTCGATTTGAGCTTTATCGTATGACACACTTCCATTTTGTTGTCACTGCATGCGAGTTATGGCACCTCCACCTCAAGTATTTTGGGGATGTGGTTATACTTGTGTTTGATCATACTGGAAGAAATGAGGCGACAGTCAGAGATCACATTTTTGTGTTTGTGTTTCTGGAGGACTGAGTTTCAATCGGTCTAACGTTCTATAAAATTGTCGTGACACGGCAGACCGTTCTCTTCTTTCTACGCCGCACAAACGATGCGCCTGAACTGCGGGCTAGCTACATAGCTACAATGGATATCTATGAGAAATTCATATAAGCGGTGCTATAAAATTTGTATTTGTTCGGTCATCCCAGGAGAACTTGAGGGTTTTCCAAATTGCAAGGGCTTCAGTGTTATTTTCCCGAAAATTTCTGCAAGGTTGGAAATAACGGCCGGTCAACAGACAATGTCCGGACTAATTGTGGAGTTGACAGGGGCACCCAATGACTGTTTTCTGTTAAATATCTGTTCGGAGAAGTGAATATTGCCTCGAATTCTCTATAACTTGAGGATGATGTACAATTTTCGAAGCTTATCTAATTAATTCCCTACGACTTTCGAAGTTTAATTTTTCACATTTCACGCCCCAGGTTAGGCTATTTTTCGTGGAAAATAAAATTTTCGGGAAAATAATACTGAAGCCCTTGTAATTTCGAAAACCCTCAAGTTCTCTTAGCATGACCGAACAGATACAAATTTTATACCGCCACCATGCTGTTCAGTTGTTTCAGTTGTTATCAGTATGTAGCGAGTCGCTGTGTATTGCGGGACTTTAATCTGAAATCCTGGGTGAAAATGCAACTAGAACCGTTGTTTACAATTGACGCATTGAAAGACAGCGAAGTTCACGCATTTCCAGTCATAAAATTAAAACATTTTTACTTTAATATTTATTGGTTAATTTTCTCGATGAATACAAATTTTCTCCCCTTTTATTAAATTTAATGGGGAGTAACATGGATTACTGGCTCACACACCGTGATACGTACACCAGAAATCATCATATTTGGGGGCGCCGGACGAATTTAATGTGTCCGATAATTTATTTTTTTATTGTTGATAATGAGTGCTGTTGTGCTATAAGCTCCAAGCAAGGACTTTTTCGGAAAAATATTAGAATGCTACTGTAGTTTTGGTTCATGGGCCCCTGCTTTAAGAGATATTTATCAGATAAATTTGACCGGCCAGAAACGATAGGTGACCGAGCTAAAATGAATTTCACCGGAAAAACTCTCCGGAAATTATTTCGAGCCCTGGATGCAGTTGAACGTTTTACGAAATTGAGAATTGTTCTTATTCCTCTTTTTGTCACATCTTTGAATCCAAAAATTTTAGATTTCCATTTTCCTAGAAAATTAGCCCATGTAACGGGAGTAAAATGTGAAAAGAGGTGGTAAAAATATCCTGTACTGTTAACCGACAAAAGGAAGATGAAACGTTGTTGAAGGACTTGAAGCATGCAAATTTTGACTACATTTCATTGGTTTAAAAAAATAGTGAATTAGCTGTCCCCAAAATTGAAGCGTCGCAGAGACGAATATCTGAAGCAGGTGAAGCAGCTCTCCCTCCAAAAAAAATTCAGTTTTAGGTATCAAAAAGTGAGACGGATAAGAAATCCTTTTACAGTTCCATGGCAAAGCGCCACAAAGGAAACAAGAAAAGAAGTGAGAAATCTGTTGTCGATCTGTTTACTTCTCTGTAAGGGAAAAATAGTAGAAAAGAACGTTGATCCGCTGCATGCATACAAGGCCATTAAACAAGTAATTAGCCCTTTACATACCATTAACGCGTTAACGTTTCCGGGAAATATAACTTTGTATAGCCAACAAAACCGTCGTTTCAGTTTTACTTTTTGCGGGAAAAGTTCCATTTTGAAGACTGGTAATTGACAAGGCTCTGAGAAGAACCCACTGCAGAGGTCATTCTTGAAAGACAAAGTCCTACGAAGCTAATTTACATCGGCGATGATTTCACTATTCCTTCAAAGCATCCTTTCCACCGTAAAGAAAATTTCTGAAAACTAGCACATTTTACGTGTGAGTACTACAGGACTTTAATTTATTTACCGAACTGCTTGAAAACACCAGTGAGATGTTTATAACTCTAAGGATCTTGCATGGTGATTACTTCGTGACTACCATTAAGAACTGGCAAAACATTCTCATTGATTGACTAGTGTAATGATGTCTTTGTGACTTCTATAAAGATCTTGCAATACATCGGCGATTGTCTTTGTGACTTCTGTTAAGATCTTGCAATACATCGGCGATTGTCTTTGTGACGTCTGCTTAGAACTTGCAAAACATCGGCGAATTATATTGGTTGTGAGTTCTGTTGAGAACTTGAAAAGCATTCTCGTTGATTGACTAGTGTGGTGATGTCTTTGTGACTTCTATAAAGATCTTGCAATACATCGGCGATTGTCTTTGTGACTTCTGTTAAGATCTTGCAATACATCGGCGATTGTCTTTGTGACGTCTGCTTAGAACTTGCAAAACATCTGCGAATTTTATTGGTTGTGAGTTCTGTTGAGAACTTGCAAAGCATCCTAATTGGTTGACTTGTGTGGTGTCTTTGTGACTTCTATAAAGATCTTGCAATACATCGGCGATCGCCTTTGTGCCTTATCGATTGAGTATCTCCTCAGTGAACTTACGTTTAACAATTGGAAGGTAATGCAAACAACATCACTACTTTGTTTTTTTTCGGTTATTGACAGGTCCAACTTTGGCTAATCGAGCAATGCTTGAAGTCTTTTCAGACTCTTATGCTACTGCAAGGATTGGTTGACAAACGGATCTTGATCAGTCCCTTGGACCTTACAGCAGATAACCGAGCCACCTGGACAAAATTGAGGTGACCAGTCGGATTACAGGAAAGTCAGAGTACATTCCAAGAAAGTTAGGTGTTGATCCTAATCAAAATAAACAATATAGACCAAACTCAACCAATTCCAACCTGAAAGGTCCCTTAGAGTGAACGACGGAGGCAAAAAACGGAAACGTTAATTATATTTTTGACTTGAGGTCGCGATAGTCTTTGCAAAGTGCGGCAATGGTAGCGAAGAACGTGCTTTTAGATGACAAAATAAGAGCTAGTGTCAATCTCCTGGGTGTTATATGTAAAGTTTCGAATCGACCAAGCGTTCGCTTTTATCATTTAAATTTCGTGCTTTGAGTAACTAATTTTTTATGAGCTGCTGTTTGGTCCACAACCAACTTTCTTATGTTATTGGTCAAATCTGTCTAAGTGGCCCCGGTTACAGTATAGTCGTATCGTACACCGATTGGTAGGTCATTATCGTTTTATATCATTATTTCTCGAACTTTTAAACCAGTTTCTCACTGAAAAATTGACACTTGGGTTTACTGGGAAGAAAGAAAATAACAGTGGGTAACAGTGGACTATTAACTTAATATTCCAATATGAGTTTAAATTTAATTACGAGGAAATAGTAAAATGCTAGCATTTGTTTATATCACGCGAAAAACATTTTTTTAATAGGAATCTGTTTCTTTGCAAATTTTCATCGACTATGAAACATTTCTACAAGATCCCATGACATATTAACTTGTAAGAACTTGAAAAAATTCCAGAATAGTCGAAAAGTAAGTAAATAATTTGTACATAAGGATACAGATGAAAGGGATGTATATTTCGGCTGTTATTTTTTATCATGATGAAGTCTCAATTTCGGTGACAGTCATGATAGGGATCATGTGATTTTAAAATTAAGGATAAATATACCGATAATCTGGCTTTATAAAAAAAATGGTTCATTTGTTAATACTTTTAAGAGAGCTAGACCATCCAGCTATCTTTGTCTCCCTCACGCATGGACATAAACGCATATGATAAATCATAGGTTAGATTAAATAGTATTCAGATTGTATGCCACATAAAGGGATGGTACGAGGTAAGTTGTTCTGAAGATCAATGGGAGGAAATGGACGCTCTCTTCCCATGCGATAGTACATCAAAGTTGGCAGATTTTAGGCGTAATGTGGATGATACTGGAGAGTAACAAGTGTGGGCGAAGAGACCATAAATTACAGAACGTGAGGTGAGCGATAAAATCTTTAATTCATTTCCTTAATTCTTAAAAAGATAGTCAGCGTAGCTGGGATTGGGATCGCTTATTTGAAGGGGGGCTCTTTTTACAAATTTTGAGCCTTAGGAGGGGCGCTAATTCGAAGCGGGGTGCTTATTTGAAGCTGGGCGCTAATTCGAGCATTTACGGTAAATCTTTTTCACATAATTTTTCTAGGGGCACTTTTATACAAATGAACGGTACAAATAAGCAAATTAACGCAAACGAGAAAACTTAAGGTAGGATGGGACCTACAGAAAGGAGACCGTTGTGTAATTTATGGTGAATTATGAAAAAGTAATTGCGGAGTAAGAGATAATTTATATTTGCATTTTGACGGTCTAAGTTAGACTTTGTTCAGATGACGGCCCTTAATGGCTTTACAAAGATATTAAAAGGAAGTAACGCTGAAATAGCTGATTAAATCTTGTTAAATTTAAGCAAAAATCACTTTTTCTTCTTTTTCTACTTGCTGGCTGGCTAAGTATGTTCATCCTACATTGCTGGTAGAAAGCAATGGCAAATAAAAAATTCCTGGCTGGTATTATGGTCATCAATGAATTTGCTTGCTGGCAAAAGCGATCCTTTGGACTTTGTCTTGCTGGCTCTGAGGAGCGGCTATTTTTTTCCCACGAAAGTTAATTATTAACCATAAACCGCTTTAAAGGTGCCAGTTTGTTGTTCGGAAACGAAATGAACCTTATTTGAAAAATTGGTCGTTGAGCACTCCTGTTTTCCCTTACCTCATTGCTGGAAATAGGAAAAGCAAAAGAGGGAATTTAAAAGGGGCACTTCGTTTTGGGCGAGCATCTAGTTAGGTACATTTCTGGACATAAGTGAGCAATCAGTGTCATTAGCCATTTGCTTGCATGAAAACCGTGATATTTCATCCTTTGAATTCAGCCTTTATCATCGTTTTCATCACCATCATCATCAGTAACGTCAATATCATCGCCATCGTTATTGCAAACAACAACAGCAGCAACTGCACAATGTTTCTTCAACAGTATTCCATGGTCACTTCGCCCTTTCTTGGGAATTTGGAGACGACCTCTGAATCTGTGTATTCTACGAAAACCTCGGGACGGTTTAAACTTATAAAAAGGAAAACAGAGCAGAAAAGAAAGTGAGGAAAAAAAAACAAACTTTAGTTTGGCCTTAGGTAGTAACAGCACAAACATCAATCGCTTTCTCTTACATGTGTCAAAAGTCGAATGTGATGATAAAATTTTAAACTTCACTCTAACAAGATATTTCCAACTTTTAAGTTAAGCCATGGATTGAATAGATGTCTAAAGCTTTGGTGTACTTTTACGTGTACATCCAAATTTCGCACAGCGATAACTATAAACAATAACTATAATTTAACTTGCATCTCACTTAGGGGGGGGGGGGGGGG
>BLFO01002810.1:96750-103906 GCA_014634245.1 Montipora cactus | reverse complement strand
TATGAACTAACAGTCCATAGGTGGGAGAGTTCCTTAGGCCTCATTTGGGAGAGAGTCGTCTTCTTGGGCCAGACGTAGCTTACGATAGAAAGGAGACGAGAGAGTCACACGTAAAACTAGTTTTGACATAGATGCGAGTTATTGTAGCCAATCAACAAACATAGTCAAGTTGAAAACCAAAGCAATCCCAAATCTAGATTTGATGCGGAACTGAAAGCCTTGCAAAGCGGTTGAATGAAGTATTAGTTACCTCTGAGCATGAAAATACTTGCATCCACAGTAGGCCAGACCTCCCAAGACAATCACAAAGGCCAGGCATCCGAAAACAATTCCAGCAATCAACTTGATCAAACCAGCATCTAAACAAGTAAAACGTGACAAAAGTACATAACATAAACGACATACAAAACATACAAAATGTAGAAAGGTTAATTTCATTCCTGGTGACCACACACAGGACGTTTCTCTTATGACTTGAATCACGATTTTGTAGTGGCATGAGCTGCGTGTTATACTACGCAATGCTTCTTCCAAAACAAAGTTGTCTCGCTCTCGACGTCGACAACACCGCATGCACTAGTATACATGTAAAAGATTTCAATGGGTGATGCCACAAGATGCCATTACACAAATTGCAGGAAAGACGTCACAACACAATGACGGAAGAAATCACTGCAGTACTGCGACAAGCATTCCATAGATTAGGACCGATATCCACTTATCGTAAAAAATGTCGATTGCAGGGTATCTTTCAATGGGTTATTCTTTATGCAACTTGTGCCGAAACAAAACTGCAAAACAACTTCCCAGGAAAAAATGCCATGTGTAACATGATAAAATAAATTGCAAGGATCGGCTCTGAAGTTGAGATAAAGAGAATGGAAAATTAACCCGTTCTCTCCAAAACCTTAAGCTTGAATTTGGTAATTCTGGTTGACGGCAAAGAAATGTACAAAGATGTGCAATGCATATGCAGAACCATTTTTGTAGTACAAATTTTGACGCAAAGTTTTCAGTTGTGAAGAAGCAAAAATCGCTTTGTGGCGTTAAACTGGTTGTTGTTTTCGATGTCGGTACTCGAAAAATCGTTTTTGAAGGGCGGCGATACAAAAGTATTGCCACAAAAACAATATTTGATTTTCCGTTTGCCAAGCCCCCCGGGAACAGAGCCAAAATTAGCCATAATCAAGGACTTGCAACGATCGCGAACTGTTGCGACATTTTAAACAATCCCAAGGTAAGCTCTCGTTGTTAAGATTAGCGGAGGGGGAGTTCGGGTCAGGTTGACAGCGAACTGAATGTGACTTTCATGTAACGTTAACCTCTCACCTGTAGCCAACTCTTTTGTAGGTGAACGGAATTTTTCAGCAGGACTGAAAACATCGGTCAACCTTCCTAACGTAGTAACAAAAGACAGCAGTGAATCGTCGAGCAATTACTTCAAGAGCTTGACTGCCTTCTTACAAAGAAATTACAATTCAGCAGAGACCATAATCAACAAAATAAACAGGCAAAACAGCTCGCGCACCGGTGGCTCAGTTGGTTGAGCACCGGGCTGTCACGCGGGAGGTCGTGAGTTC
Source organism: Montipora cactus (assembly GCA_014634245.1). Taxonomy (NCBI): domain Eukaryota; kingdom Metazoa; phylum Cnidaria; class Anthozoa; order Scleractinia; family Acroporidae; genus Montipora; species Montipora cactus. The sequence continues at coordinate 102,326 of BLFO01002810.1, read as the reverse complement.
AAGTCCGGCCGGACCAACACTCAGGGTCTTTAAATAACTGAGGAGAAAGTGCTGTCTTTGCAACGCCATCTGCAAATGGTTAGACTTTCAAGTCTTCTCGGATAAGGACTACAAGCCGGAGGTCCCGTCTCACAACCCTTGGGTATATATAAAATCTGTGGGACGTTAAAGAACCCACACACTATTCGAGAAGAGTAGGGCATGGAGCTCCCGGTGTTGTGGTCTGATCTATGGATATAGGGGTTAGGTGTCAATTGGGACGAAAGTTCTGTTCCTCTCCCCTGCCACTCCATGAATTGTGGCGAATACTAAACTAAACTAAACTAAACTAAACTAAACCTGGTAGAAATGTTTGCCTAACAGTGTTCAATCCGAGTCAAACCAACCTGAAATCGTGGCGAACACATTTTACAGGTGGGAGGCGCGGTGGCCTCATGGTTAGTGTGCTCGACACCGGATCGAGTGCTCTGGGTTTGGGGCCTGGCCGGGGACATTGTGTTGTGTTCTTGGGCAAGACACTTGCGTAATGCTGGGGGTAACCCTGCGATGGACTAGCATCCCATCCAGGGAGTAGTACAAATACTCCTAGTCGCTTCATGCTACAGAAACCGGAGATAAGCGCCGGCCTGATGAGCCTTCTGGCTCGTAAGCAGAGACTTTACCTTTAAAACAGCGCCTGCACACGTTGGCAGAAAAATAACAGCTCGTGCAAAAGGATGAGTGGAAAACTAACCGAGTAACCGACTGGGAAATACACCATTACTTCTCACCACACAGACAAATTCAACAACGGCAAATCAACGCAAGAATTACCACAGGTGAAGGACAAAAGTCAAAAGACTACAAGTAATCCAGTGGCAGGTGAAGAAACCATGCTCCCATTGCCAAACATAGGAAAACACTGGCAATTGTTGCAAACGACATGGAAGTCCAAGGTTATGACTGATTTTAGCTTTGTTCCCTTTAGGTTCCTAAAATAGTGTCTCATCTTAGAGACAAGAAAATTGCCTATCAGAAAGAAAATTGACATGTGGTCAATTTTCACAAATATCGCATTAACCGCTTCTTTTTTATTTTCATGACAGCTCTATAATCGACAGTTCTCTACCTTTGAAGTAAACGATTTTCGAACTCCTTCCCTAGTCGCCCAGAATCGTAGAAAGCAAAGAAATGTATGAGATGTGCAACGCATGAGCAGAGCTATTGTTTACACATAAGTCACGTGAAGAGTCTTTTTTTGACCTCAAAATGCTACACGAGTTAATTTAAGGTCAACTGCTAACTCAACTAACAAAAAAAAGAAAACAGTGGGCAACATTGTTTCGTCTATTTAAAGGTGGTTTGATACCTTACTGCGCAGGGAGGCAACAAATCATTGTGTCAGGAACTGAACTCTGTAGAGTGATAGGAATGCAACTTCTGACCTGACGAAAAGTTGTCAGTTGCGTAAAAAGTAAAAATCTTTGTGGCGTTGGCTTGGTTGCCGTTTTTGTCGTTGTTATTCAATCCATCGTTTTCGAAGAAGGATGATACAAAATCATTTCCGCAAAAACATACTATGATTTTCGATTTGCCACACCACCAGGAATAAAAGCAAAACCAGCCAAAATGAAAGACTTGCAACAATCACAACTTTTTGTGACTCTTCATGTATATTCCAAGTGCCGGCTAAAGACAAAGGAGTTAAGTGATCTTCGCACTTATCTGGACAATTTAAGCACTTGTCTGTTATAGTCACTTGCATGATTCAGGTGGCCCCCACGGAATTCGAGCCCATGACCTCTGCGATGCTGGTGCAACGCTCTACCAACTGAACTATGGAGGCACACAGTAGGGAGCTGGTCAATTGTTGAGTTCATGTGTTCCCACGAAAGGAATGAATAAAATGACTGCATGTACATTTGAAATGCGGGTTAAAGATGAAAGAGTGAAGTGATCCTCGCGAATTGTTCACTCTTTCGACTCCTTTAAATCAGGGGAGGAGGACCGGGAGGTGGGGTCAGGTTGGTAGTGAATTGAATGAGACTTTCACCTAAGGTTAACCTCTCACCTGTAGCCCACTCTTTTGTAGGTGAGGGAAAGTTTTCAGTGGGACTGAAAACATCAGTCAACAAAACAGTCGGATCAGAGGGTCTCCCTAACGTGCAAAGAAAAGACAGCAGTGAATCGTCGAGCAATTAGTTCCAAGCTACTCAGTCTCCTTAACGCTGATAAAGTACAACGGCAGTATAATTAGGAGGCAACTGAGCTTGACTGCCTTCTCAAAAAGAAATTGCAACTGAGCAGACAGCATAATCAACAAAATAAGCAAGTAAAAATAGGTCCCTTGGGGGACATGTGCTTACGGGTAACAAATGTTACACCATTAACATTGTCTGTGTGATTGTTGACATGTTCTTGTAATGGGCGTTGACAATGAATGCTTGGAATGCCCGAAGAGCACTGCAAGTAAGTTTTTCAGATAAACACTGCATGAGGCTACTGTAACAGTTACAAAAACTGAGTGAATTTCGAAGGAAGAATGGATGCATTTATAGGGAAAATAAAGAAAAAACGAAATAATGAGCGAGAGGTAATTACAAAATGTTTCGAAATTCGAAAATATCTCGATCTTATGGCTGGAGAGGTCTTAACTACATTTCTACTCCAAAGGAAGGCGAGAGGTAGTAAGGTGTGCAAAGAGTCATGATGGAATCCGGCAGTAGGTGATACTGTTTGAAAATCAAGGTCAACACAAGAGTTCCTTTCTTGGATTTGTTATTTATTTTCAGTTCACTCAAGAAGAGCACTCAGTCTGTTAATTCTCAAGATTTAATACGTTTGTCAACTAATTCTGTATCACGGGCGATGTACAAAGAAAGAAAACAAATATGAGCACGTCACTTGATAGCACCAGGTATCTTCATTTGCATGATACCTTAATTACCTCCCGATTTTTCCTCGAAATGTTTTGGCTTGGATGAAAATCAATATTTTCCCCGGAAAATTACTTAAAGGTAATTTCGTGACCTTTCTGATGTTAGTTGGTCTTGTTTTTAATTAGCTACCAAAATTAGATTATCAAATTTCAAATTCAAGTTCTTTCACCATCTCAGCAACTTTCAGTCTACACAGAAGTTTCATCTAAAATGAAGTTTACTTCAACCCGTCAGGAATTTATATTTTAAATTTCTGCAAAACTTCGGCATTAATTAAACATCTCGATCTCGACATGCAAAAAAATATGCATATCCCGTCTATTGGCTTATGTCAAGGTAAAAGTTGTTTACAGGACGAAAAAATGACCTTGCCTAAAAACCCTAATGTCGTTTTGCTTCAACTAGCAACCAAAATAAGTTTGTTTAATTACGCATCTCCGCAGCTTTCAATATGCCAGCCTGAGAAGTTCACCTCTACCTATGAGAAATTTATATTCTACATTTCATCAAAACAAAAGAAATGGTCAATAGACCTAATCGGCTAACTCAATGTTGTACCCAATTCAAATCTCCCGAGATTAAGATTCTTTGTGTGTTGAATTTGCATGATAATGTGGCATTCATATTCAAATGTAAGGAAATACCTGAAACAAAACATTTTTTTCCCAAAGGGTTTGAATTGGGTACAACATTGAGTTAGCCGATTAGGTCTATTGATTATGACTTTTTGGCATACGTCGACATGACAAAAATATGCACATCGCGTCGGCAAGTGTCAGAGAGCAAGTTGCCTTTGATGACAACTGATGAGATTTTTACAAAATGTTTCGAAATTCGAAAATATCAGACATCTTACTGGAATATCAACATGAAAGCTCATTGGAGAGGTTTTATGGGCATTTTGACTCCAAAGGCTGTTTTTCTGCTCAAATCCTACCGGCTTCCCCAACATGTTTGCCAATCAAATTATCATTCGATTGTCGAAATCTTGCCGTAAATTCTCTAAAATTTGTCTTTTCATATGAAAAATTAAGAAAGGAAAAGGCAACAAGTAGGCAGCAAACAGAATAACTGTAAAATGGATATCAATTGTTAAAAGTGAATAAAGACCTCATTAGTTTAGTGATTCATGCACGCGATCTTACACTCACTCACTCAGACAACCCCGATGACATTGTGCATTACGGCCTAGCCCTTAAGCACAACTCTGGTACCCGGTAAGAAATGCTTGCCTAACAGGGTTCAATCCAAACCAAATCAAACTTAAATCGTGGCGGACACATTTCTTTAATGGCAAACCAGCGCCCCTTCCCATCAGCAGAGAAACAGACAGCTTCTGAAATTGAACGACTGGGAAAGTAACCTGGTAACCGACAGGGAAATACCCCATTACTTCTCACTCGGCAAAGAATGAAATACTACAACGGCAAGTCAAACACGATAATTACAGTGATCACAGGTGAAGAACAAAAGACAGCAGACTACAAGTAATCGAGTGACACGTGACCAAGACATCTGGCCATTGCCAAGCATAGGAAACAAACAATCGTTGCTTACGGCACGCAAGTCCAAGGTTATGACTGATTCTAGTTTCGTTCCTAGGTTGCTTACACAGAAGAAAAATGCCCAATATCAAGAACATTTACACATGGCCAATTTTTCACAAATACCGCATTCACTTCTCCCTTTTCATTTTTGATGAAAGTCCTAAACGACTGTTCTCCATCTTTGAGGGTAAGAATTGTCACGCAAATAGTTGCATGGTGGAATCGTAGAAAGCACTCTCTGGATCGGGCATTCTACTTTAGTAAAAGAACCTCAATAAAAGGCTTACTTGAAGGCTTTTGTGTCGTTGTAGGTTTGCCTGTGGGCCGAGTCGGCCTAGGTATATGAGGAGACTTTTCTAGTGGATCCGAAGCTGTCCCGTGAAGAGTAAGCGTCCAGTCGAAAAGATGTCCTTGCCAAGAAAAACCACAAAAAAGAAATAAACAACAACAAAAGAGACAAACAAAAAGAAAAAGAAAACAATCACCATGCATGACAATGGCTGTGGTTACATCATCCAAGGTAAACATGCCCTCTTCAGCGGTAGTTTAAGTTACTGTCTGAGCCAAACTTTCTAGCTTCAAGGACTCGCTTTGTGAGCATGGCAGCACCAAAATACATTATCCACTAAACAACAACAACAACAAGACACGGCAAAATGATCGGTTTTTCGTTTTTCAATCGCAAAAGATGTGACCAGCTTACCTTCATTGATGTGTTTCGGTTTTGAATTCACCAGCATGAGTTTCCATTTGCCAACGGGATTTTCACCCCAAAAATGTAACGTCATAAGCACCCAGTCCAAATCCGTGAATTTGAAATAGCTATCTGAGTGCCTGAACTGTGTAAGATTCGACATAGTACCATTGGGCGATTTGAGCTTTACCAACAGGTCACCCCGGCGAGTGTACGTCAAGTTGACATAAAGTTCAACGTGTTCCAAGTGGGTTATCTTGTCAGTACAATGTCTGTTCCAGTGACTTAAATCGACAGACATTTCTGCTGATAGTTGATTCTTCTTTAGCCGAAGAAACCTGATAAAAGCCATCCATGGTTAATCCCAATAGCAGTACTCAATCACAAAAGTGCCAATGAGCTGATATTGATCATGAG
>BLFO01002810.1:74250-86750 GCA_014634245.1 Montipora cactus | reverse complement strand
ACCATCTACAAGTATTAAAGTCACTGGATCCATGCAAACTTGTCAAGCTCCAACTTCAACCTATACAAAAGAGTCATCTTCATATACTAGTCCTTTGTGGATCTGATCTTTGGAGCAGGTCTTTGAGTTTTCAATACTCACAAACGTACTCTTTTATGCACAAAGTTGGTGTAGAACTTTCTGAGGTTCTACAACCTCGTACAAAATTCTTTCAACAGACATTTGTACTCATCGAAACATTGAATTGGTCACGTTTAATAGCTCTAGCCCACGACAAAACACCATGATTATCATTATTCCTGGGCGAGTAAGTCCAAGTTCAAGTTTATTGCACACTGTTTACAGAAAAACTAAACATAAGACATTTGGTAGCTTGACAGAGTAAAATCTGAATAATCCAACGGGCAAGCGCACCTGCGTACCTTCGACCGTTGTCACAACCTCACACAGCAAAATGATCGCCACTAAGCATATTTCCAATAGTATTTGAAATGCTGAGTTTATAAATAGGCCAAAAGCCTGTTATTTCCTCCAGATTCATACCTAATTTTGTAATATTTTGAGACCATTTGACAATAAACCTTACACAAGCAAGGAATTTAATAGTGTGTCGAAAAGAGCGTTGTTTGCCCTGTGGCGATCCCAGAACCCTGCGTATAAAGCAGGGATCCAATTACTGGCAACTCATTCAATCTCTCTTTTAGGCATCAAGAAAATTTAAGTGGCTCCAACAGGATTCAAACCCATAATCTCTACGATGCCGGTGCAATGTTGACTCTACCAACTGGCTACGAAGCCACTCGGGTGCAGGTGGATTTGTTGCGCTCATATGTTTCCGTGAAGGACTTAACGAATGAAGTGAATGTGTATTTGAAGTGCGGATTACTTCCGATCGGTAGATAGGATCGGAGATCCCATAGATAGTAGATCGGTAGATCCGATCGGTTGATCAATAGTGCCGATCTACCAACTGAGTGGCTTCATAGCTCAGTTGGTATAGCATTGTAGCGGTATCGCAAAGGTCATGGGTTCGAATTCCGCTGGGGCCACCTGAACTTTTCAGGTGCCTATAAGAGACAATTGCTTGAAGTGCCCCTAACCTCTATATTACTTTTCGCGTAAATAAACTATAGCTACTGTCCTGAATATTTTGATGAAAAAACACTTTCACCCGGATTTTTCTCACGATGTTGTATCCTTTCAATGATAACGAAGAATGGATCTAGTTTAGATTGTGACGCGATCTCATTGTTTCATTCGCGCGAAGAGAGAGAGGGTAAAATGCCGGATTCTTGTGTTGTTTTCGGATGTGTAGCAACGACAGTGACCCAGAAAATGACAGAAATAGCATAGCTCTAAACACACCGGGGGAGTCCCAGATTGCTCAGTGATCATGAGTTTTGTTTGGAGCAATCTGGGACTCCCCTCCCAATGCCTTCGGGCCGCCATTTTAGCAGGTTAACTTACAAGTTCTACGGAGCCTGGTGGCTTCGCGTTGCTACCTGGAGATGCTTCAGTGGATTCATGGTTTAGAGAAATTCATGTTCCACGAGCCTCCCGTCTTTATTTAGCGACTGGATTTGATTTTCGCGAAAAAAATCGTGCATGTTTTGGGTCGATCGGAGTTCTGACGCTGGCTTCCGTCTCCTACCTTGTCACTATACTATGAAGGAAGGTGAACGGGGACCATTTTTCCCGATACAACAGCTCACCACATGGTAAGTTTCATCGATTTTTATTTCCATTTTCTAGCAAATTTCCAGCCTTAAACTTCGCCTCATGTGTTCTCTATATTTACCTATGTGGTACACACAGTGAGCCTGGGTTACCTGTGAAACAACATGCTTCTTCTTTTGGTTGACTGTCTTCAATGGCATTGCTCTTAATGGCAATCGCTTTCGTTGGTTTCGAAACTGATTTCCAGAAAAAACTTCTTTTAGGACGTCTTCTTGTTCGATGTTTAGGCATGACTGATTATAAACGACAACAAAAATCCGAAAAAACGAGAAATATCCGTAATTGCTGAAGAACGAGAGCATATGATTGTGTCGCACGGGCTCATACAGCCCTCGGCATGGCAATACTGGCCATGTACGTTGCAAGGAAGAGTCCCTTGTCACGCAATGGCCGTTTTTTTAACGAAAACAAGTTTTACGCGTTGTTTTTTTAAAGCTGTTGCCCCTGGCAACCAAAAACCTGACCTCACAAATGAGTGAATTATCAATAAAAAATAAATTTCTCTTAAAAAAAAAAATAGGGTTAATGTAAGTTAAATTGTGGACTTAAAAGTTCTCGCATTTTCTGCCATTTTTACACTTTCAAAATCTGAAGGAAAGGAAGCGTTTTTTTTTTTTTTTTTTTTCATAGCACCACTTTAACTGTAGAACTCACAGGGTTGCCACTCATTAGAACCCAAAAAATTCCCTGACTTTTTACTGACCTCAAAACAATTTTCACTGACCTTGCATTAGGCGAGTTCCACCACGTTTTGATAAAAATTGCCGAAGGAAAACATTGGTTCCCAAGCTTCTTCCGATTTCTCTTCCTTATTTGGAAGAAGGCATTCACAACGAAAGCCACTGACCGAAAAACCCGGCATTTGAACGCATAACTCGATCGACTACAGCTTCATTTTCCGAATGAAAATGTCTTCATAAACTTCACAAAACCTGAAAACAAACTTCCCTGACTTTTTACTGACTTTGACAAGAACTGAGATTTTCCCTGACCTTTTGCAAAATTCCCTGACTTTTCCCTGACCTTGAAAAATTTTTGTTTTCCCTTGACCGTGGCAACCCTGATTTATGTCATAATAATAACTCTACCGACAAACCGTGTGGCTAGTCAACCTCATGTGAATCTTCCCTGAGTATTCTTGGTTTGACTCACATGATTAGACGGCCACGTTGGTGTACAAATTAATAGCAAACTGTCGCTAGCGTTTTTCATAATAATAGGGCAAAATTACCAAAAGACTTTTTTGCTATTGTTCAGTACACCAACATGGCCGCCGATGGGTGCAAGCCAAGGATTGTATAAGCAACATATGACCTCAAACATTCCTAAGAAACACTGTTTTTCTTTCAAATGTTCTGTCGGATTGCAATTTTTGACACCGATCAGAATTGTTGAGGCCTTTAGGAATTCTACAGGTGCTTCCATTGGTTTTGTAAGTAGTACAGAGGTGATGAGTCCTGGGTTAAGTTTAAAAAATAGCCAAAAGAGTCACATTTTATATCAACCCCCGAGCGACGAATGCAGAAGGAGCAAAGAGAATGATATAAAAATAAGTTCGAAGAAACTGCAGCGCAATATTGCGGATGGATGGATGGTAAAGGAAAGTTTAAATTTGCACCCGAGAATTCAAAATGCGAATGTTCACATATTAAATAAGGATAAAAATAAGGATGTTTTCGCTAATCCTCAGGTTATCGACTGCTGTCACATGGAAATCTCACTTGATGTATGATGTGAAGAATGGTAGCTTGATTGCAAATAAGCTCTTTAATTTTGCTGAGAAAGAACACTTTAATAACCTTTGCGCAAAACCATGTGTTGTGGTTGAAAGGAAACATGCCATTTCCAAATTAGAAATCGAAAGAGAAAACCGTACCAAATACACTACAAATGAGACAGGCAGCGAGGGGGTTAATAAAAGGGACGAAAAGGTAGAAAGTAACAAAACAAAATATCGCCATCGATGTAGCCTGATTCTCAGACGGTCCAGGTCGCTCGTGTCACGCACTCTTCTCCCTTTCCCGTCTGATGGACTTCATTCAAGGTCATGTTCCTGACGTCATGGTTCTCTTTTCTCACACACCAATAAAAGTGCTTGTAAGAAATACACACACAAATTCATTTTCGCACGGGTTTTTCTCTGTTCAGCGAAGTCTTATGACGTCTACAAAAAAAACCAGTGATATCAATGATATGATAACTTTACACCAAAAAAAGCGGTTTCATATGAAACCCATTTGGTTTATTGTTTGCTTTGAGCTGAATCGTTGGAAAACACTGACAGAATCGCTGTGTTTGGGTGTTCACAGTGGGATTTAAGAGGAGATTTAAGGGAGACCATTTCCAGGATTTTAGGTGGAGAGTTGCAGCCAACAAAGCAAGGGTCGCAGTATGTTTGTACAAAGAAATGTTTTACAAGTTTGAAAAATTGTCCTCTACTGTTAAGACTCTTCAAGACGAGCTTAGAGCCGAAGTTTCAAAGACGGCCGCAGTGCGTATCAAGCGGGGAATGAGTGCATCGAGCAAAGACGTGTCTGTGATGACGCCATCGTTAGAAGCGCCGAGTAATACCTCTACCAATATGAAATCGATAAAGAAAACGTTATTTCATCCAGCTGAAATCGAAATTCTCTATTTGGCATTTCCCATAATACACTTTGTTTGCCCACCCAAATTTTGCATAGACCATTGTTTTCAAATGCTCTTGGGAAAATGCAGTGTCCCCAACAGCATCTGAAAACATTGGTTTACGTAAAATTTGGGGGGCAAACAAAGTGTATTATGGGGAATGCAAAAATAGAGGATACCACATCTTCACCTGAGCAAGCTGAACATTCAAGAGAAGAGTCGCTTTAATAAACATTATTAAAAACCTATCATTGTATGGTGCAATTCAGAAGCTTTAATTGGCTTAACTAGCCGTCATGGTATGGGAACTAATATACCAATATGGAAAACATATGCCTCAGATCAAGAATAGAAAAAAAGGTGACAAACTACACTGAAGAAACATGCAATGGCAGCTGGTTAAAATCATTTTGCACCAGAGTTAAATTAAGAAGTCCTCGAACTGTTAAGCTTAGTTCCCACTGGCGACATAAGGATCATAAGCATAATCATAATCATAAACATAAACATAAGCTTCTTATGTTCTAGTGGGGATGGCCGTTCTAAAAACGTAAAGAGCGTAGCAAGCTTTTCCTTGAAGCTGGCCGCCATCTTGAAAATGAACCGACCCGAAAGTACTGGTCCTAGACTTTAATTGGCCAAAACACAATGACCCCGTTGCGTCATTATGTTTCTCATTATGTCGTTATGATTTTTGCGTTCCCGCTGCAAAGAAAAGCGACATAGTCATAGTCAAAGCCATAATCATAATCATAAGAAAATGGTCGATCATTTTTTTATGATTATGATTATGTTGATCATAAGGGCGCCTATGATTATGTTTCTGGACGTTCCCACTAAGACATAAGCGACATAACAGCGTTATGTTCGTGCTTATGATTATGATTATGATTGTTATGTCGCTAGTGGGAACTAGGCTTTACAAAATGCAAACCAGAGAGCACAAAGCAAGCCACAAATTAAATTATGTTATGAAAAGGAAAATAATTTTATTCCAAGTAGCAACTTGAAAACTTTATTTTGACAAGTAAAGCACTACAAAATAAAGTCGGAAAGATTTATCTATATTTTGGGGGTGTTTTTAATGAATAATTATTCCTCACGTGCTTGTGGACATGAGATGATTATAACGAACTCTGTCTCATGCACATCCAACGCGAGCTCGTGGTATTGGTGTGTACATCACAAGATGTCAAAGTGTCATAAATTTCGTTATCTAACTTACATTTTGTAATTCTTTTTATGTCCTCTTAGCTTATGTTTTCCAAGTAAGTAATTTCGTATTTATACCCTCACATTCCAATATTTTGTTTCTTGTGGTTGCTTCCCAACAGCGTTTTAATACTATAATTTCATGGAAAAGCAAATTACGTTAGGTTTAAATCAAGATCAAATGAAATGCATACCAATGGCTGATACAATGCACTTCATCCACAACAATTCCTATCAAATGTCAGATAACAACACGTTTCGCCAGTAGACATTTCCGAGTAAAGACTCCAGCGAAGAATACACGATATTTACAAACTTATCGTCTCTTATAGATCCAGCTCTGACGCTCAGATTCAGAGGAAAATTCACCTGGTCTTTTATTAGGCTTGTGAGTGGTGAAGTGACAATAATTATTGGATTGGCTGTAAATCCGTGATTCAACTTCGAAAGTTTGGCGTGGACTATGGGAACCATCTGAAACACCACCGACTTTCCGAACCCCGCTGGCAAGTCTAAAAAACACCCTCTCTTCAAATAAAAGCTTTTCGAGCATTCATCTGTTCGGGGAAAAGTTTCTCCACACCAAAGATTTGGCAAACTTTCTCAACAGGACCCTGAAATGCTCTTAGGTCTTCCGCCATTGTGATTACAAAAAATTTGCATTCCTTAAATTCCCGACATTTGAGAAAATGGTACGTTCGATCGGATTGGTGTAAAACAGTAGAACCATAACGTCAGGAACATGACCTTGAATGAAGTCCATCAGACGGGAAAGGGAGAGGAGTGCGTGACACGAGCTACCTGGACCGTCTGAGAATCAGGCTACCATCGATGCGGACAAGAAAGAAATGCCCGAGATTCTGCGGTGTACTGAATCAGCATTTTTTTGGTGATAGGTTTAGTAATATAGAGGTCAAAACCTTAAAAATAGCTTTGATCTGAATTGCCACTAGGCCGCATGGTACACACACTGCACATTTATTTATGTCTCACCTATCTAAACCACGAGGTTTTATCGTACAACTGAATTTCTCAGGAACAGTTGTCCAGTTAACTGCGGCGTCAACCATCTTACTGGCATCCATGAGACCAAATCCAACGTAATCGTTCACTGCATTAGGGAAAAGAAGTAAGAATTGGATGAATTGTCAAGGATAACAGAATTTCAAGGATGACAGAATTTAAGCACCCGTTTAGATGAACAAGGTGATAAAACAATGAACGAAAGGATGAATAAGTGAGCGATTTAATAACAGAAAGAGCACATGAATGAGCAGCTGCAAGAAATTCCAGAAAACAAGTGAACGAGACGATTAATTAGAGCGAAGGACCTGACGAACAGTAACTGAGCCCCTTGCCGGTAAGAAACAGGGGACATTAGTTTTTGACTAGAAGGGAATCACACAAATTCTACGATATCAAGGTTAGTATATAAACTCCATGAAGCTGGCGCTCAGTTTCAAAAATTAAACATTTATTTTCAACAGCCTTTTTTTCCAGCAGGATAAGACTGTCACAAGTTGTGACAAATTGCAACCAGGCACTGCCAAGTACTGAGATGTGATAAAAGTGGTCTCATGTAACTTCTCATAAACATTTCTATATCAAAGGCTAAGCAGTCAGAAACACTGTATGAACACGCACCTCTTAAGCCAACGCCGTTGGTAGTCCAACCGTTCTCGCTAATTTGAGCGGTGCCATGTGATCGAGCAGTCCACACAATGATATGCTGTATATCTCGCCAGTTGAGGGTAGGACTAAGTAGAATTTAAAATGGTACTTTTGTACAATTACCAGATACACTGCAGTTCCCACAGGAAGGCTTTTTTGGGGGGCGAGGGATGAATACAGCGAGCATGCAAGGGCCACTAGCACTTATCATCAAGAGGTAGTGACACAAGAATTCAGGGAGGATTTGGGTAATCTACATTCCTTCCGTTTTGTGGGTTGGAGAGGGGGGAACTGCAGCTTGGAAAACAATAGAGTTCAGATCGAACATGAAAAAATGACTTGTAATGGGCTCATCAATTCAAACATGAAATCGGGCAAACAGCAACCAGGGTTCTATCTAGGATTTATCGTTTGGGGGAGAAGTCCCGAGTGGCCGAAGGCCACGAGCTTCCTAGGGGGGTCCGCGGGCATGCTCCGCAGGAAATTTTTTGAAATGAATATGCGCTGAGATGCAATCTGGCGCATTTTGAGACACAATTTTGAGAAATGTTACAGTAGCATTTTATTTTATTTTTTTAGTCGTGATCACGTTCTGACAATGTTAAACTGAGCTCCGATATTTGCTAACGTGAACAGAAGAGTTACCTGACACGTCTAATTCCACAAATATTTATACATACTCGTTGACTTGTTAGTACGTGAATAAAATAAATAAACTCAACAACGGCACTTTCCCATTTCTTACCAATGCTCGTACCTACTGCAAAATTCTAGATAACTGTAAACCTGTAAATAAAAACTGACCGCGGTAGATGCGACTGTTAACTGACAATGCATCTAATCGAGTGTGAAAACAAATACTGGTAAACAAATCATGGCAATTGATCTTTGGAAAATCTCCCTGATCAACTTCAGGATCTAAATGTACTTTCCTTCTTTAAAAAGTTGCATTGAAATTGAATTGAATTACAAAGCCAGTTTGCGCTTCTTTACACTTTTGTAATGATCAACCACTGACTCCAGGACGTAATCTGACAACTGGTCAGGACCTTCGATGCAAATGTGCATGGTGTGTTCAAGTGCATCTGCACCGAGCCTACTGCGGAGCCTTGTTTTAATTAGCTTCCTGGCGCTGAAGGAACGCTCAACAGTGGCTGTTGTGACCGGTAATACATTTACAATCGCAGCTACCTTTGCCAAGTTTGGAAAAGCAGTGGCAATGTCAGAGTTACCATTGTCTATCAATGTCGAGAGCACTTGTTGTAAGGTGCTGTCTTTGTACCTCACAAAAATGACTCGGCGAAACAGCTTCCATTCTGATTCCGTATCCTCAGCGTTAACGTCAGGTTGTGAGATGCCCATTTCTCCCCGAAATTGGATCTTTTGTGCGACACTGTAGAAATTGATTAGGGTTCGTATCTTTTCTATCCCACAGTATGCCAATTTATCTTCAGTTCGGAGATGTCGTGGATCAAAAATAGACATAGCAGAGATAATATCTGTAGACTCCATCCTTCTATTAATGTGGTCAACAACACTTTGCACGTACGGACGATAGACCTTGTAAAGAAACAAGTTCTTTTCTTCCTCTGTGACCACAATGTTCTTTGCTCCAAGTTGCGCATCATCAGTGAACACTGAAGAATAATTCTTGAACTACGTGCTGGTATTAACGTTCTTCTTCAACTCCATTAACCGTTTAGTAGTGCTCTCAACCATTGCTGGTACGCTGGCGAGATCAATGTCCTTGGCCTGTAGACTTGCTTGCAGTGCCGCGACAGTATGCAGTACATCACATAGCATGTAGATACAAGCCACAGTCTTGTATTTGGTCAAGAGAATAGCAATCCCATGTGCTTTTGCGTCACCTGTCTCATCATAAATCTCTTTGAAAGTACTCACCAATGCTCGCAAACTTAGCCGTACAGCCCGCACGGCCCTTTCACAGGCTAACCATCGAGTATCGCTAGGTTTCTGCATCTTGACTTCAGGACACTGAAGCTCAGCCTGAATCTCCTTTAGTTTTTCCGCTTTCTAGGGTGAATAGTAAAATGCTTTCCAAATTGTTAATAGTGTACCTAAGGCTCGCTTTACCTCTGCATGTTCTCCCGCAGCATTTACAGCAGCCAGTTGCAGTAGATGGCAACGACAGTGTACGTAAATAGCGCTTGGTGCATGCAACCTCAGGCGTGTCTGAACACCAGTCCTGTTACCCGACATGGTGCTAGCACCATCAAAACCAAGACCACGCATTTTCTCAAATGTGATGCTCCTGGATTGCAAAAAATCAGAAATATAACCAGCGATAGCTTCAGCATTAGTTTCCTTAGCTTGTATGACACCAAGAAAGTGTTCCACTGGCTTGTTGTGATGTAGCCAACGTGCACACACTGACACTTCTTCCTTGGAGGCTACATAGGTGCTTTCATCTACCATTATTGAGTAATAGACGCTTCCTTTCAACCTGTCGAGGAGGCTGTTTTCCAGAGTCTTGATGATGCTTGCAAGAAGTTCTACTATTGTGGAATATGACTCATAGGTTGCATTACGTGGGCATGTTTCTCTATGCGCTTTCAACGTGATATCCCCATTCTCGATCTGCAAGGTAACGAGACCTTCAAATGTAGTGGTGTGGGGAAGGTGACGTTTTACAAGGAAATACAGTGATCGGATGAGCTTCTTCATCATTTTCTGGTTTTCTTTCTTTTCTTCCTCGCTGGCTGTTACAATCAGTTCTATAACATCGCCACGCTTTTTGGCAGACTGAGAAAATGCCCTTCTCTCTACTGCTGCTAGATGCCATTCACTTTTGATTTGCCAACAGGGTTGTAGCCTTCGCTCAGTTATTTACAGGACGTGTTACCCATGCACGTTTAGCTTTACAGGTACTTTCCCATAGACCTTGCAAACAGTACATACCATACCCTGCAAAGTTGAAGCATAGTTCATCCAAGAGTGTTTCTTCTTCCATGAAGCGTCATAGGTTAAATTCTTCTTGTAGTTCGGCTTGTTATTCGTGCCACTACTCGATGTTGCTGCAATCTTTTCTGGTGGTTTTACTGCACAATCAGATTCACATGGTCCGTGTCTTTTTCTTGGTTTACTTGTGCTAGTCGAACTCGATGTTGTGCCAACCTTTTCTGGTGGTTGCATTGCACAATCAAAATCACATTCTGATGACGTGTGTAGATCAGCGTCTCCCCGTAGTTTTCTGGTTACAAATTTGTCCATGCTGTCGCTATTCAACTCATAACACAATACCCGAGCCTGCTCTAAGGCCAGCAGTTTGTAACATTCCATGTTTCTTGTCATATAGTGTCCTTAGACAGGGAATACTTACTTCATGTGCACTTATCTCGTTGCGTCTGGATGATTTTCCGGTATCGTTACTTATATACTCTAATGATAACAATATTTTTGGGGGGCGAGGAAGCTGGGCATTTTGGGGGGGAAGCTTCTATCCCTCAAATACCCTAGATAGAACCCTGGCAACTGTATGTGACATGTAGTGCAATACATTTTTACATTTCAAAAGTGTGGAAGTATAACTCTCGCCTTACATTTGTCTCATAGGCTTTTGGCGCACTTGTTAAACACATCCCACACAAAGCTAACAGTCTCAACACAACCCAAACTTAGCACCCGTTTCAGACTAGCTTTAGTGAGAACATCACATGTTCATCATAAGAATGATAAGGACAATAAGGTTTATATAACAGCCAGTTTGCTCTGTTTTATGAAAAACACTTAATATGACTTTAAAGCCATGAAGGATTCTAACAAGACTAATTGTGGGCTCAACTTTATCTAATTTAATTTCGTTTTAAATGTGAAGAACTGTAAATCTCACTTCTAGTCACGAGCACAGACCTGACAAAATACCTTTTGTAAAGGCTACATGACCCTGAAAACTTACTTTGCACTCAACATCAGCGCTATGAGTCCAGAAGCCATCGCAGCTGAGGCAGAACTAGCGCCAAAGTTATTTGAGCACTTTTCACCGTTACCACCGGTATCAGCACTAATCTGTAAATAAACAGACAAGTGAGGCTTTGTTCTCAATAATATCAATGATTTGAGGGGTGAATTCTGAAGAACTGTGGTTCTGCTTTGGTGAGAAGTGAAGCACTTGAGCTTGGTATCAACCGGGTTTGTTAAAACTGTAAGATACTGTAAACAGGCTACCATAAAGAAACTCAACGGGTAACTCTTCGAGCATTGGCCCTTGTGATAGCAAATCAGGATTGATGTGGAGTTATGCGATCGGTGGAATCATGGTAAAATGAAAACATGTCGACTAAATGAATTGATTAAGAAGAGTTTGTTAAAGCAGTGGGTTAAAGAGTGCTGATGTACACGTAAAAGACATCATGGTTTTGCTTTCATTGTTTCTTGCCTCGGTGTAAAGATGAGTTAACCAGAATAAGCATTAATAGCAGTTTTATCAAACTGAGCACAAATCATCTATAAATATGTCATCATTGACATCACCACCATTACTGCTGTGTTGAGTAGAATTGTTACGTGGATTAAACTGCTGTGCGACTGGTTTAGAAGTGTCTCCCTGTTTCTCCAGTTCATATTTTTGCATGGGTACAGGTTACGCAATAGACAACTTTCGCATAGATGCACATTAAGCGAACAGTGATTTAACCACAGATATCACACGAGGGGAATAGTCCCTGGTGTATTCCCCCACTTAAATTTCACTGCAGACCACTCACCACAACGCTGCCATCACCAAAGATGTCTCTGCTGTAGGTGACAGCCATGATTCCAGAACACCTCTCGCCATAGGAAGGAATTGAACCATCCTTGTTGATCCCTGTTATAGCAATTGTATATATGCTGTTGACATAGCCATTAAATGCACAGCTGTCCTTGACAATAATCCCGCCATTGCCAGCAGCAAACACAAAGATTGATCCAAGACCATTGCGGCCCTGAAGTTCCGAAGTTAGAAAACTACAATGAGTTTGAAAACCATTCCATCATACATATACAAACATACATACTCTTTATTTATGGAGGGTAACACTAAATAGCTAAAAGCTAATAAAAGTGTGGCCCTCAAAAATTAGTAAAAATACAGAATTTAAATATCTAAAAAACTATTCTATGAAATCTATAAAATATTAATTCCAATAAATATTAAATTAAATTAATGTTAGGCTAAAATAATACTAAAGTGATTTAAGGACGTTCGCGCGAAAATTTTACCATTGAAAGAGTGATGTGAGAAATGTAAAAAA